>CM052547.1:58286972-58310105 GCA_028533065.1 Trachops cirrhosus | reverse complement strand
TTTTAGTTTTTTGCTACTGATTTTTTAAAATCCTAAAATATTATCCATCTTGTCAGTTCTATTAATCAGAATATTGGAGACTCATGAATTTTTTTAATGTCCTTTATATAGTGGGACTTGAACACGTTTCACTTTCATTCCTTTAACTTATTGAGTGCATACTCTGACTTAATACTATCCACAGTAAATCTTGAAACTTGTAAAATTTATTTTTCCTTGGTCAGATAATTCAGTTGGTTGGAGCATTGTCCAGTATGCCAAGGTTGTGGGTTCAGTCCCGTCAGGGCACATACAAAGAGCAACCAGTGAATGCATAAATAAAGGGGACAATAAAAATTGATGCTTCTCTCTCTTTCATGTTCTGAGCCTTACAATATAAGGGACCCTGTAATCTAGCTTCCCCTGTTTGTTGCCTTTTATATGTTAAGAACCTAGCCAGAGATTGTCCTCACTGGGGAATGAGTTGTCTTGTTTGCTTGGCAGTTGATGATGAAGCAACTTTTTTCTTCCTGTTTTTAACATATTTATGTACTGTCTGCTTCATTAAGCTAGTCTATAGATGAATACTACACTTCTTTTTCTTAGGCTTTAATTTCATCAGTCTTAATTTTCTTATAGGCCTTTCATGTGCTGACATTAAGTCCAATTGAGCTAAGTAAAATTGGAGTAGAATTAACTGTGGTGTTCAGTTGAATTCCATTTAACTTTCCAAATTATTTCCCAGAAGTAATTCCCTTTTTTGCTAGTGTAGAACTGACCTTTCAAAATCTTTGGAAAATATACCTGACAAATGTAATATGTTTTGATATTATCTCATTAAATGAGATTGTTTTCCTCATTTTCTGTGGATCTGTCTCCAAGCATATACAAGGGAGGGGGACCAAAAAAACCCCTGAATTATCTTCTGGAGGGCAGGCCTCTGGTAGTATAGGCTCCCCCCACTAGGTTCTAGGAACACATCTGTATCAGTGTACCACCTGGTATTTTGTAAGAGCTGCTGTTAGGCTTCAGTGAATTTTTTTTGAAGACTTTCAACACATTTGCCCATTTCATAACAGACGATTTATGAGCACACCTGCCCACACCACACTGACTGTTCAGCAGTTTTTGACCAAAAATGTCTTAATACTCATGCCCCACCCTCTCTGTTCACCTGATCTCACCCAGAGCGACTTCTTTGTTTCCCTGGATGAAAAAAGTCCTCAAAGGGAAATGTTTCACTGATGTGGAAGAGGTGGAAAAGAAAAATGGTAAGAGCACTAAAAGGCTTCGAAAATCAATGTGTTCAAACTTTTAAGCAGTGGAAAAAAACATTGTGATAGGTGTATTGCATCAAATGGAGAGTGCGTAGAAGGTGACTAAAGTATAAACATATAAGAATAAATACACAATTTTGTATAAATAAATTCCAGGGTGTTTTGGTGTCCCCCCTCGTATATTTTCTACTCTGTTTCTGTGTGTATCTAAATGATGATTCCTGAATTTATTTTTCTTGCTCTGCTGTATGGTGGTGGACTGGAATGAATATAGACTGATGTCCAGCTGCTGGGTCTAGCTTTTTGCTTTGGGGCAAATTAGTGGCTCTGACTAGGTTTCATTCATTAAAATGGGAGTAATGATCCTTATCTTGCTGGTCATTGTATTTGAAAGGTTAATACACTATTTTGATACTTACCTGGCAGGGGAGATACCATGATCAAGAAGGTGTTTCTCCCAGGTTGAGGCTTATCCATTGTACTATGGATGTGCTGACCCCTGTGATTTCCCCAAATGTGGGAAATTCAACTGCATGATTTGTGGTAATGGGGTACTGCATTCATGCTCTCCTCTGTTTAAAAAAGAAGAAGAAATAAGTATTTTGAAAGCATCAAGGCCACTGCTTAGCACTACAATGCCCTTTCTTTCCCTTACTGAGAATCAAGTGAATATGTACCATTTTTCATTTGTTGAATATATTTACAGTCTCTTAAAAGTAAATGAGGAAAAAATTTCAGGACAGAACAAGTGTCCTAGACTGTTCTAACCCTAAAAAAAAAGTGCAGGAGAAGAATGTTACATGTTTTCTTCCCCTTCCTCCAGGTCTCACAAAATCCCCAAAACAACTCCTGATTTTTAATTTGTATGAGCCTTGATTTTTCATTTCTTGCCAGTCACTAAGCCTACTAATGAAAGTCTTTTCCACCATTTTTATGCCCATAATCAAGTTTTGGTTGTAAAAAGTGTAAACAAAGTGCAGTTTCCTAAATTTCTAATAATTATTGGGTTGGCCAGAAAGTTAGGTTAGTTTTTTTTTCCATAAGATGGCACTAGTAGTGCTTAGTTGTCTTTAACTTCATTCAAACCAGTTTTTTTAGATTGTATTGTGACAGCTGTCATATTAGTGTGCATTTAAATAAAGCTCATCACAATTGGTGGATTTCTGTGTAGCCGTTTTAATATTGAAGATGGAAGAAAATAAGCAAACACTTTCAACATATTATGCTTTATTATTTCAAGAAAGGTAAAAACGCAACTAAAATGCAAAACAAAAATTTGCAGAGTATATCGGAGAAGGTGCTGTGACTGATGAATCATGTCAAAAGTGGTTTAAAGTTCTGTGTTGGAGATTTCTTGCTGGAAAATGCTCTACAGTAGGGTAGACCAGTTGAAGTTGATACTGATCAAATTGAGACAGTAATTGAGAATAACCAATATTATACCACATGGGAGATAGCCGATATAATCAAAGTATCCAGATCAATAAAGTTATTGGTGAAAATGAAAAATGTGTCTCTTATTTTATGGAAAAAAGCATACAGACTTTTTGGCCAACCCAGTATTTACCAAGCCTTACTAAAATGGGTACTTAAATTCACCGTACCATTGCTTCTTGGCCTTTTGGCTAAAATCAAATGTTGTATCTGGTCTTATCAGTTTAGCATCTGATTTGCCCTCTGTCTGAGGACATAAAAAACAAAAATTCACAGTACCATAAATTAAGTGTGTTCCTGCATCCCCCAGATCTTTAATACTAGTTTTGGCCTCATTCAGTTAGAAATATTTTAATCCATTTTATTGGCTAAACTATTCCATTCCCTTTCATTTTTGAAGTGCATTCCTAGGTTTCACAAGGGCTGAAATGTGGTGTCCCAGGGGTTGTCACTTAAAGGTAAATCTAGTATGATTTTTAATTTCATTATTCAAGAGCTTTTTAGAGTATTTGTTTTTTAGTACTAGTTTGGTCTTTTCGTTTTGTTTTGTTATTTCTTTTCCCCTGATTTTCTCTTCAGACATATTTTTACAAGGGAAACGGTTCCATGAAGCCTTGGAAAGCATACTTTCACCCCAGGGGAACTTAAAAGAGAAAGATGAAAATCTTGAATCTGGCTACATCGAAAGCGTCCAGCATATTCTGAAAGATGTCAGTGGAGTTCGAGCTCTTGAAAGTGCCGTTCAACATGAGACCTTAAAGTATGTAGGCCTGCTGGACTGTGTGGCTGAGTATCAGTAAGTATTAGATTGTTTTTATCAAAGTGTGGAGGTGAATTAATGCAAGGTGGGACAGATGGTGCCTGACAGACACAACTTTTTCCTCTTAACTCTTGCTTCAAGGTGCAGCCTCTGAAAGTCAAAACCTGTGTGACGGGTAAAAGAATTGGGTTAGGATGGATACTGGGGGAAGAGCCACATAGTCCTTGTAAATCTGTGTTCCAAAATCAAAGTGTTCAGTGGAGAAAAAGTATAACTTCAGTATCCCTAGGGTGGCATGTTTTCTACTATGTTCGTCCTCCTCTGCCCCTAAGCCATGTACCTGCCATAAGATCCAATTTGATTTCTGCATTTTCTTTCCATTTCCTCTAAAAATAGCATTTTGATCTGTTAGCCCTGAAAATCACCTCTTTTCCAGGCGTACAAATAGTTTTTGACATGGATAGCACTCAGCTTAGTACAGCTTCCTGTGGTTTTTATGTTGTTCCTCTTACTGTTTTTCCCACTTACTCCAGATTTCAAGGGTAGATATAACCTGTGCATACTCCATTCCAAAAAAAAATACGTAAGCAATACAACAGGATGGGAGCGAAAAGAATCTGTGAGTGTAACCTCTGAAATTCTAGTTAAATTTTAATTTTAAAAATTACAGTATTTATTACTCTGGAAACTATGTTTCAACCACCATACAGTTTTGTGCCCTAGCTTCCTGACATCTGAGAAGAGCCCTGTGTGCCTAGAAATTTAATAGGCTATTTTTGGCTGCCCTTTGGATTAACCAGTGTAGCCATACAATCAATTTCATTCAAGGTCTACAAGAAATTTCTGACACCAGACACTTTTTGTAGGGATTACAAACTGTGTCCAAAGTACTGCTATTTGTTTTTCTCTTGATATGAAGAGCATCAGCATTGCAAATATGAATGTTGAACACTTTTGAAACTCAGGTTTATCACCTGTAATTGAAGAATTTTTCAAAAAAAGTCCCTCCCCCACTCTTTATGTCTTTTTGCCCTGGCTAGTGTGGCTCAGTTGGTTGAAGGGTTGTCCTATAGACTGGAAGGTCGTGGGTTCCATTCCTGGTCAGGGCAGGTACCCAAGTAGTAATTTTGATTCCCATTCAGGGTGCATATGAGAAAGTAAACAATCAATCAATCTCTCTCTCTCTCTCTCTCTTCCTCCCTTCCCCTCCCTCCCTGCTTCTCCTTCCCCCCACTCTGCCTCTCCCTTTACCTCTCCCTCTCTCCCCCCTCCTCCCCCCCTTTAGAAGAAATGTGATAAAACACATAAAATTAACCATTTATTTTTAAGTGTATAGGTCAATAGTATTAAATAAATTTGCGGTGTACAACCATCACCACCATATATCTCCAGTAGTATACTCCTCATCTGTGAAAACTGAAATTCTATGCCCATTAAATAGTAACCTCCATTCCTCCCTACTTCCTACCTCTATCAACCACCATTCTACTTTCTGTCTTATTCGTGGAATAACCTAGTAATTTCCTTTTTCTCACTGGCTTATTTCATTCAGCATAATGTCCTCAAGGTTCATCTATGTTGTAGCATATGTCAGAATTTCTCTTTCAGGCTGGTTAATATTACATTGTATGTATATACCACATTTTGGTTATCTGTTCATCTGTCAGTGAATAGTTAGTTTGCTTTCAGGTTTTGGATATTGTAAATAATGCTTTTATGAACATGCATGCACAAATATCTCTTCAAGACTGTGCTTTTAGCCCTGGCAGGTATGACTCAGTGGATTGAGTGCTGGCCTGTGAACCAAAGGGTTGCTTGTTCGATTCCCAGTCAGGACATATGCCTGGGTTGTGGGCTAGGTCCCTGGTGGTGGGCGCTCGAGGCAGCCACACATTAATGTTTCTCTCCCACTCTTTCTCCCTCCCTTCCCTTCTCTAAAAATAAATAAGTAAAATCTTTTTTAAAAAAAGACTGTGCTTTTAATTTTTTTGGAGATATGCTAGAAGTGGAATTGCTGTATCATACAGTAATTCTTTTTAATTTTTTGAGAAACCACCATACTGTGTTCTATAGGGACTATGCCATATTATAGTCCCAGCAGTACACAGAAGTTCCCATTTTTCCACATTCTCTCTGACGTTTGTTATGTCTGATTTTTTGATACTAGCTAGCCTAATGTGTGTGAGGTGGTATCTCATTGTATATTTGATTTGCATTTCTCTAAAGATTAGTGATGTTGGGCATCATTCCATATGCTGATTGGCCATTTGTTTCTTTAGAGAAATGTCTGTTTAAGTTATTTGCCTATTTTTAAACTTCATGGGTATTTTTTGTTGTTGAGTTTTAGGAGTTCTCTATTTTAGATATTAATCTCTATCAGAATATGATTTGAATTATTTTCTCCCATTCACTGGATTACCCTTTGATACACAAATGTTTTAAATTTTCCTGTAATCCAATTTGTCTATTCTTTTGTTGCCTGTGCCAGTGTCTTATCTAATAAATCATTGCCAAATCCAATGTCATTAAGCTTTGGTCTTATGGTTTAAGTCTTATATTTAGGTTATAGAACCATTTTGAGTTCATTTTTGCATATGATGTTAGGTAGGAATCCAACTTCATCCTTTGCATGTGCATATCCAGTTTTCCCAACACCATTTGTTGAAAAGACTGTCATTGAATGGACTTGGCACCCTTGTCAAAAATCACGTGACCATATAGACAAGGGTTTATTTTTTTGGTTCTCTATTCTGTTTGTCTGTATGTCTGTCTGTATTTAGGCCAGTACCACATTATTTTTAAAAGTTTGTATGTCTTTTTGGTAAAATAAAAGACATTTTTTTCATTTTCACCAATAACTTTATTGATTTGGATATTTTGAATATGTCAGCTGTCTCCCATGGGTTAATAATGTTGATTGTTCTCAATTAATGTCTTGATTTAATCTCTATCAACTTCAATTGGTCTTCCTGACTGTGGAACATTGTCTAGTGAGAAATCTCCAACATAAAGCTTTGCAAACCACTTTTGGCACATTCCATCAGTCACAGCACCTTCTCCATACACTGCGCACATCATTTTGTGCATTTCAGTTGCATTTTTACCTTCCTTGAAATAATAAAGCATATTAAGGCAAAAATGTTTGCTTATTTTCTTTCATCTTCAATATTAAAGTGACTATACAAAAATTCACCAATTATGATAAGCTATTTTTTAAAAAAAATTATTTATTTTTAGACAGAGGGGAAGGGAGAGAGAAAGAGAGGCAGAGAAACATTAATATGTGGTTTCCTCTAGCATGCCCCTAACTGAGTACCTGGCTTGCAACCTAGGCATGTGCCCTGACTGGGAATCGGACTGGGAATCGAACTGGCAACCCTTTGGTCGGCAGGCCAGTGCTCAGTCCACTGAGGCACATCAGCCAGGGCTCAGATGCACACTAATATGACAGCTGTCATAGTATAGTCTAACAAAATTGTTTCAAATGAAATTAAAGATAACTAAACGCTACTAGAGCCATCTTACAGAACAAAACCACATGAACTTTTTGGCCAACCCAATAGTAAATTTTGAAATCAGCAAGTGTGAATCCTGCAGTTTTGTTCTTTTAAGATTATTTTGGGTATTTGGAGTCCTTTGAAATTCCATATGGATTTTAGGATGAGTTTTTCTGTTTCTGCAAAAAAAAAAAAATGTCACTGGGATTTTTATAGACATTGCATTACATTCATAGGTTGCTTTCAGTAGTATGAACATCTTAACAATATTAAATCCATGAACATGGAATGTGTTTCCATTTTATTTATGTTTTATTTAATTTCAACAGTGATTTGTAGTTTTTATTTTTAAAAGACTTTATTTACTTTTAGAGAGGGGAAGGGAGGGAGAAAGAAGGGAGAGAAACATTGAGTGTGAGAGATACATTGACAGTTGCCTTTCACACACTCCAAACAGAGGACGTGGCCCCAGGGCCCAATCCACTGACCACACCAAAAACAGGGCTGATTTGTAGTTGTCATTGTACAAGTCTTTCATCTCCTTTGTAAATTAGTGTTTTAGTCATTGTGATGCTATTGTAAATGAAACTGTTTTTGTAGTTTTCAGATTATTGTTTGTATGTAGAAATGCGATTTTTTGTCTGTTGACTTTATATCTTGACAATTTTGCTGCGTTTATTCTTCCAGTTTCATTTGTGTGGATTCTTTAAAAGTTTTTGATATATAAGATTATATCATCTCTGAACAGGGATAATTTTATTTCTTCATTTCCAATTTGCATGCTTTTTATTTTCTTGTGTTGCCTAGTTGTTAGAATATCCAGTACTCTGTTGAATAGAAGTGTTAAAAACAAGACAGTGTTGTCTTGTTCCTGATCTTAGAGGAAAACTTTTCACTCTTTACCACTGTGTATGTTTGCTGTAGGTTTTTTTATATGTGGCTTTTATTATGTTGAGGTAGTTTCTTTTTATTACTAGTTTTTTGAGTGTTTTTTTATCATGAAAGGGTATTTAATTTTTCAAATGCTTTTTCTGCATCAATTGAGATAATTTTGTGATTTTATTCATTTTGTTAATGTGGTACATTACTAGCTTTTAGACTAATGAATTTTTAAAAATATACTACTCTCTTAAATCATATAGAAAACAAAAAAATGGAGTCAACAAACTATTACAATAATATTAGATTTTATAATTGCCCATGTATTTACCTTTACTGAGATGTTCTTTGAGCATATTTAAGACTCTAAAAAAGTTTTTGTTAGACCAGCCATCACATATTTTTCAATGACATCTCCTGTTGATTTATTTTTTCCCTTTGAATGGGCCATGCCTTCCTATTTCTTTGTATGCCTTCTGATTTTGTTGTTGAAAACTGGACTTTTGAATCTAGTACTGTGTTAACACAGGAAATCAGATTCTCCCTCTCCCCCAGAGTTTGCTGGGCTTTGGGCTTATTATCTGTGCCAAGTATCAGCCTGAGGTATAAATTTAAGGTCTTCTCAGGTCTTTTCTAAACCTTTCCTTGGTCACGTACAGTCACTTTCTAATACACTCCTATATGCAGGTGTGTTTGGATGTTGTAGTCTTTAGTGCTTGACTCACAGAAGGAAAAAAAGAAAAATGAAGGGGGCGAAGGGTGCCAGCCCTTTAACTCCCCTGGAAATCACATGAGCTGGAGATGGAGGGACTTGCAACAACCAGTGGAGGTGCATCAACAATAGCCATCTTCCTCTTTGTCTGCATCTTTGTGATCAGAAACAACCATCAGTGATGAAAGCACAGATCCCTCACATTTGGCGAACATGCTCCTTTTTGTCCACTCTGATTTTCACAAGCTGTGTACAAGCTGCTCCAGGAATTGTACACAGCTGCCTGCCCCATGAATGAGGGGTAGGTTGCCACTATTGTGCTAAGAGCTGAAATTGACCAAAATTAACCACAACTTACCATCCAAGCCTTCAATAGACTGTAGATTTCCATAATAGTTATAGACAGATTCTGCCTTTGCAGTTAGTTGTCTTCTAGGTGGGCAGATTCCTGATGCTTCCTACTCTGCCATCTTGCAGAATCCTCCACCCCCATTCTTTTTTCAACCTCTGTTTAAAAAGTTCTTGGAATTCTGAGATATTTTATGACTACGTGTATAATCATTTGTCCCCACCACCACTTACTAACAAAACACATACACCCTGGTTTTTTTTCACGTGAAAATGTATTTTAGAGATCTTTCCTTACTCGCTTATTTAGATCTGCACCATTCTTTCTTTTA
Source organism: Trachops cirrhosus (assembly GCA_028533065.1). NCBI lineage: Eukaryota > Metazoa > Chordata > Mammalia > Chiroptera > Phyllostomidae > Trachops > Trachops cirrhosus. The sequence continues at coordinate 58,300,887 of CM052547.1, read as the reverse complement.
ATAATTTTTCACCACTCATAATTAACAGCTATTAACACTGACATTTACTTTCAATTTTTTAAAAGAACTATAACTTTACAAATTAAGACAGACTAGTAAGCAGTTGGGCTGGAGAGCCAGGCTGCCTAGCTTTTTATCTTAACCTTGGCCTAGTTACTTAGCCTCTCTATACCTCAGTTTGTTCATGTGCAAAATAAGACAAATAATAGTACCTGCCTTATTAGGGTTATAAAGATTAAATGAAATATTCCCTGTACATTACTTTAAAAGCGTACTATCTGTTAAAAAATGTTAGCATTATTATTTTGATCCTGTTCTCCACTTTTACTGCTATTTGGTATTCCATTTTGTAAACAGAGCATATCTGTTTCTCTAGTGGGAACATTCAAGTTATTTTTAGTTTTTCAGATTAAAAACTGCAATGAATGTGTCTCCTTCTATACTATTATGAGAGTTTTTCTAGGCAGATGCACAAGTTCATTTGTTTGTTTTAGCAGGTGATATATGCAGTTTGGGTAAATTCGGTTGATATCAAGTAAGCCTGGGCACAAGTACTTCCTAAGCTTTCCAGGCACTATCACTCCCACTCAGGTTATCAAACCATTGCTCTCCTTCGGTCCATACAGAAAGAAATCTTGAAAGCACATGTGCATTTTAAGTTTCCACAGACAGATATGAATATGCTTATTTGTGCACACTTTTAATAACACAATGTTAGTAATTTTGATAACATTGTATCTTGAAATTTCAGTCTGCATCCCACAAAAATTAGGCTGAGCATCTTTCCATTTGTTTAAGAGCTATTTGTAGACTCTCTTACTGGAATTTTAATTTGGGTTTATACAACTAAGATTTTTTTTTCACACCTAAGTTCTGCAAGTTATAGTACTTGCTAGAAACAGTGGCCCATGGCAGAAATCTTTATTTATAGGGTATTTAAATTTATTCAAGGAAGAGAACTGGGAATGGCAGCTAGAGTTCAACATCTTCATATAAAAAGAATGTAAAATATCCCAATAACTTTTTATATTATATGTTGAAATGATATTTGTTAATATGTTGGGATAAAAAAAGGGAATTTCACCTATTTTTGTCTTTTTTTTTGAAGGGGTTAGGAAATTCAAAGTAACACATAGCTCACATTTTATTTGTAATTGTAGACAGTGCTACTCTAGACTGGTTTTATGAATACCTTGCATAAGTTGTAACTCTACAGCTATGTTGACAGGTAGGTAACATATACATTTTGTATAAAGTCTCCCTTTCAACTGCTGATTTTGAAATTGAAGTCATGAAAGGCAGGTTGAACAGAAAGAACCCTTTGAGAGTTACCAGTTATCATTTTGCTCACCGCCCTATGATCCTTTGACTGCAGTTGGCAAGTATGAAATCCCACCAGATGGGGGGGTGGTGTTGGGGAGGAATACAATGGTTATTTGGCTTGAAGAAGAAGAAGAAAAAGGAGGAGGGGGAGGAGGGGCGAGTGGGGAAGGGAGAGAAAAGAGAATGAAGAATAAGAAGGAGAAGAAAGTGTTGATGGATTTGAACACCAGACTTGGTTTTTGAGCAACAGAACTTCTGAGGTACCACTATGTTTAGTCTTCTATGATGAGGACTTTGCTACTGCTATGTTGTGGTTTATTCTGATAAGCATTTGAAGCAGAATCAACCAAAATGATAATAGATGCAGTTTTAATTCCCCTGTATTAAAGGAAAGCAGGCCTTGGAGGTTCCAAGGGATTTCAAGACAGTGTATAAACTTGAACTGTAGACAAATTGTTTCCCAGCACTCCCACATGGGCCCGTACCCATAGGTCTCATTGGAGCAATTTAGGAAACATTGTCCATCAAATGAGCCCTGACAAGGCTCATTTACTGACTGAAAAAAGGACTCAAAGGAAAGAGAACACCAAACCTTTCTATTCCTAAGAGGTAAAGCTCAGAGGAGCTGCCTTTTTGGCAAGTGTAGAATAGAAGCAACAGTCACTGGGTGACAAGTAGTAAACTATATGTAAGAAGGTTAACCTAATAGATTTTTTAGTTTGAACTATTACTTACAAAGACTTCCCTTTGGTTTCTCTTTAGAGGCAACCTGTGTGTGATTGATTGGAAGACATCAGAGAAACCAAAACCTTTTATCCGAAATACATTTGACAACCCGCTGCAGCTTGTGGCGTATGTCGGTGCCATAAACCATGATGCCAACTATAGCTTTCAGGTCAGAACACTGAGGCTCTCCTTAAAGCTTTGCCTGACACCTCTTTATAGCTACTTAACTGCTTATGGTCCTTATTCTGTTTGTATCCCACTACTTAACTCTGTTCCTTGCTATTCCTCTTTTTTAAATATTTTACTTATTATCCTATTATAGTTGTCCTGAGTTTTCCTCCTTTGCCTCTTCCACCCAGCACCCTCCACTCCCTCAGGCAATCCCCACATCATTGTTCATGTCCATGGGTCATGCATATAAAATTCTTTGGCTACTCCATTTCCTGTACTGTACTTTACATCCCCATGGCTATTCTGTAACTACCTATTTGTACTTCTTAATCACCTCACCTCTTCACCTGTTCCCCCACACCCCATTCCCATCTGACAACCATCAAAATGCCTTATCCACAATTCTGTCTCGTTCTTCTAGTTTGCTTAGTTTGTTTTATATATTCAATTGTTGATAGATATGAATTCATTGCCATTTCATTGTTCATAGTTTGGATCTTTTTTTTTTTTTCAAATAAATCCCTTTAACATTTCTTGTAATACTGGTGTGGTGATGATGAACTCCTTTAGTTTCTTTCTTGTCTACGAAGCTCTTTATCTGCCCTTTGATTCTAAATGATACCTTTGCTGGGTAGACCAATCTTGGCTATAAGTCCCTGCTTTCCATGACTTTGAATATTTCTTGCCACCCCTTCTAGCCTGCAAAGTTTCTTTTGAGAAGTCAGCTAACAGTTTTATGGGAAGTCCCCTGTAGGTAGGTAACTGGTTTTCTCTTGCTGCTTTTAAGATTCTCTCTTTATCTTCAACCTTTGGCATATTAATTATGATGTGACTTGAATGGGCCTCTTTGCATCCATCTGTATGGGACTCTCTGTGCTTCCTAGACTTGCATGTCTATTTCCTCCAACAAATTAGGAAATTTTTCTTTCATTATTTTTTCAAATGCATATCCAATGTCCTCCTCTTTCCCTTCTCCTTCTGGCACCCCTGTGATGTGAGTGTGGGAATGCTAGAAGTTGTTCCACAGGCTGCTTATACTATCCTTATTTTTTGTGGTCCTTTTTTCTTCTTGTTGTGATTGGTTGTTTTTGCTTCCTTATGTTCCAAATCATTGATTTGATTCTCAGTTTCATCCATTCTACTGTTTCCCTGTAAATTGTTCTTTGTTTCAATTAGTGTATCTTTCTAACTGGGTCTTTTTTATACTTTTGAGGTCATCACTACATTCCCTGAGCATCCTTATAATCAGTTTTTTGAACTCTACATCTGATAGCCTGCTTATCTACATTTTGTTTATTTCATTTTCTGGAGTTTTGTTCTGTACTTTCATTTGGGCCATGTTTCTTTGTCTCCTCATTTTATCAGCCTCTCTGTGTTTGTTTCTATGTATTAGGTAGAGCTGCTTTGACTCCATGTCTTGGTAGTGTGGCCTAATGTAGTAGGTGTCCTGTAGAGTTCAGTGGCACATCCTCCCCTGTCACCCAAGCTGGGCACTCAAGGTGAGCCCTTTGTGTGGGTTGTGTATACCCTCCTCTTATAGTTAAGCCTGGATTGCTGTTGGCAGGTCAACAGGAAGGATTTACCCAGGCCAGTCAGCTGCAAGGACTGCCTGTGACCACTGATCACAACTTCTGCCCTCCATGGAGGATCAGCTGTGCTGGGGCAGCATCATGGTGGTCTATAGCTGTCCACTGGGTGTTCAGGCTCTGGGATTTGCCAGGTGGTACAGACCAAGGTCAGCCCCCACCTGTGTTTTGCTCAGAGCCACCCTGCATGAGCTATAAAGCAGTCTGCAGGTAGCTGCTACTTCTCCTGGGCTTAGAGGTTCCCAGATGAAGCCAAGCTATGAACCTAGGCTGCTGCTACTAGTGCATGTTAGCATGTTACCAGCCCACCCAAGCTGTGAACCCAGGGCTGGGGGTTCACTGAGGCCAGCTGTTGCTTTTTCTGAAAGGATTTAGGAAGTTGTGAAGCAGGAGCCAAGACCAGCCATTCATATGGAACAGCCATTGTTAATATCTTGGATGGGTCAGTAAATTGAGGGGCCAGAGCCTGGGGATCTCTAGGGCAGGACAAACAGTGTTAGCCAGGTTGATGGAGTCTCAGATAAATGGTACCTGCCTGCTGGCTCTGTGGCACTGTTGGGGGAAAAGAGGTACAGTGGCTTCTGCCCACCTTTCTGTCTGGGAGAAAGCTGTTCCCCAGCTCTCACCTTGTTGTCAGACAGGTCAGTTCCTCCCTGTATGCCACTGGTACCTGTCAAGATTACACTGGTGCTGGAGCTCAGAAGGAATGAGTTTGAGTAAGTCTTTGTGTGGGTTCTTTAGGAGGAACTGCCTGGGACTCCCATCATTTTCATCCACCAACTCAATCCCTGATAGTTTTTGCAGCCAGAAGTTATGGGGACATATCTTCCTGGGACTGGAACCCTTGGCTGTGGGGCCTGGTGTGGGGCTGGGACTCCTCACTCCCAAGATAATACCTTCCGAATTTTTATCCACCACACTTGGATGTGTGACCAGCCTATTCCATGTCTCCACCCCTCCTACCAGTCTGGATGGATGTGGTTTCTTTAATTCCATAGTTGTCAGACTTCCATTCAACATGATTTCTGATGGTTCTGAGTGATAGTAGTTCTATAGTTCAGTTGTATTTTTGATGTGGTTGTACAGGGAGGTGAGCTGTATGTACTTACGCCTCTATCTTAACTGGAAGTTCCTGTCTACTACTTTAAAAAGCACTCCCCCCACCTTTTTGGGGGTGTTTCGTCATTGTCAATAGTTCTTTAATGATGACAGCCCTTTCTTCAGTGTCTTATCTGTCATCTTTGTGTTCTTATGTATCCTGGTGCAGTCTTTCATCTATCCATCCTAGAAACTGAGTTAGGAGATATTACTGTCGATCAGTGGCGTCAAACTCAATTTCACCAGAGGCCACATCAGCCTCGAGGTTGCCTTCAAAAGGCCAAAAGCAGTTTAGGACTGTATAAATGTAACTACTCCTTAATAGTGAAGCAAGAGCTTGGCGCTGTAGCCGGGTAGAAACAAGGTGGAGGGTGGGATTCGGCCCACGGGCTTTGTGTTTGCTCCTTTGCTGTAGATTGTTTTGTTTGCCCTGGAGTAAGAAGGAAATTAACCTAAACTGTGGTCCTACTGTGTTTCTCTCCAGGTTCAGTGTGGTTTAATTGTGGTGGCCTACAAAGATGGATCCCCTGCCCACCCACATTTCATGGACACAGAGCTGTGTTCCCAGTACTGGGCAAAGTGGCTTCTTCGACTAGAAGAATATACAAAGAAGGAAAAGAACCAGAATATTCAGAAACCAGATTAGGGGCAGGAAACTGTTTGGGAACATGCAGCACTTTCTCATACTTTGAGAAAACCACATTGCTGTTTACTGTGACCTAAAATGGAGGATCTGAGAGCTGAATTAACACAAGCAGAAATAATAATTTGTTGAAATTTATTACAGCCAAAAACACTGAAAAGCCAGGAAAGTTTTAGATGTACAGAACTGGACTTTAGTACATAAAAGACCAGCTTTCTACCTCTGACTATGATTTACTTTTAAAAAGGGCTAGCAAGATTACACAGTGTTGATGGCTCTTGGATCCCCTGTGGACCTTGCTGTGTCCTGGGCAGGATTCCGTCTTTGAACTGAAATTGGAGGGCAGTGAGACTTGGTGTGCCAAGCATTTCCTCAGGGTACACCAGGAGGGAAGGGGCCACGCAGCCCCAGGGTATGTGTGGAGGGAGAATTAGCATCAGCCAGCTACTACTGCCAGCGCAGTCTCCTAGAACTTGTTTTATATATTGAGGTGCTCTAATTCCATTTAACATTTTTGAAAAATAAATATGGGATTCCTTAGCCTCGAATAAATATTATTGTCCTGAAAGATGGAGCATATTCACTGTATCATTGGCGATACCCCTTGGCATACCACCAAATAACCCCTTAAGTAATTGTAAGAATTTTAGTAGCTATATTCTGGTTTGAGTCAATGAGTCTTATCCATAGAGAAAATGTATCATCTATGGAATTTTTCAGCTGTGGGGATCAATAATGCAATCTATTTTTATGTGTTTGATAAGTAATAAAAATTATTAGTTGTCACTGGATTTGGGAAACTTAAATAAATCCCACTATAGCCCTGGGGGAAGGGTCCCTGTTTTGTGAAGTGGGTTAACATTTAAGTTAAAGTTGCTGTCTTAACATCATAGGGTGCTGTGTACAGTTACTTAGTTTTTTCATTAGCCATGAATTATAAGAAATAAAAGATGTGCGTAAAGTAATTAGGTTTTTGGTTTTGTTTTGTTTTAATTTCTGTGTTTATAGATTAATTTCACAAACCTGGAAATTGTTTAAACTTTGTTTTTAAATTCAGAATTATGCCATTGGCTCAGTAGCTTTGGTACGTGTTTTGTATAAATGAGTGCAGGCAGATGTCCTGAATCAGGGTCTCCTGGCAAGGAACGTAAGTTTCAGGTCAGAGAGAGGAGGCTTATGAGTTACCTTTTATCAACTCTACATATTTGCATTTTTTAAAGTAGCATATATTTCTGTAACCTGTGATTTCTAAAGTCAGAAATCAAGTGAGAAAATTAAAATTGTACCACCAGATTTTTCCACACTGCTCTAATAAGCCTTACCCTAGAATTTAGGACACCAGAGCCAACAAGACTCATTTTAATATAGTTAACATAAATGTACCTTGGACCTGTCACTTCAGATAAAGAGTCTCCCAAGATAATGGTGGTATGAAGAGTTCTATAAAGACCATTAGAGTCTGACCAAGATGATGTGGTTGGCAGAACAGTGAAGTTGGTAGGGAGTTTCCCTACTCCCTGGGTAGGTTTCTCCGAACCACACAAGAGCACCCCAATTTTAAATTACAATCTTAATAATCCTCAGGTCTCACCAATTAAAGAAATCTCAATCACCTGAGAAGGAAATACCACTTTTAAAAAAGTTATTTTTACTAAGGCATAAGTGGAGAAGGCCAAATCCTAATTTATAAATGAGTCATAATTTTTTAAGAATTAACATATATGTTACTAATTTTTGGATACTACCTGTTACCCTAAGAAATTGTGAAAAGAAGCAGGATTTGTGATAAGGAGAGATTCTCCAATTGAGATAATTAAAATATTTTTAAAAGGAAGTATGAATTGTTTTTCTGTGGGGTTGCCTCACAGAAGTACAAAATAGAGCCTTATAGTCTTATGCTTTGAGACAATTCACTAGATTCAAAACTGCATTCCTTTCTGCAATTCTACACGTTAATGCATTTAATGCAGCTGACAAAAGTTCTGTGCTGGCACTAAAAGTCAGTTTTTCAATAAGAAAATTTTTCCACCCTGACCTGTGTGGCTCAGTTGGTTGGGCATCATCCAGAAAAGCAAAAGGTCGCTGGTTTGATTCCCAGTCAGGGTAGATGCCTGGGTTGCAGGTTCCATCCCTAGTCAGGATGTGTACAAGAAGCAACCAACAGATGTTTCTCTCCTCTTTTTCCCTCTCTTCCTCTCTCTAAAAATAAAATCATAAAAAAAAACATTTTCCCCTCAGACCTGGCCTCTTGTTCAGAACCATTAGCACCTATTAATCTGAGAACATTAACTTCTCTATATAAACCCATTATAGTTCTAGGAAAACGTGAACATATGAGCTATGATTTCATATTTGTTGACTGTGGTAAATACAGGAAAAGGGTTTAGTCATAAATCAGTGTGTTTCTAGGTAACCAATTTGCCTACCAGGTTTAAAAGGAGTTGGAGAGGGGTAATTTGTTTTAATCATTGCATCTTTCCACCTGAGCAATTAAACATTTGATTGTAACCTACTCTACCCTTAGCTCCACTCCCGACCCCACCCCCACACACAAAGTGAAGCAAGGAAATACTTGGAACTTTTATTTTTAAATAAATACTTCAGTTTGGAGCTGTTGCTCTTAAGACAAACAACATCTTAAAACAATCAATTACTAAGTAAAAGGCAGAACTCACTGTCCTTGCCTCCCTCCCTTCCAGCCTTTGAGGCCCACAGGTGAAGCAAAGAGATGTGCTCTTGCTGGAAGCAGAACCAATGAATCTTTTAAAGTTATTTATACCATAGAAGGGAGCTTGAAAGAATCTCTTTGGAGAGATGTCCCTGACTGAGTAACAGGTTTTTATGTTGCCATGACAATAACAGTTCTCGGGTTTGAGTTAATGCATGTGTGAATCAGTCATAAAATGATGTTCTGGGTTAGCGTTTATTTTTTATCAAGATTTGGGCAGGGGGCAAGGAGAGTTTTTAATAGATCATAGATAAAAGTCCTTGTCTTTGTTTCCCTAATCCCATCATAAATTTGGGGGGTATCTTTCCCATGTATCCTTTTATAGTTTCACCACCTATGCTAATAATATACCATGAATAGTTGTGCTTTCTTTGATTTTACTTGCTTTGTCCCAACAGTTATTTTTGAGATCTCTTTACATGAGCACTTCCAGATCTATATTTCCTCATGCTCCATTGTGTCACTGTTAGGCTGATAAGCTTCCTAACAATGTTTTGTAACTATAGACAGTGCTGTAGTGAACAACACACTCATGTGTCCATGTTTCCTGGCACTTGGGAGGCAGGTGCAATGTGGTGGAAGCAGGATGTGGATTGTAGCTCTGCCACTTACTAGCTGTGTGACCTTATGGCAAGTTACCTGAACTTTCTATGCCTAATTTCCTCATTTGTAAACTGATGGAAAATAATAGTACCTATTATTGTGGTAGAGTAGTTCAATGATGGAAGCACTTGGGATAATGCCTAGCACAACGTGCAAACAAAATAAATGTTAGCCATCTTCATCATCAAATGAACACACCTGAATGCATCTTTGTTGGCCCAGGATGTGCACAGCTTAAACATTACTGCCAAGTTCCTCTCCCAGATCAATGATGTCTGAAATTTTCTGCTTTTTCACATATTCATTAACACAAGAATTTTAAGACTTTTTTTCCCCCAACATGATGGGGTGACAGCAATTCACAATTCATTTTCATTTTTTGGTTTGAACAGCATTATTGCTTAAATGAAATATGCTTGAAAATAGAATTGCGGCCCTGGTCCTGGCTAGTATGGCTCAGTAGTGGAACACCAGCCTAAGAATTAAAAGGTTGCTGGTTCAATTCCCAGTCAGGTACATGCTGGATTGTGGGCCAGGTCTCCAAGTAGGGGCATTGGAAAGACTACCAATCCATGTTTCTCTAGCACATCAATGCTTCTCTCCCTCCCTTACACTTTCTTTAAAAATAAATAAATAAAATCTTTCTTAAAAAAAGAAAACACAATTGCCATCTAGTGGTGGGCAAAGTAGACCAGTTATGGGGTAAAAGCTAAATATGGGTAGATATACATGTATCTCCAGGAATTGGGGCAATTTAGTTTTTAACACAGGTCTGAGATGAATTAAAGTAACTGGATGAGAGTGTTTCTATTATCTTCTCCCCACTTTTAGGCAACTTGATGACTTTCACTTTTTCTAGTATGGCAACATGGAGACCTGTCTGCATAGCCCTGTGAGGCTTCCTACAACTAAATGAAGCTGGGTCACTAGCTCAGAAAAGAGAAGTGAGATAAATTAGGAACAAGGCTGTTTACAAACTGGCAGGAGACTGTGGCTCCAAGCAGGGCAGGCTATTCTTGAGGAATCCTAACTCACTAGTGGAGAGATGGTCAAGTGCATGCATCAGGGTTGCTTCCTCAAACCACCACAGAGGGCTGAGCTCAGAATCTCAGTTAACTTCTTTCCAAATTATGGGCTTGGACTGTCTGCTGCAAAGACTTCTAAAGTCATAGTCTAAAAAAGATTTCAGGGTGCACGAAAATGTTAGATATTAATCATCAAATACACAGATACATTTTTAAAGATATATACAAAAATGTTCCATGAGCAATAAGGGTGTAAAAAAAAGCAATATTGCTGAACTGTTGTATAGCATGTCTTTAAATAAGTACAATTACTAAATTAGTGGCCTACTAAAAGTTAAGAAAAGGAAATGAGTCTAAAGAAAAAGCAAAGTTCAGTCGTAATTAGAAACATGCATTCAGACTGATGACAGTAGTTCCACAGCACCAGGCTCTTGTTTGTGATGATGCTTTTGCCTAAAATAATTCCTTTCATCTGTTTGTTCAGCCAAATCTTAATTTTCTAAGTGCTTGGACCTGAACACTAATCCTACCTTACGTCCAACTGGTCTTTCTAACTTCCTGAAAGGAGATGCTGAAAGTGCAGAAAGTAGGAGCCTCAGGATCAGTCTTGGAATCGCAGCCCTGCAATGTTAGCTGAGTCACCTCCTGTCCTCATACCTACTTTCTCATCAGTAATTTGGGGATGGTACTGACCCCAGTGTTGTTGGAATAAGCACTGGGCACATATTTGTTCCTTCCTCCTTGAAACTGACCCCAATCAGCACATGATAATTCCACCCTTCATGAAACTCCTAAGGGGCCATTATTTTTACCATCCACATTGATTCTTGTTTGTATTCTACCTCTGTCACTTAACCATTTCAGATGTGTATATCACCTCCCTAGTCATTGGGATACATCAACAGCACTGGACAAATGTGAGGCATTCACCACATAATACTGCTTGTTAAAGAAACTGTCCTACCTGTCAATGATTCCTTTACCATTACCATAATCAGCAGTTATACATAAGGAGTGTTGTTTTTTTTTTGAAACAAGACTTGGGTAATAGCTACAGAACAGGATAGACAGCACAGGTGGTCACAGACTGAGAGAACTGGGTGCATCTTGAATTCCAAATAAAGCAAGTGAGTGCCAGCCAAGATGGAGGCATAAGTAGAAACCCTTTCATTCCTTGCACAACCAAAAGGAGGATAACAACCAATCTAAATTCAATAAACAACCAGAAGTGCCAGAAAATCAAACTGCATGGAACTCAAACAACCAAGGAATTAAATTAAAAATCAGCCAGAACAACCAGACCAGTAAGGCAGCAGTCCACACAGGCCAGGCCCACTCAGAAAAATCAAAGCAAGGTAGCAGACCAGGTGGGTGGGGCTGGCTGAAGGCGAAACTGAGACTCAGAGCTGAGTGTGGACTAAGGCAGGGCTTGTCACGGTGGGAGAAACTCCCAGTCTCACACAAGAGTTTGTTGGAAACTGCGCTAGAGACAAGCAGGTGAGCTGCATTTTTCCCTCTCTGGCCCCTCCCCCACAGGCAGCACAGCTGTGCAACAAGGAGGGTTGCCCTGCTCCCTGGAGTACCTAAGGCCCTGCCCCCTTACAACTTGTCAGGTGTGCCAAGACAAAGAAATATGGCCCAAATGAAAGAACAGAGCAAAACCTCAGAAAGAACTAAGCAATGAGGAGATAGCCAACCTATCTGATGGAGAAGTTAAAGCTCTGGTAATCAAAATGCTCACAGATCTGACTGAGCTTGGTCGAAAATTGAAAAAACAAATGAAAGATACCAAAAATGAAATAAAGCAAAATATTCAAGGAACCAACAGTGACAGGAAGGAAACCAATACTCAAAGCAATGATTTGGAACAAAAGGAAGAAATAAACATCCAACTGGAACAGAATGAAGAAACAAGAATTCAAAAAAGTGAAGAGAGACTTACAAACCTCTGGTACAGCCTGAAACATTCCCATATCCAAATTATAGGGGTGCCAGAGGAGAAAATCAACAGCAGGAAATTGAAAACTTATTTGAACAAATAATGAAGGAAAACTTCCCCAATCTGGTGAAGGAAATAGACTTCCAGGAAGTCCAGGAAGCCCAGAGAGTCCCAAAGCCAAAGAGGAACACACCAAGGCACATCATCATTAAGCTACCCGAAATTAAAGATAAGGAGAGAATCTTAAAAACAGCAAGAGAAAAGGAGACAGTTACCTACAAAGGAGTAGGTAACCATCAGATGGTCAGCTGATTTCTCAAAAGAAACCTTGCAGGCAAGATGGGGCTGGAAAGAAGTATTTGAAGTCATGAAAGTCAAGGTCTTACATCTAACATTACTCCATCCAGCAAAGCTATCATTTAGAATGGAAGGGCAGATAAAGTACTTCCCAGGTAAGGCCAAGTTAAAGGAGTTCATCATCACCAAACCATTATTATATGAAATGTTAAGGGGACGTATCTAAGAAAAAGAAGATCAAAAATATGAACAATAAAATGACAATAAACTCACAACTAACAACAAATGAACCTAAAAGAAAAGAAAAACAACAAAAACAAAAACTAAGCAAACAACTAGAACAGGAGCCACAATCAGCAAAATGGACGTCACATGGAGGGATTTCAGTGGGGAGTGGGAAGGGAAGAATGGGGGGAAGGTACAGGGAAGAAGAAGCATAATTAGTAGGCATAAAATAGACAGGGAGAGATTTAAAAAAATGGTATAGGAAACAGAGGACTCCAAGAACTTATCTGTACAACCCATGGACATGAACTAAGGGGGTGGGGGAATGTTGGAGGGTTGTGGGGGCAGGGCAGAGGGGAGATAAAGGTGGAAATTGGAAAAACTGTAATAGCATAATCAATTAAAAATACTTTAAATATAATAAAATAAAGCAAGTGGAAGAAGTAGACAAAAGACACACAGAACAGTTTTAAGAGAGATAAGTGAGGAGACAACACAAGGAAACTGCCCTGGCCCAGAACAATAGAAATAGAGCTCGGGCTCCAACTGGCCCACCAGAGACATTGTGGTTAGTTCTGGGCAGCCCTTTGCTAAGAGTCTGTGGGTTCTGTGAGCTGACTGATTTGAAAGTAGATGCAGAACTAGAAGAGCCAAAGAGTGAAACAACAATTGTAAAATGGGACTTGTGCAGCAGCAGAGATGGACAGGGTGGTTTAAAAAAAAAAAAAAAAGCACAGGGTTGTGAGTTAGAAGTTATTAATCCCTTCACCCCACAAATTGAGTGCCTATTTTGTGCCAGCTTGTGAAAAACACTGAGGATCTAGATGGACATGGAGTTTATGGTCTAGAGAAGGGCAGGCAATTAACGGGTGAAAAAGTAGTAAGAAAATTACAGATTGAGACTTCCAGCCAAGATGGAGGCATAGGTAGACACACTGTGCATCCACGCACAACCAAGGTAGGGACAACAATGTAGAAACAAAATAACAACCAGAACTGACAGAAAATTGAAGTGTATGGAAGTCGGACACCCAAGGATTTAAAAATAGACACGTTCATCCAGACAGTTAGGAGGGGTGGAGTCTGGCCAGGCGAGGAGCAGAGAGCTGACCAACGCAAATCTGAAGCAGGCAGACCCTGGGCGCACAAGCAGTGGCTGGTGGGCCCCGGACAGGAGGTGGCGACCGGCAGACCCAGTGAGGCGGCCATTGTGGAGCAAGGCACTGTGCCCAACTCAGGGTCCCAGCGCTGGGAAATAGAGCTTTGGGTCATTGACTGAGGGCGAAGGCTCCACGGGGTGCACAAGCCCACCCACACCGGAATTGGTGCCAGAGGGGCCCAGTTAGCTCGTGGAAAGCCATGGAAGGGTCTGAGGTCCTAGGGAGAGCGGAGCTATCCCATTGTTCCTTCTCAGACCCCATTCCCACATACAGCGTCACAACCCAGCAAATGGGGTGCCCCGCCCTGGTGAACACCTAAGGCCCCGCCCCTCACTACAGGAGCTCAACAAGACCAAAAAAAAACAGCAAAAAGATGGCTCAAACAGAAGAA
>CM052547.1:58265694-58286472 GCA_028533065.1 Trachops cirrhosus | reverse complement strand
AATTATTAACAACCACACCTGAAACAAAAACAAGAAGAAACTAAGCAAACAACTAGAACAGGAATAGAACCACAGAAATGGAGATCACATGGAGGGATAGCAACAGGGGAGTGGGAGGAGAAGAGAGGGGGGAAGGTATGAAGAATAAGTAGCATAGATGGTAGGTAGAAAATAGACAGAGAGGGCAAGAATAGTATGGGAGATGTAGAAGCTAAAGAACTTATGACACATGGACATGAACTTCCACATGTGGGTGGGAGAGGGTGTGCAGGGTGGAGGGGAATTAAGGGGGGATAATAGGACAACTGTAATAGCATAATCAATAAAATATATTTTAAAAAGTAAAAAAAAAAAAAAAGAAAATTACAGATTGAGAGGCATCATGAAGAACCAGAATCACAGAGCCAGCCAAGGGATTGCAATGTTGGATCGGGTAGTCAGAGAGGATTCCTCTGAACGGTGACATGTAAAATGAAACCTGAAAGATGAAAATTGGCCAATGTAAAAAACCACAGGAAGAGTATTCTCAAAGCCTAGAAGGAAGAAAGTTTATAATCTAGAGAAGGGACATCAATAAGACAACAGGGTAGGTCAGGAAGCAGTAAGGAAAAGGAAGGAGTGGCAGACTAGGAGCAGGAACTTAATAGTCCATAAAAGGACATCAGATTTATTCTAAGGAAGGTGGAAAGATGGGGTAAGCAGGGGAATAAAGTGATCCCATCCCATTTCAAGATCAGTCTTGCTTGGAGAGTAGAAAACAGGGGCAAGAGTTGAGGTAGAGACCATGGAACTATGGCCCATGGACCAAGTCTGGCCTGCTGGCTGTTTTCATATAGTCTGTATGCTGAGAATTATTTTCACATGCCCCCTGGAGTTGACTGAGAGGCCTCAGCCCCTTCTGGTGTAGCTTTCCTTCTGAATGCCTGGGGATCATTAACATAGTCTGGAACTCTAGCCGTCTCACATCACAGATGGCAGCTACCACATAAGTGCAGAGACTCTGAACTGTTTTTTAAAATATATTTATTTATTTTTATTTATTGATTTTAGAGAGAGGAAGGAAGAGAGAAACATTGTTTTGTTGTTCCACTTATTTCTGCATTAATTGGTTGATTTTTGCATGTGCCCTGACTGGGGATTGAACCTGCAATCTTGTATATCAGGGAAAAGGTCTAATGAACTGAACCACTCAACCAGGACAAGACTCTGAACTGCTAATGACACATATGTGACTCTCATCTTGTATCTGGCTCTCAAGACTTAGCTCTTGTTCCTTGTTCTGTAAGCTTCCTGGTCTCTTCAATGGTGATCTATCTCCCACAGCATTTGACATGGACCTCTGTGTTAGTGTTCACATCTACTTGTACATCCATCTCTCCCACTGGGCAGTGAGCAAGGTCCAGTTTCATATTTCCTCTGCAAAGGACCTGACTCATGGTAGACAACATAGGCTGTGCTGGTTCATGTAGCAACACTGTCTTGCCCTGTTCATCTCCCCTCAGTACTTGCTTCCAGATGATGGTTCAATGAAGTTTGGGTCCCCAGAAATTCACTGGTTGAAGCCCCGATCCCAATGTGATGGTATTTGGAGATGGGGCCTTTGGGGGTGATTAGGTCATGAGGTTAGAGGTTAGTGTCCTTATAAGAAGCCAAGGAGCTACTTTGCTCTCTTTTCACCATGTGAAGACACAACAAGGAGTCAGTGGCAGTCTGCACCCCAGAAGAGGGCCCTCACTAGAACCCAACCATGCTGGCTCTCCGATCTCAGACTCACAGACTGTGAGAAAGAAATTTCTACTGTTATAAGCTGCCCAGTCAATGGTACTTTTTTTCAGCAGCACAAGCTGACTAAGACAGATGGTTTCTTAGAAAAACCTGAGAACTGCCTGAAGGTTTCATCTGGCTGCAGGGCAGGCCAAAGTTGCAGCTAAAACTGTGCACTGGGCTTGGAATTGGTTGAGAAAACATCAAGTCTATAGAAGAGGAGAGAACCCAAAGAGCAACTGTGTGGACCATGGCAATGGCCACACAAATCTGCCCCTTTACATAAATAGCAGGACTCCTGAAGCCCAAAAGTCTCTCTAAAGGAATTACTAGGTAGCAGGAGTGTGGGGCAAGCCCTGGGAGTCATGAGCAGCTGGGTCAGTTCCCTTCACCCATCTCCCGAGTACTTGGGATTGCAGTGTTGCAATCTTCACTCCTTACTCCAGCTGGCTTTGCATCAGCTACTTCTTGTCTCCTCTTCGGGAACACAAGCAATTCTCCAAACACAAAACTGGATTTGTTTAAAGTTGCTTTTAAATGTTTATCTGTTAGTTCTCCAATCAGTCTTCCATGTAGCAGGAGTTGAAAAAAAATGTGTGGATTTTGATGCCTATGGCCAGTTTTAGGATGTTCCTAACAGAACAGTGTTTGTCCCTGAGAGTTGGGGATTAGCTGTTGTTTTTTTTTTCCCCTCAGAAGGAAAGGGTCATTCTAATAGCAAGGCTATTTTGATCTTAGAAGAGTGGATACTTATATATTCATTCATTGGACAAATACTTATTGAGTGTCTATTAAGACCCAGCCACTGTCCTGAGGTTCAGGAACAAAGGAGTGAGCAGAACAAACAAAATTTTTCACCTTCACAGAGATTACAGACCAGTGGGATAGATGGACAATAAACAAATGCATGTTAAATGTCAGGAAAGTTTCAGTGCTGTGAAGAAAAACAAAGGAAAGGAAACAGAGACAGAGGCTACTATCTGAGTTGGGGTGGTCAGGGAAAGTGTTCCAATTACCTGTTGCTGCTCAAACTCAATGATTAAAGCAACAATCATTTTATTATCTCTCAATTTCCGTGTACTGACTGGGCTCATCTAGGTGGTTCTTCTGCTCTTCACAGATTTTTGCTGGGGCTGCAGGGTACTGCAGCTTTACTGAGCTGGAATGTCCAGATGACTCACTGACACGTTTCATGTCTTGGCAGGGAGGGCGAGAAGGCTGGGCTTCTCTGGGATGTCCACATAATCTCAGGACCTTTCCTTCAGGTGACCCATCTGTGTGGCCTCTCACATGGCCTTTCCAGCAGACTAGTCAGACCTCTCACATGGCAGCTCAGCACTCCCCATATTCAAAAGCAGAAGCTGCCAGGCTATCGTAAGGCTTAGGTCTGGAGTTGGTCCAGCATCACTTCTGATGTTCCATCAGTTAAAGTGAGTCACAAGACCAACACAGATTCGGCGCAAGAGGTGACCGCTGGGAGGCAGGGTTCACTGTGCAGACCCTGAAACAAGAATGTGTTTGGTATGTGTGAGGAAAGCAAAATCCATGGTGGCTGGAGCTAAGAGGTGATTGATGAGGTCAGGAGGCAACCAGGGGCCAGACCCCCCTCAGTGCTGCTGGCCATGGAAAGGATTTTGGGAGTTATTCTTAGTGTGATTTGAAGTCCTGGATGTGCCAGGATTCTCAATAGTCACCTGACCTGGATGCTGCTGGATCCTAAGCTTGTGGGTGGAGACTCCCCCTCATCTTCTCATTGAGGCTTCCCAGGATCACCCTGTTTAAACTGCAGCTTCCCCTCCTTGCACCTTCTCTGTTTGATGATTTTCCACAACCTTATTTCCCATAGTCCCACCTACATTCTCATATTTTACTAATTTGTCTTATCTATTTTCTACCTTCTGCTTCCAGAAGATAAACTCAAAACTGGCAGGGATTTTTGTCTGTAGGCCCACAACTAATACTTATATGAATGAACTAATAAGTCACTCTCTGTAGACCCCACTGGGTATAACATGATGTTTGGGACACATGGGGTGGGTGTACCTAGTAAATACTGAATGACTGATTAATTTGGCAACAAAATAATTTTTATAGTTCCACTCCTCTTATCTAAAAGTTACCTTTCAGTAAGCAATTATCTAGGGAAAGTGAAGAAGAAAAGAAACAACAAGCCCCTTAAGCAGCCTAAGTAGTGACTAATGGTCATAGGACAGCCCCTTACTTCACCTATAGTTGTAGTGTGCTTGATAAACCTGTTAGCAAAAAACTGTAACCTGGAAAACCCTGGATTAAAGGAGGAGTGGCAGCAATAAAATAAGAAGGAAAGTGACCAAAAACTCAAAATGCAAACTGAAGATGCAGAACAGACTGGGCTGTAGAGCACAGGGACAAGCCATGCCTACAAAAAGGTATGACTATGGGCAATATTTACAATGATGACTATGTCACTTTTAACAGCAGATGGGGTTTACTGTCTTATGTTTAATATGAGGAAGTAAACATATACAAGAAAGATTTTCATTCAAAGCAAAGAGCGAGTACTCTGGTGGTGACGGAAAATACCTCTCAAAGGGCTTCAGCCCCCATCCCACCCCCAACCTCCTTTCCTATGGCAGCTCCTTCTTGTTCTTCATGTTGATTCCTCTTCAGTCCCCAGTGGCAACCCCAGTGTGCCCAGGGCTCTTCTCATCGCTGAAATGATTGCCTCCAGCTTTATGGCTTCATGCTTTTTGTGGTCCAGCAGCCACTGGACTTCCCATCTCTACTTTATACCCTGTCCCCAAACTCCCACCTCCTACAGTTGTCCTTGTGCTCACCGAACACTTGGAAATCTCTTAAGTGACTTGAAAAGATCCCAACCAGAACTCCTGATCCCACTTCTCCCCTGACCCAGTTCCTCAGGCACAGCGACTCTTCTAGTTGCTCAGGCCAAAAGTTTTGGAGCTGTTCTTGACTCCTCTGTTTTTATTACAAACAGTGTGACCATGTCATTCATTATATAAACTGGAACTGTCCCAGACAACTAAGGATGAATGGTCTGTCCATTAACCCACATCCAGTTCATCAACAAACCTAATTAGCATGTTTTTAAAAACATATCCAACATCTGGCCCTTCTCAGCACCTTTTCTTGCACTATCACCCTGGCCCAAGCATTCATGGTGTCCTGCCTTTATTATTGCAATGACCTCCTAATTGATCTCCCCACTTCCACCCATGCCTCTCACCTCCAAATCTGTTCTCACAGCAGCCTCAACAAGCCCATTAAAACATAAGCGAGATCATGTTACTCCTCTACTCAAAACTCTCAATGGTTTCCCAATTCATTAGGAAGAAAAGCCAAGGTCTTTACAATATCCTGCACTAGTGACAGGCTCCCTACAATCTCTTACCTTGTCTACACACTCTCTCCCTTTCTCTTCTCACTCTGCTAAAGCTATGCTTGTCCTCCTGCTCTTCAAATAAGTTAAATATACCCCTACTTCCTGGACTTTGCCTTTGCTGTACCTTCTGTCTGGGACACTTCCCCAGATAATCACAGAGCTTGTTCCCTCACTTTCTTCAGGTCACACATACCTGAGCCCCTAATCTCCAATGACTTTACATATCCATCCTCATCCCAGCCCTTTTTGCCTTATGTGAAAGATTTTATTTTCTAAGAATGGCCACAGTGTCTTCCTTGAGGAGTTGGATCAAGGCATATATAAACATACTTTGCATCCTCGCACAACTACAGCAAAAATTACAACTAGACTACAAAATAATATCACCCAGATTCATTAGAAAATTTAACTGTATGGAAATCTGACAACCAAGGATTTAAAGAAGCTACATTCATCTACACAGGTAGGAGGAGCTGAGACATGGAGAGGCACGGAGAGGTGGAGAGGCAAGGAGAGGCAGTGCAATGGGCAGTCCCACATTCATATGTGGTGAATAAAAATCAGGATAGATACCTTGGGAGCAAGAAATCCCAACCCCAGACCAAACCACAAAGCCCAGGGTTCCAACACCAGGAAGATTAAGTCCCCATAACTTCTGGCTATAAAAACCAATGTGGGATGGGGCAGTGGAAGAAACTGCAGGATTCTCAGGAGACTCTTCTTAAAGGGCCCACAAAGGTCTCAGGACTTAAGCAGACCTACCCCTTCTGGGATTCAGCACCAGGGCAATAGCTGGAAGGGCACACCGGGCATACAGGGAGAAAGTGAAGTTACTGGTAATTGGGTGAGACCAGGAGACAGCTTTCCCCAGGGCAAACTTTCAGAGGCTGGACGGAAGCATTATCCCCTGTCCAAACCGTTTCCCACACAGAGCCACAAAGTGGTGAAATGGGTTGCTCCACCCTCGCAATTACCTAGGGCTCCACCCCACACAGTTTACAAGTGCCTTTTATAAATAGGTCACACTACTAAGAGAGGGAGTCAAAACAGCTCTACCTAATACACAGAAACAAACACAGGGAGGCTACTAAATTGAGGAGACAAAGAAATATGACCCAAATGAAAGAACAGAACAAATCTCCAGATAAAAAACTAAATGAAATGGAGATAAAGGAACCTATCAGATGCAGAGTTCAAAACACTGGTTATCAGGATGCTCAAGGAACTCATTGGGTATTGCAACAGCATAAAAAAAAACCCAGGCAGGAATGAAGTCTGTATTAAGTGAAATAAAGAAAAATCCACAGAGAACCAACAATGGAAGGAATGAAGTCAAGAATGAAATCAACGATTTGGAACATAGGGAAGAAAATTTAAAAAAAAAACAAGGATCAAATAAGGAGCCTCTGGGACATCTCCAAACATACCAACGTTCGAATCTTAGGGATACCAGAAGTAGAAGAGAAACAGAAAGAAATTGAAAACTTATTTGAAAAACTAATGAAAGAAAATTTCCCTAATATGGTGAACAAAGTAGACATACAAGTCCAGGAAGCACAGAGAGTCCCAAACAAGTTGGACCCAAAGAAGACCCCATCAAGACACATCATAATTAAAATACCAAAGTTTAAAGATAAATAATCTTAAAAGCAGCAAGAGAAAAGCAGAAAGTTACCTACAACAGAGTTCCCATAAGACTGTAAGCTGATTTCTCAAAAGAAACTTTGCAGGCTAGAAGGGCCTGATAAAAAGCATTCAAAGTGATGAAAAGCAAGGACCTACAACCTAGATTATTCTATCCAGCAAATCTATCATTTATAATGGAAGGGCAGATAAAGTGCTTCCTACACAAGTTAAAACTAAAGGAGTTCATCATTACCAAGTAATCATTATATGAAATGTTAAAGGGAACTATGTAATAAAAAGAAGATCAAAACTATGAACATTAAAATGGCAACAAATGCACAACTATCAGCAACTGAATCTAAAAAACCATTATTATATGAAATCCTAAAGGGAATTATATTAGAAAAAAGATCAAAACAATGAACATTAAAATGGCAATAAAGTCACAACTATCAATAATTGAATCCAAATAACAAACTAAGCCAACAAGCAGAATAGGAACAGAATAATAAATATGGAAACTATTTGGAGGGGTATCAGCTGGGAGGGAGAAGGAGAAGAACTGGGAAAAAGGTTCAGGGATTAAGTAAAAATTGGTAGGTACAAAATAGACAGGGGGATGTTAAGAATAGTATAGGAAATGGAGAAGCCAAAGAACTTATATGTATGACCCATGGACATGAACTAACAGTGGGATTACTGAAGAGAATGGGAGTACCAGGTGGAGGGGGACAAAGTGGGAAAATTGTGACAACTGTAATAGCATAATCAATAAAACATATTTAAAAATAAAAATGGCCATAGCAATTGGCATGTTCCCACAGCTCTTCTAGAACCACTCTTCCCATCAAAAGGAAGTGTTTTTCTCCACCTCTTCAATATAGACCTGCCTTAGGAACTTGCTTCTAACAGATAAAATGGAGCAGAGGTGATGCTTCAGGAGGCAGGCTCTTTATAGGTGATATAGACACCTATGTCCATCTCCTAGGACACTCCTAGGACATTCTTCTTGAAACCCATCACATCAGATGAAGCCCAAACTAGCCCACACAGAGAGACCATAAGGATAGCCCACTGTGGGCAAAAATCTAGACCCCAGCCAACAACCAGCATTAACCACCAAATTCATGAGCAAACAAGCCTTCAGATGGTTAGAAGGGCCCAGCCTTCAATTCTTCTAGCTGAGGCCCCTGACATCATGCAGAAGAGAAAAACCGCCCCCTGTGCCTCTGTGCTATTACCTGTCCAAATCCCTGACCCACAGAACCCCTAAATTTTAGCACAATTTGTTACACAGCCATAGTAACTGTTACACTAATGTGACTCTTCTCTAGACTAGCTAACAGTATATATTTACTTGCTTATTTCTTGTCTGTCCCCAAGAGAATGAGAGCTCCTAGAGGGTAGGGACTTGTGTCTACTTTTTCTGAGCCTTGGTATCTGGAAAAGTACCTGGTACACAGTGGACACTGAGCAAATATTCATTGACTATATAAATCTTTGTTAATTAAAGAAAATGGGTCCTTACTATAATTTGTAACATCTGCTAAGACACGTGACTTTTTCCTAAAAAAAAAAAAACATTCTCTGGTGTGTTTTGGATGAGCTATCTGTTAAAAAATATCTTCTTGGCAGCCACCTGGAAAATGATAAAGTTGGATCCATACCTCCCACTATAAACCAGGAAATAGTCCAAATGGATCAAAGATTCATACATGATAAAGTGAAACCATTAAAGCCCTAGAAAAAGACATGACAGAATTCTGATATAACATTGGAGTGGAATGGCCTTTCTAACTGCACCTCAGTCTCTAGCACCCATAAAATAAAAAGGTGAATCAATTCAAACTTCATAAAAATCACAAAACTTCTGCTTGGCCAACAAAAACCATCAAAGAAACTCCTAAAAAAAAAAAGGCCAACAACCTAGTAGACACATGGGCATTCAGGAGGATCTCAGAACAGGGAACTACAAAAGGTCCTTGATCATAGCAGAAGACATGCAATCTCTTTCTCTCACACGTAATAAGAGAAATATAAAATAAACTACCCTGAGAATCAGTTCCTCCCCTATCAGGTTGGCTCAAATTCCAAACCGTGATAGCACAACATTGGCGGACTGATGAGAAGGATACTCTTACATGTGGGACTGCAAAGTGATATATCTCTGTGCCAGGGAACTGGACAAATCAATTGACACCGTGGTAGGCACATCCTTAACCCTCACAACTGCACTTATGGAAACTTACCCCACAGACATGTCTGCACATATGTGAAATGACATGTATAAATTTACTCACTTTAGCACTCCTTGTAGTAACAAAACCTTGGAAATAACATAAATGTCCATCAGTAGAAGACAGATAACCTCTATTATGGTATATCCATACAACACAATACCAGATAGCTGTAAAGTAGAATGAGAACACTTTTTTGTTTTATTATAGAAAAAACTCCTATATATGTTATTAAAAGAAAAATGCAAGGCTCCAAACAGTATGCATAATGCTATCTGCTAATTAAAAAAAAACAATAGAGGACAAGAATAATATTTATATTTGCTCAAATATGAATAAAGAAACTCATGAAAGTTCTACAAAAAGCTAACAGTGGTTGGTATTACAGAGAGGAGGGGCTTGACAGATGAGGAACAGATTTAAAGGGACAATCTTTATCTGTATACATTTGAAAATATTTTTTATTTCTCTCTCAAATACCACATAATTTGCCATAAGTGATTCACTCCTTTAGCTTCAAAAGAGGTTCTCTACCTAAATGTAAATATTTCATGGAGAAGTACCCAGAGCTTAATAATCTCCATCATTTTTAAAAGATTTTATTTATTTGTTTTTAGAGAGAGGGGAAGGGAAGGAGAGAGGGAGAGAAACATCAATGCGTCCGCAACCTGGTCCGCAACCTGGTCTGCAACCTGATCCGCAACCCAGGCATGTGCCCTAACTGGGAATCAAACTGGTAACCCTTTGGTTTGCAGGCTCACACTCAATCCACTGAGCTACACCAGCCAGGCCTATCTTTTTTTAATTATATTTTATTTATTATGTTATTACTGTCATCCCAATTTTCCCCATTTGTCACCCTCCACGCAACACTCTCCACTCCCTCAGGCAATCCCCACACTGTTGATCATGTCCATAGGTAATCTGTATAAGTTCTTTGGCTGCTCCATTTCCTATACTGTACTTTATATCTCCATGACTATTCTGTAACTACCCATTTGTAGTCCTTAATCCCCTTACCTCTTCACCCATTTCCCCCACAACCCCCTACCATCTACCAACCATGAAAACTCTCTGTATCCGTGAGTCTGTTTCTGTTCTAGTTTGCTTAGTTTGTTTTTTCAGATTCAATTGCTGATATGTATTTATTGCCATTTTATTGTTCATAGTTTTGATCTTCATTTTCTTAAGTAAGTCCCATTAACATTTCATATAATACTGGTTTGGTAATGATGAACTCCTTTAGGTTTTTTTTTGTTGTTGTTGTTGTTGTTTTTTGTCTGGGAAGCTCTTTATCTGCCCTTTGATTCTAAATGATAGTTTTTCTGGGTAGAGCAATATTGACTGTAGGTCCCTGCTTTTCATCATTTTGAATATTTCTTGCCAATCCCTTCTAGCCTGCAAAGTTTCTTTTGGGAAATCAGCTGACAGTCTTATGGGAACTTCCCTGTAGGTAACTAATTTCTTTTTTCTTGATGCTTTCAAGATTCTCTCTTTATCTTTAACCTTTGTCATTTTAATTACTATGTGTCTTGGAGTGGGCCTCTTTGCACACATCTTGTTTGGGACTCTCTCTGCTTCCTAGATTTGCATGTCTATTTTACTCACAAACTTAGGGAACTTTTTTTAAAAAATTATATTTTATTGATTATGCTGTTATAGTCCTGAATTTCCCCCTCTGCCTCCCTCCACCCACCACCTCCTACTCTCTCAGACAATCTGCCCACCATTGTTCATGTCTAAGGGTCATGCATATACATCCTATGGCTACTCTATTTCCTATGCTGTACTTTATATCCACGTGGCTATTCTGTAACTACCTATTTGTACTTCTTAATCCACTCACCTCTTCACCTATTTCCCCACATCCCTTCCAATCTGGCAAACAACGGTGAACTTCTTTTCTTTTTCTGCTTTTAAGAGTCTCTTGTAATATTTAACCTTGGTATTTTAATTATGATGTGTCTTGGAGTAGGCCTCTTTGCATCCATCATAATTGGGACTTTGTGCTTCCTGGACATGCATGTCTATTTCCTTCACCAAATTAGGGAAGTTTTCATAGATTTCCAATTTCTTGCTCTTTCTCTTCTCCTTCTGGCACCCCTATGAGGCCAATGTTGGACCTCTATAAGTTGTCCCTGAGGCTGTTTATACTCTTCTCATTTTTTTATTATTTTTTCTTCTTGTTATTCTGCATGGTTGTTTTTTGCCTCCTTATGTTCTAAATCATTGATTTGATTCTTGGCTTCATCCATTCTACTGTTGTTTCCATGTAAATTGTTCTTTATGTCAATTAGTGTATCCTTCGTTTCTGATTGTGTCCTTTTTGTGCTGCTGAGGCTCTCACTAAGTTCCTTGAGCATCCTTATAAACAATGTTTTGAACTCTGCATCTGAAAGATTGCTTATCTCCATTTTGTTTAGCTCTTTTTCTGGAGTTTTGATCTGTTCTTTCATTTGGGCCATATTTCTTTTTCTCCTCATTTTGGCAGCCTTCCTGCATTTGTTTCTATGTATTAGGTAGAGCTGCTTTGACTCTGTGTCTTGGTAGTGCGGCCTAATATAGTAGGTGTTCTGTAGGTTCAGTGGCACAGCCTCCCCTATTACCTAAGCTAGGTCCTCGAGGTTTGCCCTTTGTATGGGCTGAGTACCGCCTCCTCTTATAGTTGAGACTTCATTGCTGTTGGCACATCAATGGAAGGGATTTACCCAGGCAAGTCAGCTGCAAGGCCTGGTTGTGACCAGTGACCACCAACCTTTACCATCCATGGATGATCAGCTGTGCAAGGGCAGGGTGGTGGTGCTCCAATGTGGTCTGTAGTTGTCCACTGGGTGTACTGACCCTGGGATTTTAGAGAGCTTTTCTTTCATTATTTTTCAAATTGATATCCAATTTCTTGCTTTTTTCTCTTCTACTTCTGGTACCCCTATGATGTGAATGTTGGAATGCTTGAAGTTAAAGTACCTCCATCTTTTTTACTCTTAAGAATCCATTACTGATCCTGGCCATGTGGCTCAGTTTATTGGACCATTGTCCTGAACACCAAAAGGTTGCAGGTTCAGTCCATGGACAAGACACATACATAGGTTTCAGGTTCCATCCCTAGTCAGGGCATGTTAACATGTAAGGGAGGCAACTGATCAATGTTTCTCTCTAAAATCAATAAACATATCCTTGGGTGAGAACTTAAAACATTTTTAAAAAAAGAATCCACTACTGTGATTTCTCTCCCTTACCTTGGAAACCTCCAAGTGAACCAGCCTTGGCTGCTTAGAACATTAGCTGCTAAACAGCTTGGTGGTCATGCCTTTTCCCCATCCCCCAGGGGTACCCACAGCCAATTACTGGCCCTTGGCCTCAACATTAGACAGTGTCTATTTTGTCATTCATACTGCCAAGCTTTCTGTAAGATCAAGCTGAGGCTAGACTGCAATTTATCCCACACCCTTGCCTAATTTCCTTCTCTATTGTACCTTGATCCTTTTCCTCATTGGTTTATCCCTAGAGCCTCCCCCAATAAATCACTTGCCTCAGAATCTTTCTCAGGTTTTGCTTGTAGGAACTCAACCTAAGAAATCAACCAAGACTTCCAGTCAAGATGGTAGCATAGGTAATCTTTGTACTTGCCTTCTCCTAAAACCACATCAAAATTACAAATGAACTACAGAACAACCATCATTTAGAACCACCTGAAATCTGGCTGAATGGAAGTCCTACAACTAGGGTATTAAAAAAGAAGTTATGTCAAGACTGGTAGGAAGGGCAGAAATGCAGAATGGGCTGGTCCTACACCCGTGTGTAGCAGATAAAAATCTTGAGGGCTAACAGCTGCAGAGATCCATCCTGAGTAGCAAAGGGTTCCAACCCCATACTGGGCCCCCTAGCCAAGGGTTCCAGTGCCAGATAGAAAAATCCCCATAATTTCTGGCTATAATAGCCATCCAGGATTAAGGCTGAGGAAGACTAAGGGCTTATGGAGTCCAAGGCAGTTCCTCTTAAAGGACCCACTCATGGACTTACATGAACTCACTCCCTCTGAGCTCCAATGCTGGTGCAGCAGCTTGAAAGGCTGGGCACCAGAGGCACAGGCAGGAACTGAATTTCTGACATAAGGTGGGTGCTGGGGTGGGGGCAGCTTTCTCCCAGAGAGAAGTGCTGCAGTTGTTCCTTTGATGAGACCTCCCATCACAGATCCAGTAGGCACTATTGTCTGAGAATCCACCATCATGCCTCACATTGTTTATCCAGCCCTGGTGATTCCCTGAAGCCATACCCCACACAACATTGGGGCTCCCTAAGCCACTTCCAGTGGCTTATCCATGCAAATTGTTTTGATTGCTTCATGGTTTGGACCTTCCTAAAATTTCTCAAACAAGCAGCATCTGGCCTCAGTTTGCTCTGTACCTCTGGCTAGGTGGCTTCAGGCTGGGCACTAGCATCAGCAGGTACTTCTCCCAGGCACCTCCAAACTCAGCACAAGTAGCAGCCATCTGCAGATCACTTTGTTGCTCATGCTGGTTGGCCCCAGGCAGAACAGAGTGGGGGCTGACCTTGGCTTGCATGTCCCTGGAGGCCCCCGAGTCAGTGAACCCAGTAGAGCTTCAGAACACATCGAAGCACCACCACCCAACCACATCCACAAGTGATACATTCAAGGGGTGCACTCAGTGGACACAAGAGCCCTGCTGCAGTAAGCCCAGCTCTGTAAAGTGGGCCATTGCACAGCTGGTCCTCCATGGTGGTTGGTGGTCACAGCCAGTCCTTGCAGCTGATTAGTCTGGGAGTATATCCCTCTCATCAACGTGCCCAAAGCAATCAATTCTCAATTACAAGAGGAGGGTGTACACAGCCCACATGGGGGTTGCACCTCGAGTGCCCAGCTTGGGTAATCAGGGAGGCTGTGCCATTGGACCCCTACAGGACACCTCCTACATTAGGCTGCTCTACCAAGCCTGGGAGATGGAGCAGCTCTACCTAATACATAGAAACAAACACAGGAAGGCTGCCAAAATGAGAAGACATAGACTGTCCCAAATGAAAGAACAAAACTCCAGAAAAATAACTAAGCAAAATGGACACAATCATTCCACTAGATGCAGAGTTCAAAACACTGGTTATAAGGGTGCTCAATCATTAGTGAGAACTTCAATAGTGTAAAAAGGGACTAGTCAAAAACGAAGGATACATGGTATTGGGAGATCTGGAAAGCTACATGCAAAAAAATGAAACTTGACCATCAACTTACACCATACACAAAAATAAACTCGAGATGGATAAAACCAACTGACAGATGGTTGCCAGATGGGAGGGTGGTTGGGGGATAGGTGAAAAAGGTGAAGAAATTAAGTACAAATTCTTAGTTACAGAATAGTCATGGGGTGTAAAGTACAGCACAGTGAATACAGTGAATAATATTCTAATTCCCCTAAATGGTGTCAGATGGGTATGAGATTTATTGGGATGGTCACTTAGTAAGCTATTTAATGTCTAATCACAGAGACGTACAGCTCAAACTAATATAATAATGTATGTCAACTGTAATTGAAAAATTAAAAAAATAAAGACCTCACCAAATAAACCACAGTGATTGATAACAGATCCTTCTCTCCAAAATTAATCAGCAATAGATACTTCTGATGAGCACAAGCATTAGTGTCCACACTGGGCTGAACTAGTGTCAGCCAAAAGCAAAGATACAGCTGGGTAGACTTTGTACAGGCTAATAAATGGCTTCCAAAGAGGGTTATAAAATGCAGACAATGACTCATCGATCTACACTTCTACCACCTACATACCTAAGGTTCCAGGGCCGCTAGCTGGAGATCCAGTGCCCTAAGTCATGACCCAGCACATTCTGGCTGAATCTCCTGACCACTGACTGAGAGCAGGAGAGACAAACAGGAGGAGAAAGGAGTCAAAAACTAAGGTGGACCTCATTGGTTAGGCCTCCCATGTTAGAGACTGCAAGCTATCCACCATAACCCATTCCCGCATTCTGGCATAAAAGAGCATTATGGCTGAGAAAACCGCGTTTTCTCACTAACCACCACTCCCCTCAACTCCCAACCCCAAGTAATATGGCAAAATCCTTGCCCTGGAATGAACAGAAGGGCCATGTGCCACCTCCAGGCCAGCAGCTTCAGAGTGGGCGACCTTTCCACACGTGTACCAGACCTGGTGCCACCCTGTCCAGGCCTCCTCAGCATTCAGTTCCATGTGCTGAAGCTGCTTATAGCCAACCCGTCACTCTGCCTGAGGGCTTTTCCTGGCACAGGAAGTATGTCTAGGGAGCCAGTGCACAGGGCAGGTTGGAAGGGCCCAGAAGTGAATGTCCTTAATGCCACCACCTCAACTAAATCCCCAGCGATGGGGAGGTAGTGGACAAATGGTTTCCTATGCCCCTTATGTGGGGTAACTCTGAGGCATATCTGTACTGTCTGTCTCCTAGAGATCCCTGCAGCAAATAAGCTCCAGTTGCCCACAGCAGTAACTTTCTCAATTTTATTCCCTTTGGTTGTTGTCTTCCCATCCCTGTCACACTTCCCTACTGCCCTGCAGATGCTTCCTGGGATCACCTTCCATAGCGATAGACTTGAATTTGAACCTTTGCCTCAGAATCTGCTTCTGGAGGAACTCAAACCAAGATAACTCTCCTACAGGCTGAAACTCACAGAAACCCAGTTTCAACCATGCCTATGTTGACAATGTCCCAGGACTTAGCAGAGTAACAAAGGGAAGAAGTCTCAGTCCCCAAGTGATGGCAAGGAGGAGAGTCACCCATAAACCCAGAACTGCTAGGTAAAAAAATAACCTTCTTTCTGCCACAGCACTTTTTAGAACTTTTTGTTACTGCAGCTGCACCTTGTCTTAGCTAGTATACCTGCCCAACATCCATTTTCTGTCTGGTTACAGCCCCTTGCCCTTCTACTGGGGAACCACTTTCCCACCACTCCCAGGCCAGAGGTATAGCTGCCCTGCTCTCTCTACCCTAGCTTCAGGGGAGGTAGGAAGCTTATCACTCAGGCTTAGGCAAAGAGTGTCCCTTATCTCTCACAGCAGGATGATTGGCTCAGGGGCAGGCCCGAGAGCCAAATCAGGCCAATCAGAGACAAGAAGCATCAACGCAAAATCTTTGGTGAAAAGACAAACCCTGCTCCTGCTAGGCTGCTGCACTATAGGATAGAAGTCCAATGGGAGTGGTCATACAACTTCCAGTTGAGCCAGCCTGTGAAAGAAGCCACCTGGGGGGAAACCTGGTAAAAGAGAGAAAAAGATGAAGGATGATGACACGTTTAAGCACTTATATCCAGCCATCCCTGAAGTGGGAACAACCCTAGACTTATTATTTAATACATTTGCTTTTCTGTTAAGGACATTTTAAACGGACTTTCTGTCACTTGCAACCAAAAGAGTTCTGTTTACTAAAAATCTGATCCTAAAGAGAACCTCATATCAGCTAGTTCAAAATTCCCTGTTCAAAACAGCCTGCAGGTCAGCTGCTCCAGCCAGAGTGATTTAGATATTCCTTTATAAGAATGTTCATTTTTGTTGTCTAAAGACCCAGATAACTGAGGAAAGCAAATCAACCACCTTCTAGCTTACCTCTCCTCTGTATCAAGTGTTAGGAGACACAACACAATGTCAGCAATTTGCCCATGGAGCCAGGGTTGAGCTCTCTGCACAGGCTCTGTGCCTGTAGGCTACACTTCATCCCATTGTGCTGCTTTCTCTTGCCACCAACTGCTGGCCTCTGCTGTCACCTCATCTGCTCACAGGCACAGATAGCTGATCCTTAGTGCTCTAAGGATGGTTCCAGGGAACATGTGCAGCGCCCCACAGGTCATAGGTGTCCTGCAAAGGGGGTAGATTTCCTTCATTTTGAAAGAAAAGTGCTAATTCGAAAGAGAAGTGTTATAGAATATGCTACTGTCCAGACATTGTCATAATGCCTGGCCCACAGTATGAGAGAGGAGAAAAGGGAAGGGAGGTGGAAGAAAAGGAGGGAGAGGAAAGAAAGAGAAGAATGGAAGAAGGGAGATGATGGAAGATGGAGACAGAGAAAATAAGAAAATGGCCTAATCACCCACATGTTTCCCTCAACCAAGGAGCAACCTGATCCCAAAGCAAGATTTTCTTTTCTTCCAGGGTGGAAATGGACCTGAGGCACTCAAGCCAGGCAGTGCCCACGGGACAAGGGGCAGGACAAGATGGTGCAGCTGATCAGCCCCTCACTCAGTTCAGGGGACAGGGTTACTACCTCTCCCCTCCACCATGGTTTCCTGAGGCTTCTTGGCCTTTCCTACTGCCACTCCAGGCATGGAAACACCCTGAAACTTCCTCCCCACCTCCTTCCCCATGGCCTACTGCCTTCTTTTTGGCCTATTATGGTCTCATGTTGGTTTATTGTTAACCTCCCAGGCCTCCTAGGAGAGGAGATGCAGGTAGTTAAAGGTCACTATACTCAGCAGTCACATGCTGCTGCTGCAGTCCCTCCCACGTGTACCCTGTGTGTGCCAGTGAGCATTCCTCACACTCCAACGTTTACCACACATTGTCCCCAGTGTTGGACTCACAGAAGGGAGAAGAGCCTTTAGCCAGTAAGTCCCAGCCCCAAAAAGCCAGAGGCATCTCTGGAGTAACACCACAGCCACAAAAAGTGACGAAAATGTTTGAGTTACCTACTGATTTCACTCCAGACGCCTCTGCCCATCAGTGTAGAAGTCAGATGTTCAGTGCTTTCTTTTTCATCAACTATCTGTGCTCCTACCCAGCACTTAAGATTTGCCTCTTCAAACCCACCCACTGAAACAAAATAATAAAGCCCCAAATAACCTGAAGTCAAATGTCACAGTAAGCCTGAAACAAGGAACTATATAGCTCAATGCTCTCTTGTTTTGTGTTATAAGGAAAGTTTCATGAGGACATTTCATTTATTAAAATAGTTCCTATAAACTCTTTTGGGATAATAAAATTAATTTTTCTTGCTTAAGTAGCATTTCAAGCGGACGTACTTTTATTTCAAGGCACCATAACATGATGGTTTCTCTAAGAATACCTCTGGCTCCATGTGTAAAAATCCTAAAAAAAAAAGAAGAGTCCTGCACAGTGACCACAGCCACCCTTTAAATTTCACTAATATGGTTGTGTTCAATAGGACATGGGTTAAAGGGGACCTGACACCACTATTACAATTGACAGTCTCAGAAGAGATCCCCTTGCTGAGGCCCCAAAAGGACAGAGAGATAAACTGAACACCTGTGACTAGAAAGAGCCAGTGGGGCCCTCAAAACAAAAAATCCATGTAAACGTGTCAGCATTGGCATCTTTCCCTTTCTCCTCCTCATTTCTCCTCCTCCTCACTCAGGTTGGCATTCCCTTGAAGTGTGGATGTTAGCTTGTTTTGCAAAAGGGCTGCCAGTTTTTTGGACGTTTTTTTGAGAAATGCACTGCCTGGGTGGGCACTGTTCACATGCAGGTACAGGTCCTCCTGGGTGGGGCCTGTGTAGCCACAATCTTCACAGACGTAGAGTTTGTCCCGGCGTTGCTTGTAGGCATACTGTTGCTGCACCCCATGGATTTTCTTCAGGTGGGACTCCAAGGAGCAGCGCTGGGTGAAGGCTTTGTTGCAAATGTCACATTTGTAGGGACGAATGCCTGCAAAGGCAAAGGGCAGACACATCACTGGTTTGTCATGGCCAAGCCAGAGTCTTCCAGCTAGGCTCACCAACAATTATCGTGTATAACCCAACAGCAAAAAAAAAAAACCTACCTGATTCAAAATCAGGCAGAAGAACTGAACAGACATTTTTCCAAAAAGGACGTACAAATGGCCAACAGTTACATGAAAAGGTGTTCAACATCAATAATCATCAGGGAAATGCAAATCACAACCACAGTGAGATACCACCTCACACCTGTCAGAATAGCTATCAGCAATAAATCAATAAATCAACAAACTAGTGTTGGTGCAGATGTGGAGAAAAGAAAACTCTCGTGAGCTGTTGGTGGGATTACAAATTGGTGCAGCCACTATGGAAAACAGTATGCAGGTTTCTCAAAAAGTTAAAAATTGAACTACATTATGACTCAGCAATTCCACTTCTGGGTATTTATTCAAAGAAATCCAAAACACTAATTCAAAAAAAGATATGCACCCCTATGTTCATTGCAGCATTATTTACAATCCAAGATATGAAGCAACCTAAGTATCTATTGATAGCCAAATGGGTAAAGAAGTGGTGCAGCCCTGGCCAGGGTGGCTCACCTGATTGGAGCGTCATTCTGTAAACCAAAAGGTCACAGGTTTGATTCCCAGTCAGGGCACATATCTGGGTTTCAGGCTTGATTCTTAGCGCGGGTGCATGTAAGAGGCAACTGATTGATGTTTCTCTCTCACACAGATGTTTCTTGCTCCCTCCCTCTCCCTCCCTTCCCTTCTCTTTAAATTCATTAAGCATGTCGGGGCTTCTGGCCAACATGGAGGCATAGGTAGACGCACTGTGCCCCCTCACACAACCAAGATAGGGTCAACAACAATATAGAAACAAAATACCAACCTTAACTGACAGAAAATTGAACTGTATGGAAGTTGGTCACCCAAGGAGTTAAAATTAGGCACGGTCATCCAGACTGGTAGGAGGGGCAGAGTCGGCCTGGCAAAGGAGGAGGAGCAGAGAGCTGAGCAACCGGGGTGGTGCGCAAGACCACAGTGGGCAGACCCTGGGCGAACAAGTGGCAGTGGCTGGCAGACCCTGGCCGGGGGTTGGTAACTGGCAGACTCAGCAAGGTGGCCATTGTGAAGCAAGGCACTGCGCCCAACTCAGGGTCCCAGCACCAGGAAATAGAGCCTTGGGTCACTGACTGAGGAGGAAGGTCCCGCGGGGTGCACAGGCCCACCCACATGGGAACTAGCGCCAGAGTGGCCCAGTTGGCTCGCAGAAAGCGGCAGAGGGGTCTGAGGTCCTAGGGAGAGCGGAGCTAGCGCCATTGTTCCTTCTCAGACCCCATTCCCACATACAGCGTCACAACCCAGCAAATGGGGTGCCCTGCCCTGGTGAACACCTAAGACCCCGCCCCTCACTACAGGTGCTCAACAAGACCAAAAACAAACAGCAAAGAGATGGCTCAAACAGAAAAATTGAAAGCCCCAGAACCCATTCTTTTAAGTGACCAAGAGATAGCCAACCTATCAGATGCACAGTTCAAAGCACTGGTGATCAGGATGCTCACAGAATTGGTTGATTTTGGTCACAAACTAGATGAAAAAATGAAGGCTACAATAAGTGAAATGAAGAAAAATGCACAGGGAACCAATAGTGATGGAATGAAAGCTGGGCCTCACATCAATGGAGTGGACTAGAAGGAAGAAATATATACAACCAGGAAAGAATGAAGAAATAAGAATTCAAAAAAATGAGGACAGGCTTAGGAACCTCCAGGACATCTTTAAAAGTTCCAACATCTGAATTATAGGGATACCAGAAGGAAAAGAGGAAAAACAACAAGTGGAAAGATATTTGAACAAATACTAAAGGAGAACTTCCCCAATCTGGCAAAGGAAATAGACTTCCAGGAAGTCCAGGAAGCTCAGAGAGTCCCAAAGAAGTTGGACCCAAGGAGGAACACACCAAAGCACATCATAATTACATTAGCCAAAGTGAAAATGAAGGAGAGAATCCTAGAAGCAGCAAGAGATAAGGGGACAGTCACCTACAAAGGAGTTCCCATCAGACTGTCATCTGATTTCTCAAAAGAGACCTTACAGGCAAG
>CM052547.1:58231351-58265194 GCA_028533065.1 Trachops cirrhosus | reverse complement strand
ACCAAGTCATGAAAGACAAGGACCTACACCCCAGATTGCTCTATCCAGCAAAGCTTTCATTTAGAATGGAAGGGCAGATCAAGTGCTTCTCAGATAAGGTCAAGTTAAAGGAGTTCATCATCACCAAGCCCTAATTATATGAAATGTTAAAGGGACTTATCTAAGAAAAAGAAGATCAAAAACATGTGTAGTAAAATGACAGCAAACTCACAATTATTAACAACCACACCTGAAACAAAAACAAGAAGAAACTAAGCAAACAACTAGAACAGGAATAGAACCACAGAAATGGAGATCACATGGAGGGATAGCAACAGGGGAGTGGGTGGAGGAGAGGGAGGAAAGGTGCAAAGAATAAGTAGCAATGAAGGTAGAGAGAAAATAGACAGGGGGAGGGCAAGAATAGTATGGGAAATGTAGAAGCTAAAGAACTTATGACACATGGACATGAACTAAAGGGGGGAATGTGGTGGGAGAGGGTGTTCAGGATGGAGGGGAATGAAGGGGGGGTAATGGGACAACTTTAATAGCATAATCAATAAAATACATTAAAAATGTATAATAAAAAATGTTAACAACTGTTGAAGCTCAAAAAATATAAATAAATTCATTAAGCATGTCCTCAGGTGAGGATAAAAAAATTAAAAAAAGAATGCAATCTTACCATATGCAACAACATGGATGAACCTAGAGGGGTATTAGGCTAAATGAAATAAGTCAGCCCAAAAAAGACAAATACCACATGATTTCACTTATATGTGGAATCTAAAGAAAAATAAATCAGCAACAAGACAGACAGACTCATAGATACAGAGAACAAACTGATGGCTGTCAATAGAAGGGGGGTTGAGGGGCTAAGTGAAAAAAGTGAAGGAATTAAGAAGTACAAATTGGTATTTAAAAAACAGTCATGGGGATGTAAATTACAGCATAGGGAATATAATCAATAACATTGTAATAACTATGCATAGTGCCAGGTGGGTTCTAGACTTATTCGGGGAATTACCTTGCAAATTATATAAATGTCTAACTATTATGCTGTACACCTGCAACTAATATAAAATAATATTAAATGTCAACTGTCATTAAGTTTTTTAAAATTAAAAGTAGGTGTAGGACTTCTGACCAAGATGGGGGTGTAGGTAGACACACTTTGCCTCCTCTTACAACCAAAAGAAAGAGAACAACACATTTAAAAACAAAAAATAACCAAACTATCAGAAAATCAAACTGTAGCGAGGTCCAACAACCAAGGAGAGAAAGAAGAAACATTCATTCAGACTGGTAGGAGTAGTGAAGACAGGCAACCAGGGTGGACAGAATGTGAGGAAAGTAAGTGGATGGAGGATCGGGCAGGGGATGCAGCAAATGGTGGACTGGGAAGTCCCATATTTCTATGTGGATAAACCAGGAGGAACAACTTGAGAGTGAGACAGACCACACAACGCAGGGTTCCAGCACAGGGAAGTAAAGCCTCAAATCTTCTGGCTGTAAAAATCTGTGGGTATGCCGGCAGCAGGAGAAGCTCCTAGCCTCACAGGAGAGTTTGTTGGAGATACCCACAGGCTCATAGAAAACACACAATCTCACCCACCCAGGAACTAGCACCGGAAGAGCTCGATTTGAATCTGGGTAGTGGAGGAAGTGACTGAAAGCCGACTGAGAACCAAGCAAGTGGCATTGTTCCCTCGTGAGCCCCTCTCCCACATAAAGTGCCACATCAAGCAGCAACCTGGGATGCCCTGCCCTGGCAAATACCTAAGGCCCTGCCCTTACTAGGTAACAGACACACTGAGACAAAAATATATGGCCCCAATGAAAGAACAGATCAAAGCTCCAAAAATAAAACTCAGTGATGAAGAGATAGCCAACCTATCAGGTGCAGACTTCAAAACACTGGTAATCAGGATGCTCACAGAAATGCTTGAGTATGGTTGCAAAATAGAGGAAAAAGTGAAGGTTATGAAAAGTGAAATAAAGGAAAATGCACAAGGAACCAACATTGAAGGGAAGGAAACTGGGACTCACATCAACAATTCAGAGAAGGAAGAAATAAACATTCATCCAGAACAGAATGAAGAAACAAGAATTCAAAAAAATGAACAGAGGCTTAGGAACCTCCAGGACAACTTTAAACATTCCAACATCCGAATCATAGGGTGCCAGAAGGAGAAGAAGAAGAGCAAGATACTGAAAACTTATTTGAACAAATAATGAAGGAGAACTTCCCTAATCTGGCAAAGGAAACAAACTTCCAGGAAGTCCAGGAAGCTCAGAGAGTCCCAAAGAAGTTGGACCCAAGGAAGCACACACCAAGGCACATCATAAGTATATTACCCAAGATTAAAGATAAAGAGAATCTTAAAAGCATCAAGATGGCTCAGTGGATTGAGTGCCGACCTGCAAACCGAAGGTTTACTGGTTCGAATCCCAGTCAGGGCACATGCCTGGGTTGTGGGCCAGGTCCCCAGTAGGGGGTGCACGAGAGGCAACCACGCAGTGATGTTTCTCTCCCTCTCTTTCTCCCTGCCTTCCCTCTCTCTAAAAATAAATGAATAAAATATTTTTAAAAAAAGCAGCAATAGAAAAGGAGATGGTGACCTACAAATGAGTTCTCATAAGACTATCAGCTGATTTCTCAAAAGAGACCTTGCAGGCAAGATGGGGCTGGAAAGAATTATTCAAAGTCATGAAAGACAAGGACCTCATACAAGATTACTTTATCCAGCAAAGCTATCATTTAGAATAGAAGGGCAGATAAAGTGCTTCCCAGATAAAGTCAAGTTAAAGGAGTTCATCATCACCAAGCCCTCATTATATGAAATGTTAAAGGGACTTATCTAAGAAAAAAGAAGATAAAAAACATGTACAGTAAAATGACAGCAAACTCACAATTATTAACAACCACACCTGAAACAAAAACAAAAAGAAACTAAGCAAACAACTAGAACAGGAACAGAACCACAGAAATGAAGATCACATAGAGGGTTAGCAACAGGGGAGTGGGTGGAGGAGAGGGGGGAAAGGTGCGAAGAATAAGTAGCAATGAAGGTAGATAGAAAATAGACAGGGGGAGGGCAAGAATAGTGTAGGAAATGTAGAAGCCAAAGAACTTATATGTATCACCCATGGACATGAACTAAGGGAAGGGGGAAGTGAATGCTGATAGGAGGGGGTGCAGGACGGAGGAGAATAAAGGGGAGAAAAAAATGGGACAACTATAGCATAATCAATAAAATATATTTTTTAAAAGTAGTTTTATTAAAATTCACATTTAAATTGTTTTATTTTACAATAATGGAACTTATTATGATTTTATTATGCTTGCTTTAATGGATATATTTATCAAAGAGATTTTCAAAATCTACTTTTCTCACTTAACACTATTCCTGGAGTTTCTTCCATTTTGGTGCTTACAGCTCAATTTCATTCCTTTTTAACAGCATCACATCATTTTGTTGTACAGCTGTACCCAAATTCCATCTTAAAACTAGAGATTGAGGGAGCATTGCTCCAGCCCACACCCTCACATCATATGCCATACTGCCTTGTACAGCTTGGTTCGAATGTGGTCCACGGACCAATGGTCAAACTGCATCACCTGCAAGCTCGCTGGAAACACAATCTCAGGTCCAACCCAGATGCACTGAGGCAAATGCAAAAGCTGTGGCTCTTCAACCCAGGAGGGTTGTCAAACACAAGTTCGAAGCCCCACCCATGGTTCTGGGATAAGGCTGAGACTTCATTGCTAACATGTTTCCCAAGTGATGCTGAAGATGCTGTACAGGAACTTTAGCAAATTAAGTGTAAGGTAATCATGCCCCACACTCCTCCCAATGTCTTCTCTTCAAGGTTAGATGCCACCGATTCCTTAATGGTGGTTTGCGGATGGGATGGGGGGCCAAGAGAGCTCCAAAAGAGCTCTGTTCGTAAGTATTTTTAATGTATATAGATGATAAAAGAAGTCAAAATGGAAAAAAAATCCCCCTATTCCTGTCCAACAACCTGAACAAATCAAGTCATTCATTTTTCTTCCAGTAAAGAAACACACATCATTTCCTTTAACACTCTGTGATAAAAACTGTGTTGGATCAGTGTTATGATGAGATGTTACTCCAGCCTACTGAAGCAGAATGCAGGCCTGTATTATATTTCACACATTGTATAAAAACTACCAAAAGTTAAAGAGACATTTTGAAATAAATTGAATGAACAAGAATTCACATCTTTGGAGTAGCTTTCTAGAAATTTAAAGGCTATGAGACCTTTCCAAAGGAATAATATGCACACATACATGGCAGCTGGCTCCCCCCCACCTCTGTCAGATCAAGCAACAAATCTGATTTCAAATCCACAGCTCATCAAAACAGAAATTCACCCAGAGACCAGTTGCTCCTTTCAATATTGAATAGAAAAACCTGCTTTTAAAATATCTAAACTAAGCACATGGAGAAATCAGTACACTTACACCAGTCTTTAACTTGGATGCAACAAACTCTGGATTCCTAGAAACAGATGCTTCCAAACTTACAGCAACCACCTGGAAATGGCTGCACTACTTTGCCTGATCCCTACGCCCTGGGAGAGGCCAATATGCCAGGACCACCTCTGGTGAGCACAGGGTCTTGCCTCCTTCCTCTCTCCATTCAGTAGGTCAGCCAAGCACCTTCTTTGGGCACAGCACCCTGCAAGACCTGTGCAGCAAATGCTAGATTTCAGAGCCCTGCCTCTTCTGGACAATGAAGAGAATGGGGGTGACTGCAGCATGGATGGGTTTTCCCCCCACCCCCAGGGAGGGGTGGGAATGAGCCTGGCTTGGAGGAAGGGTGACTCACAGACAGAGATGGAAAGGAAAGAGTAGGCCCTGAAAACTCTAGTTATAGCAATTCTTACTTTTATAAACCTGCTTTCTCTCCCTTAAGTACCGCATTCACACCTCACCCATTGGTGTAGGCAGACACTGTCATGCAGCAGCCCTTGGGTGACCCTTTCTGGAGTTGGGAACAAGCCTCTGCCTCCTGAAGCCCCCATCCTCCACAAATTCACTGGTGGGAGGTAAAGGTGGCCAGACAAGTGCCCTGGTCAAGGGGAACGGATGCCAAGGCCTCCCCAACATTGTGGCCTCACCTGCCTTAGTGCTTTTCAGCAAAGGCCAATCTTGTCTATGTCTGGAGTAGGATACTGAAAAACACCATCCCTGCTCTAGGTACCATTAACCTACTGACACCTAGAGAGCAAGAGAGTTCAAGGCCACTAAAAACCCAGGCATCACACATCTGCTACTCGTTAACTGAGTCAGTCCAGGGTCAGATTGTTGGAAAACCTCCACAAGCTTCAGTTTTCTTACCTGTAAAATGGGGATAATATTCATACCCCTTTGTAAGGATGCTCTGAGGATTACCCAAGACATCACATGCAAAGGGATGGCACATACTACGTACTCCACGGGACACAGTTGCAAGAGCTTACAGTCTAGCTCAAAATAACACAGATACACTCCATTCATAAACTGGCTGATGGGGATGTGAGCACTTAGTATTTGTCTTTAAATTGTACCTATGTATATAATTTTTGTATTTGTATGCACTTTGGAATTTATTACTTATTTCACAGTAAAAAGGGGGGTGGAGGAGGGGATAATTTTTAAAATGGTGGTGATTAAGTGGAGAGAGGAGGGAAGGGACTTCCTTCATTGTCTTCTCTTGAATGTTGTGCCATAGACCTGTATTACCTAGTCCAAAAAATACTGTGTGTTGGGTTATCAAAAAGGGTTTCTCCTTTTCAAATTTGCTATTTCTACTACCGAAATCAAGCTTTAAATCATTCAAGAAAATTCTTCATTATTGGTGCCTTTTGCTTGCCTTCCTTGCTATAGCTAAGTGGTCCATTATTGAACTTTATCCAAACATGAATGTCAGTGAGAAACTTTTTACAGGCCTCCTTGTGGGAGTGGATACTTAGGGTGACCTCTTTGGAAGGTAGTGTGGCAATACCCATAAAAAATCATACTGTGTACCCTTTGGCCCCCTTCAGGAACATTATCTACAAAGAGACTACACAGGTAGGCAAAGGGTATACAAAGATATTTGTGGTAGTACTGTCTGAAATTTTAAAAAAAGAAATAAAAAGAAAAATGCTGAAATTGGAAATAAGTGTCATCAATTGGGAAAAGGGAAAATGGTGGTGCCTCCATATTTGAAATTATGTCATAATCTCATGTTTAAGAAATGCTCTGACAATTAAAAAAAAGTAAGGTGTGTCTATTTGTGCAGATGTGAAACAATATCCAAGATATACAGTACATTAAAAAAGCAATGTGTACTTAAAATTTCTAGAAAAATTTTTTTAAAAAGTAGTGCTTCACTTTCAGGAGTGAAACAAAGGCATGAGGAGGGAGGCTTACTTCTTTTTCTGCCATTTTTTTCCCTTTCATGTTATTTGTTAGCTAAAATGTAAGTCAAAATAAAATAGAGGAGGGATGGTTTGATGAGTGAAGGAGGCAATCCCACAAGGCAAGCATTCAACTGGCTAGAGGTGGAGAATACTTTATTCTTTTTCCTCCATCTGTCCTGCTTCAAACTTTACCCAATCTGCATTTTCCCCAATCCAGTCAACCCTTCCCTTTAGGCTCCAAACAAAGACACTATTGTTTCCTCTTCTTCAATCAAAATGAGATTTGTTTGCCTTCTGTCCCTCTCAATGTAACTAATGGAAGATAAAACAGAAGTCATCCTAGTGGGTGGGGCAAATATTCCCCTTTGGCCATTGCCCCCTCCCTATTTCCCTGACCTCAGAAGGGGAATATCCTCACCTCTCTGTGGAACTTAGAAGCCTCCTCAGGAATGGCAGGAACCTTGAACCAACTCCTTGAATACTGTCAGAGCTGTCAAGTTATAATCAACATGGCGTATATCCCTTGGCACCCTGACCCCAGAAAACTGAGCTGGAGATCCTACAGATGTGTGTGTCTTTTCAACTGTTTATAGTGGCTTACACTTTCTTCCCTATAGCTTTTACATTGGCTGAAGTCATTATACAAAGGAGAAAAATTAAATACTTTCAATAAACTGGACTTGTCTCATGAGCCTGGCACATCTAGTCATACTAGTAAACAGTGTCCAGACCATGCCTGACATGTGGCCCTCAATAAATGTGATTCTGCAGTTCTAACATGCTCCCGGGTGCTGCTTGTGCATGGATGACGTGAATTTTGAGTATGAGGGCATAGACAGAGTGCAGAGCCTGGCACAAGCAATTGTTAGTAGCATTATTTTTTACTCAAATACAGATCTCCCCCCACCAAAAGCAAACCATTCCTTCAACGGATGGCTATTCTTAGAATGCATTCCAGCTGGTTCAACCCAAACACTTAAATTCAAAAGAATATTCTCTAAAAATAGGCCAATGATGGTTTTCATCAGCTGTGAACTGAACATACATTGGTTTTTTTAAAGTTCATATCTCCACTTGCCCCCTCATCCATTTTGACCTGAGGTGGACCAAGAGTCGTGATTCTTGGCCTCAGCAATCTGGTCACCTTAAACAGGGTAAGTCCCTTTATTATGTGTGTACTGGATGCTGTTGGTCCCCACTCCAGACCCTTATTCTGAGCCAGCACCTCGTCCCTGAGCTGTCATGTGTTTAGTGAGCTAACAGTGCCTGGCTGTCCCCTTCTCCAAGGAATGGGTACTGAGTAATTGACCTCCCTCCCCAGGGAAGAGGCAGCCCTCAGCCAATGCCTAACTGACATGATGTGGAAATGTTTATAGATTGATTGCCGATAGACAGAAAAAGGCTGTGGTGCTGTCCACACTTGGGAATCGCAGGGAGATAAGGCTGGGGCTGGACTCCAGCTGAGGGCACAGTCCTGCTCCATCCTCCACCCTGCCCCATTTCCTCCTCCCTTACATGTTTCTTTTGACTGCTCTCCCTCAAGAAATCATTTTATAAGACTCTGCTTCTAGTGAACCCAACCTAAGACAATTTGGATTGAAAATAGCCATTCATTTGCTGAAATATTTTTACAAACTGTTATGGAGTTTTTTCTGCTCTAGTTTCTCTCCAATCTTGAATCAGATATCATTTGGCTAACATCCCTGTTTCCATCTCATATACACTCCTCTGATTTACTCTTCTCTTTGAGAAGTCATATCCAAAAAAGATGTCTTAATCTTTTCTTTCATCTTCTTGAATATTAAGGTAAGACACTTTCAGGCTCTGGTTTCCCTGGATCTTTTCCAAGATATTCCCATGTGTTTTGAGTCTTTCCTTAGATGCCCTGTCCCCTTATTAGTTACAGGGCACAGGAGGAAATGGGGGTGAGGGGGTGGGGAATTAATCCTGATTCTTGGATGATCCCACTATCTTCACCTACCTCATCAATATTATAGCTACAATCTCAGAAGGGTCCTGGGATCCCAGAGAAGTCTTTGAATCATTTGTGGCCTGGCTAATCAGACTATGAGCAAACACACCCTTTGCTCAACTGTCTACTGTGTTTCCGTTAACAGTGTCCATATCTTTGCTTCTGGTCTAAATACAGCATTCACTTAATAGTCATAAGCAAAATCCAACATTTAAGTCTCAACCAAAAGCAACACTGACACAGAATTCAGGTGACATCATTTGGAAACAGGGAGATTGTTCAATAAACTAAAAAAAAATGTCTGAAAATCCCAAACTTTTGCTTATTTTACAGATTATCTCTTTTGCATGGAGCTCAAGAGATGGCAGGGCAGGTGTCTCACACCAGAAGGCCAGGCCTGTTCCTCTAGTTCCAGGCACAGCAGCATCTCCCAGCTAATCTGCAGTAAGCCCATGGGTCCTCTTTCTCATTCATTATTATTTGAAGACACATCTCCATCAGAAAATAAACCACGGCGGGGAAAACAAGTTGAGGATATTTTCATAGTTCTATTTGTTGATCAATTTAAGAGTCAAAATTATGATTAAGATTTTTAAAAATGGTTATCTGTAGATTTCAATGATCTTAGTGCTGTCCAGTAGAAATTAGAATGCAAGCCACTTTGTAATTTAAAAATGTCTAGTAGCCTCATTCAAATAAGTAAAAAGAAACAGGTGAAATTAATTTTGATGATAGACTTTTTCTAACCCAATATATTCAAGTATTATCATTTCAAACTGAAATTAACATTAAAATTACGATATTTTACATTGAGTCTTCAAATCCTAGTGTCTGTTTTATAGTTACAGCATGTCTCAATAGAACTAGCCACACTGTGGCAGCTCAGCAACCACACATGGCCAATAGCTGCTACCCTGGCCAGTGTGGCTGCAGGTTTTCCCATTTGGTTTGAGAGCATGGGCTAAACTATGTGAAACCCTTTGGGAAAGCATCAGATAGAAGGCATTTTTACTCACCAACTTCAATGATTTCAGCTCCTCCTATAAGTCACGAGAAGTATCATCTTTTAGTAGCAGGAGGTGGAGGAGCCAGGAGTTGCGTGAGGGGCATGCAAGCCATCCCCTTTCTTGTTTTAAATATTTTATTTATTTATTTTTAGAGGAGGGAGAA
This sequence comes from Trachops cirrhosus, assembly GCA_028533065.1. Classification (NCBI taxonomy): domain Eukaryota; kingdom Metazoa; phylum Chordata; class Mammalia; order Chiroptera; family Phyllostomidae; genus Trachops; species Trachops cirrhosus. The sequence goes on along the minus strand of CM052547.1, from coordinate 58,255,659 downwards.
AGAAAGGGAGAGGAACATCAATGTATGGATGTTTCTCTCATGTCCCCTACCGGGGACCTGGCCTGCAACCCAGGCATGTGCCCTGATTAGGAATGAAACCTGTGACCCTTTGGTTCGAAGGCCAGTGCTCAATCCACTGATCCACACCAGCCAGGGCCCAAGCCATCCCCTTTCTTGCTGACTCTGTGGGCAGAGGACATCTAGACACCACTGAATGAATACACATGCTGTCTCCACTGCAACCTGCAAAACCCCGGGCTAGAGTGTGTAGTTTGTACCAGGTCTGAATCTCCTCTCTTTTCTCACCTTCAGGCAGAGCAAGCAGGCTTCTAGAAACTGAAATGGGGAAGGCTGGCGAAGTCCCAGTCTTAGGGGTAAAGCTAAGGAAGACATTGGGAGGCAAAGGGGCAGAGAAGGGGATATAGAAGATAAAAGAACATGAACTTCAGAACCTGCCAGTCTGGTTCTCAGCTCCACCACCTCTGGTTGTTGAGCTACCTGAGCTTGTTCTCCTCATCTATGAAGTGGGCGTAACAACAGCACCGACTCCTCAGGGTTGTTTCAGATAAGATGATAAATGCTGAGGGCCTGGTATGAAGGAAAGTGACCATTTGTGGCTTGCTGCCTTGTGAGGAAGTTGAGTAACCCTTTGCAGGGTCTCCATTCTCTGCAAAGCCATTTCCCTCACTTGCTAACCCTTTTTCCTGGGAAGACCCTATTAGCCACCCACCCAAATCCCCTCAGCCCACCCACCCTCCACCCAAATCCTCTGAGCCTCCAGCCAGCTTATCTCAGGTAGTTCCTGTAAAACCAGGGGCTTCCCACATCTCCTGCCTGAGGATGTTCTCAAGGAAACATAAGGTCTGCAAGGTGCTAGGAGTGGAGGACTGCCTATGACTTGAGGGTCCCAGAATGAAACCCCAAGCAAGGAAGGATAAGAGTTGATAGATCAATACCCTAGCTTTCCCACTCCTGGAGCAATTCTGTAGTGCATTCTACATATTTCTTCAGAGGAACTCCAGTGGGATTGAGCACCAGTTGCCCACAGTGGTAACCTGCTCATTAACTTACACTTATAGGCTGTCTTCTCCTCACTGTGCCTCCTGGGACCATCTCCCAAACAAACTGCTTACATAGCTAACTCAGATCTAGAGTTCTTAACTACTATAGCCATGACTCAACTTGCAAACTCTTCCCTGAGAGGCAGTTAGTTTCTCATATTTCCTGGCATTGATGAGGCAGCTCCATCAGTTGTCTACTCCAAATATTGGTACCTTACCAACAGCCAGCAATGCTCCCTGAGACCCCTTCACTTTATCTTAAAGGACAAAATGGGGAAAGTGACCCTAGAACCTCCCAGGAGAAGAAGAAATAGGGCATGCCCTCAAGGACATCCTCAGAGATGAAAGACTTCAAAACTCTCCAGGACAACCAATGACAAATGACTGCATGAATGGTCCCCAATTCCCGCCAGCCCTTGAGTCAGTTCTCTATGAGCCTAGATTTGCATTCACTTGATGGATCCATTCATAGCCTTGGGACCTGCCCCCACCTACAGGACCATCTACTTCCCCCCACCCTCAGAGGACCCTCCTCCACCTTGACACTCCCTATAAGCATTCTCTTTACCCAAACCTAAGTTACCAGCCTGGCCACATAGAGGTAAACCTTCTACTGATTCACTGGTGCTAGGGGCTAAAAAAAGAAGCCTTATACCCAGATTCACATTCGATCAGGTTCAAAACCAGGTGACAGCAATTTAGGCTATTAGAAGTCATGATCTAGGTGCCTCTTGGAAGGAAGGAGATAGTGCTTTGAAGTGGGCATAAGGGAGGGGGCAGTAATTTCCAAGATCTGGAAATATTCCCTTTCTTGGCCTGAGTGCTAGTTATACGGGTGTGTTCACTTTGTGAAAATTCCTAAATTTGTTGAATTATGCATTTACAATTTGTACATTTTTCTGGATGCATGTTACATTTAAATATAAAATTCCTTTCAGAAAAGTTTTTAAAAAGGAATAAAAAGAAAAGGAAACCTTTTAGTATACCAGCCTACCTCTAAGGTGGAGGACACTCTCCCCAGGCCAGGGAGGCAACATATGGCCAGTACTCTAAAAACAAAGAAGCATAAGGGCCATGAAAGAAATCTGTATTAGAGGATCTGAGAAGGGTCCTGTGGGCATCTGGAGGGAGCAATGGACATTTTCCCATTAAAATGCCAGGGGAAACCCTAACTTCTGAAAAGGCTTCAGGGATCAGGAGCACCATATACAGTAAATTCTATGAGGATGTAGACAGAGTGGGTAGCAACCAGAGGGAAGCTGAATGGGTTAGGGTGGGATAGCCTTAAATGATATGAAATGGAATAGGATTGAATGGAATTGGGCTAGGCTGGAATAGAATGGGGATTGAAAGATGGGACCTAGATACTGAGGGGCTTTACATGAAGCCCGTCGAGACCAGGAGATTTGATTTCTTCTTGCACAGAGTTGGAGACGTTTTTAGCAAGGAAGTGGCATCCTCAGAATTCTCCTCAAGGGATTATTCTGGCAAAGGTATTGACCATGAACCTCAAGGAGAAGCTTGGAGGCCAGCTGTTTCTAAGATAAAATAAATGAGGCTGTCACCAATCAGAAGAGCATGGAGAAAGGCCCACAAACACCCCCAGGACTCTGTGTAATGAGCTGGAAAGGCCCCAGATTCACACTTCATGAAAAGGGAAACTGAGGAAGGCCCAAGGGGAGGAAGACACTCACCTGCCAGGCTCAAGCAGGAGGCTCAGACAGCTCTAAGTGAGTGTACATTTTCTTTCTTTCATTCTTTTTTTTTTTTTTTTGAGTTCTTACAGGAACATGATACTATTTGGAGACATGCTTACCTCCCAAGAAAGGTACATAAAGCACAAGCAGGACCACAGGAACTACATCCCTGAAGTCAGGCAAGACTGAGGGGATGAGACTATGGTATTTCACAGCATTGCATCACACATCACAATTCTCAGAACATCTCCAGCCAGTGACTTGTCTTAAGTTCTGCTAAAACTTGTGTCATTATCCCCATGTTGCAGGGACAAAAACAGGCTAAGAGAAGGGGCTTGCCTGGCCCAAGGTGACACAGCTGGAAGGTGGCACAGCCAGGAGGTAAACCAAGCTGGGCTAGCCCAAAAGCCCCATCCTGTGATCTTTCCAGAAATACAACATTGTTTCATGCTGTCAACCTGGTTTTTTTGGTGGGGAAGAAACAGAAGGAACTATTGGTCAGAAAAACAAAACTAAAATTAAGTACACACCCCTTCCTCACCTGTATGTGTGCGGACGTGCCTCTTTAGGTCGAAGGTGTCATTGAAGCCCTTGCCGCAGAAGGTGCACAGGTGCCTCTTCACCTGGTTGTGGCACTTAAGGTGACGATTGAGCATACGCTGTAGGCGGAAGCCCTTGCCACATAGGTCACAGCTGTGAACCGCAGAGTCGCTGCATGTGCCTGTGGTGAACTGGGACAGAGAGAGAGGCTGTGAGAACCACAGTGCAGGGGAGCACCTTCCAGAAGTTTACTCTGGGAGTCCACCTCCCTAAGTCTCTAGGCTTGGCCTAGCTGGGGTCTTCTGCCTCCTAAAAATACCAAGCAGGTTTTGGCTTTGAGGGAAGATGGAACAACTGACAGCTCCTCCCAACATTCATTCACTCTCCCTTTCTTCCTTAGAACAGACCTCTGATTTCTAGCAGGACACTCTGCCCCTAGGTAAACATCTTCATTTCCCAGCAAGTAATGGCTCTATGACTACCTGGCTGATGAAATGTACTCTCTCTAAGGGGAGAGGATGTTGCCCTCTCTCTCTTTACTCCTTTCTTGGACCACAAAAGGAAAGCCAGTGCTGAGGATGGAAGAGCAGAAAGAAAGGAAGAGTCTAGGTCCTGATGACATGAAACCTGTGGTAGAAAGTCCCCAAAGGAAGCCACAATCAATTCCTTCCTCCCCTGAGCCTGCATGCTGCTACATTCATCAAGAGATGAGTACCATTACTTCTCCCTGTGGACTAACAGAGATGCAGAGATAATGTGTCAGTTCCGGGTATTAAGAGACCATGCAGCTTCTACATGGTCTCCCTCTAGGAAGCCAGCTGCCTTATTACAACTCCAAGACCACCAAGCTGTGAAGAAGCCCAAGCAGCCACATAGAGAGCAAAAGGACCCATGGAGGAGCACAGAGGTGCCAGATACGAATAAAGCCTCACTAGACCTTCCTGCCTAGCTATGGCTGCCACCAGCTGAGTGAATGACCTCGAACAATACCGCCTGGAATAAAGTTGACTAACGCAGCCATGCCCCAGTTCCATGCACAAAATCATGAACAAAAAAGAGATCATTTTGGTAAGTGACTTGGTGGGGATCTCACAGCTTCACTACCAGCAAAACCACAACCAAATTGCAGGCTCTGGGCTCTCACTCCAGTGTTCTCTCAGCCGTTTGCCATCTCTAAGAAAGAAAACTGAATCTATAATTATGTGGTGAAAATCACCAGATATAATATATTCATCAAAGGTTTCTGCCCTGACCGGTATGGCTCAGTGGATTGAGCACCCGCCTGAAGACGGAGGGGTTGCCGGTTTGATTCCAGGTTGCGGCACAAGACTGGGTTGCAAGCCAGGTCCCCGGTTGGAGGTGTGCGAGAGGCAACCGATTGATTAAAAAAAAAGTTTTCCTAGTTGCCAAATAAGATCCTTTAGAAGAATGATCCAACTGCTCTGCCAAAATTCTACTCATAAAAGAGCCTAAAAATGTATTTTCAGACTGACATTATTAGCAAGAAGTATCGGACCTTTCTTGGCTCAAAATCCTCCTAGCCTCAAATACCCTTCTCCTTTCATCCATTCTGGGTGTTGCCCTCTGCTGACACCCAGTTCAACTGTTTCTTCTCTGAACAACTTCTGTAACTACTGCAACCCCTGCCTGCACTGTTATCTGACCCACAAAACCAGTGCCTCTCAAACCCAGAGTGCACACAAATCCCCTGAAGGTCTTACTAAAATTCAGGTTCTGATTCAGAAGATCTGCTGGGGACTACACACTGCATTTCTAACCAGCTCCATTCTTGAGACATGAGGCTGGAGCACTGGCCCTCATGCAGTTCAGTACTTCATTTCATCTCATTCCAAAGGGTTCCATCACACACAAATGTTTCCTCAGAGTTCATCAGTTGTCTTCAACTAAGTGCCCTGAGTCAGCAAGTGTTTGCACACATTCCTGCCCCTCAAGCCCAGACTCGGGTCAGTGCACATTCAGAAAGTGTTGATGGGCAGTGGGTTCACAGGTGGCAAGATACAAAGAGATACAAAGAGACCTGAAGGATGCACAAAACTCCAAAATTGGATTTCCCAGTTAACCTCCTCTGTACCAGTTCTTCCTTATCTGCTCAGAGCTTAATTTGTCTCAGCTGACTACCCGTGATCTGTAACAGTCCCTGTGCTCAGAGCTGTAGGGAGTACAGTCACCAGGATGACTTGTCCCCAGGAAACTGCCAGTCTAATGGGGGAACAGGTCAGTCAACAGGCCATTGACATCTGGGAAGCCCAGGTGCAATGTGCACCTTGAAGGGGCACCTACCCCTGACACAGGGCAAGAGGGAATGTACCTCTAGAAGAAGTGAGCTCCTCAGCCAGACAAAAATGAGGAGAAAGAGAGGAGGAATGGCAAATGTTCCAGGAGAGGGTGACAAGAAACAGGGGGACTGTATGTGTTTTCACATGGCTAGCCTGAGCCCCAGGAAAGCAGTTAATGAGACCTATGACAGCAGAGAAGGGCAGGGTCTCCCCCTAAGGGTTTACCTTGGGGGGAGGTAAGCTTGACTTTGTTCAAAGGAGGTAGAGGGACACTGGAAGGAAGACAGGTACAGGAGTTGAGTATGATGACTCCAATAGGTGGCTGTCCTAGGCTCCCAACTGCCTCACACCCCACCTCTGCCATGTGTTTCCCAGAGGGATAGGACCTGGCACTCAGCCTCAGGGAGACCCAGCTGTGCTCAAGGCTTTTGTATTCCCATCACCAGGACAGGTCATGGTCTCCTCCTTGTTGGGCAGTCTTCATTCTGGTCCGGCCTCCCTTGAAGAGATGTGAAAAGACTAACGATGACCCATGTCTTGGCAAACCGAGTTTTTGAGCTTCTCGAGGCCTAGGCTATACAGGGTAAAAGTCATTTGAGAGGTAGTGAAGGGCTAATAAAATAGAATATAGACAAGTGACCCTGGTAAGTCTGATTAAAAACATGTAGAAAGCTATAATCATCTCTTAAAAGTCCTATAGAATGTGCCTGAGGACTCACCAACTACAGTTCAAAACTGACTTCTTGTTTACTTTAACCCTTTTTGTAAATTCCTATTTTTTAAATGCTTAGCATGTAATATAGATACCTTCTAATATAGTGCAGGATGAAAAATATAAAATAACTGGCATTATTTTGTTTGAAAAGAATAAAATCTTGAAGGGCAGAAGGATGGGAGATTAGTGACAATTTAAGCAAGTCCAGGGCCAGTGGATCATCTGACAAAGATACAGAAAACTTTTTAACATAGGGAGAAAATGACAGTGGGGAGACGGGATGGAGAATGAGAGCACCCCATTCCCAGGGACAGCTTTCCTCTACTTTACTTGGAGTCAAAATAGAAGTTCTTGGAATATGCCTCAGCAAAGGCAATTTTTCCATTTCTTCACCTTCACATGCACCCCCATTACACAGTATGGAAAAGTGAGCACAAAGTGGCTCATTTAGGGAATTCCCCTACAGTGCATCCTCTGATTCATGAAGTGCTACTTGCCACCTACACACATCTATGGCCAATCTAGCCACAACACATTAAATTATATTTGAAGCTTTAAGAGAGCCTTGTTGAAACAAGATGTAAGGCTAATTAAATGGCAAGAGATTATGGCTGATGAAGCCAGATTCTGCCATACTAGTTCACTTCTCAGAAAAGAAGGAATGGACCTGTGTAGAATAAATTCCTACATGTGATATTTACCCCACAGAGTGAATTTCACATGCTACCTGCCTTGAAATGTGGTCTATAATAGTGAAAGCCTGGAAACCACCTATGTCTATCAATAGAAACTTTAAAAAAAATAGAACCATTTAATCAAAACAGCTGGAAAAAGAAAGGAATTTCAATTGTCAGCCATGTGAGTGAGGCCTCTTGGATGTCCAGCCCAGTCAAAACTCTCAGAAGAGTCCAGCCCCCACTGTCATCTCACTGCAACAGCAAGAGAAGCCCCAAGGAAGACCCGCCCAGCAGAGATGAGTCAATGCACAGAACTAGAAGACATAACGATACATTATATTAAGGTACTAAATTTGGGGTTATTTGTGAAGCAGCAATAAATTAAGTGGAATAGTAACATATGCATCACATTCTCTCCACAACACCAGACCTGCCACATTTCTGAATGTTGTAACCCAACATGGGCTACATAACACAGAAGACATATCTGATGCCTGGAATAACATCCTGTAAGCCAAAGGACCAGCAATCCCTCCTGGGGCACATGTTTGCTCACTAGGCCATCTTTACCATGTTTGCACAGGTTTATAGCTAACACTATACCTCTTAAGGTTTCAAAATAGGGTTAACTGATTGTACCTTGTTACTGTATTCTGCATGTAGTAGACCAAAACCAGTTATACCTTAGTCATTGTAGTTACAAAATGAGAGTGGAATGTTGAGACAGAAATGCTGAGGATCAAATAAAAACCTAGACCTGGTCAGTTGTGTGATGTCATGTAATATCCCTGGGCCATAATTTCCCATGTGTAAAAATAACAAAATGGAATTAGATGAGCTCTTCAGTAGAATAAGAAGCTAAGAATAGAGTGTTTTCCAACTTCTTAAGATCAAATCCGGTTCTGCCACTTACACACTGTAGGATGTAGGCAAGTTATTTAACCTCTCTAAACTTTAATTTCATCACCAGTAAAATGTAGACAACAGTGATTTGCCTCTTGGTATTATTAAGGAATTAAATAAGAAAAGCTACTTAAAAAGAAGTGCTGGATAAGTCCTAACTCTTACAGTTAGACCAGTTCCAAAACTCTGTGATCCTAACAAAAAGTCAATTGGTCAAATCCCCTTGTTTATCCATTTGGCTTTTGAATTTGTCTCTCTCTGATGAAAGAAAAAGGGGATTAACCTTCAGTGTGAGCCACAAATCCCCAGTCCTTCATCCAAAACTGAGGTCCAAAAAGCTCCAAAAACTGACATTCTCTCCCATCTCCTTTGGCACTAAAATCTGACCCAAGCAGACATGGAGCTACAAACAGACTTTATCCCATTTGGTATCAATATTCATGTGTTTTAACATGGAAATTATTCATGTGTTTAATTACAGGGTACTGCTCCAGACCTGACAGGGGTGGTATTTACACCATGCTACCTTCTGAAAAGCTTAATAGTCTCACCCTTAACCTAAATTAACACTTTGCAAATGCTTATGAATGAAGTGAGAAAGCTACCATGGAGGGTGGGAGATAACACGAGTATGGAGATTAACTTAGGGCAAGAAAAATGAAGACAGAGCAAGCGATTTTCCAACCCCATGGCTGGCACTATCTTGTTTGCTGTCCTGTTTTCTACAGTATCTCAGCTTTCACACAAAGTTCCCCTCCAGTTTTTCTAAAGCACAGGCTTCTGCCAGAGAAACAAACCATCATTGTATCAGTGCTGCTGAAAACTACAGGAGCGTTTGGGGAGGTAGGGACTTCTTTGCCTGGCTCCGTGACCAACTTCAAAGCTGGCTAAGGTCACTTACCTATCAAACTTCTAAAGTAAAAATAAAAAAGCCTTTATTTTGTCTTGATGCTTCCACCAAACAAATTTGTTAAAATTAATGGCCCTGTTTTCTATAGGAGAGTACTGTGACTCCAGGCTACCTTCCAATGGTCAAATGGACAAGATTTCCACTGACACATTTTATGCTGGAGTGCTCAAAACATATTTCCCCAATTCCTTTGTGGTAAAAATTCCCTTTCAGGTTCCAGGTACCATTTTCTTAGGTTTCACCACCCTGCTATATGGCAACAGAGAGCCTTCTCAAATGCAGAGATGATGACAGGAATATATCCTTGTAATACAGAAAAAAACTGAGGCTGAAAGAGCTGTAAACTGCCCATGGCCATATGACTTTACAGGTGCTCGCACCGAGATTTTGAATGTGGTTTGTCTGTCAAACTTGTGTCTACAGTTGAACTGTAGGGGAGAGGGAGGGAAGAACCCTGTTGTTGGCCTCAGCTTCAAATTCCTCTATGTCAGACTGTCAATGCTAATGGCTAAAGTGTTAAAGATACCTCCCACAATGCAATACAATAAAGTTAAAAGAATAAGAATCCTTGGTTTGGGCTTTGCCACTAACAACTGTGAGGAATTCAGCAAAACCTTTCTAGTTTTTACCTTTCTCCCGTTCAAAATAAGGAGACTGGGCCACATAAGCTTTAAAGGTCCTTGTGGTGGATCCTATGGATACTCACTCAGCCTCTATTCCTACTTTTCTGCTGAGTCTTCCTGTACTTCAGAGGCCAGTAAGACAGAAAGTACATTTCCCAGACTCCTAGCTGTAGCCCAGTAGGTATTTGGATTCCACCAATTACATGAATTATCAGAAGATTTAAATTTGGACCTGGGTTAAATGAATAGGGGCAGGCACGTGGCAATTGTTTTGCACTCTGTATTGGCAGAAGCATCACACTGCATGAGCAGGCAGCCATAGAGGCAGAAGTTGCAGCTCCCTAGGTTGCACATTTCTGCAGTGCAGCTCAGCCTGGTCTTTCTTTAGTCCATCTAGTGCCCTATAATTAATCATTCTATGCTTAAGCTAGCTACAGTGGATTCTGTTTTCTGTAACTAAACCCACGCAGTCCCTTCTAACAATAAAAACCCACTTCACCTATATTCATATTAAAAGTTGACGCAGTTAATACGTTTTGTTCTCCTATTCCTCGTTTTTTCACTTTTAAGTGAAACTTTTTTGAGATCCATTCTAAGCATTTCCCCCAGATCTCCCTTTTTTTTTGTTTCCTATTTTCCTTCAAATGTTACCACTTACATCTATAGACTGTTGACTCCTTCTTCCCTGCCTGTCCTTCTGTTCTGTGTTGACTTATGTCCCCCTATGAGTCAGGCACTGCTGTACCAGGTGCTGAAGATACATAGGGCTTTCTCCCTGCCTTTGGTGTTTTGAGATCAAGAGGAGTCAGGTCAGCCAAATATACAGTTAAGAAGATGATCAGTGTGTTACAATGGAGGCAAGAAGAGGGGCGTCCAGTTCTGTCTTGGGAAACAGAAAACAATTAGGGATAGTGCTTATGTTCCCTTCCAAATAGCAAATGGATGTGTTTTTATAAAATGCTTAAATCCATGATTCACAACAATATTTAAAAACAAACCAATTGGCCACCAGTAGAGAATTCTGGTAAACCAACTGATTATCCTGAAAAACTGGTAAATAAAGGGAATCTTACTTTACCTTTCCTAAATGAACTGTCTCACTGGGAAATCAAATAGTAGAGAAAGGGAACTATCTCCCTATAGAAGAATTTCAGCAATCCCTTAATAAATAAGGGGCAGAATTAACATATTACTGTTCTGCAAACCCTAATAACCTAAAATATTTAGACTTTGAGTATCAATGGTTGCTACCATCACAAAGAGACAACCAAACATTATGTACCTCTTGATGGAAATAGACACCTCACACTGTGACAGATTTTAGCTAAAATAAACTCAGTCAAGCATCTAGTTATCCAATAGAACTTTCTGTGATGACAGAAATGTTCTAATCTGCATTGTATAATACAGCAGGAACTAATCACACATGGCTACTGAGCACTTGAAATATGGGTCATGCAACTAAGGAATTTAATTTTTAGTTTAATTTAATTTAAATTAAAGTAGTTACATGTGACTATGGCTATCATTTTGGACAGTACAGCTACAGATCCAACTACCATTTAAAGAAAACCTAGGGGAGTAAAAAGTGTTAGACACCACAGTGATGCATTCTGCAAAATCCAGATTGCTGGAAACTCTGCAAAACAAATTAGCCATCTCTTCAGCAATTAACTAAGAAAGAGGGAGAAAATATATATATACATTAAAATACTTGAAAGACATATCAATCAATTACAATGTGTGGACATTATGTGGATCTGATTCAGTAAAGTGAAAAAAAAAGTATGCATTTATGAGACAATTAGTAATGTGAACAGCATTGTTAATATGAATAGAATAATGTATTTTGGTCTTTATCTATTAGAGACACATTCTAAAATATTACAATGGCTGAAATTTGTCTCAAAATAGTACCAGGCGGTGGATGGGGGATAGATGGGCAGGACTGGCCATGGGTTCGTTGTTGTTGGAGCCAGGTGACAGGTACTCTGCCTTTGAAAATCATAATAAAAAATGATGGAGCAAGAAAAAGACTACTCCATATTCACACATCCATGACTACTGGAAAACTCAGCCTACGGAGCTAGGTAAAAGGCCAAGAATACTTTTGAAGGAATTCTAAACTCAATTCTTTTGAAGAAGACTTGGGAAAAAACAAAAGAAGAGAGAAAAGAATGGGATGGGGTAAGAAGACATTCACTTCCTGGTCCATACTTACACCTGGGACACACCAGCCACTCTGAGTCAAGAATAAATAACATCAGTCAACTAAATGATTTAACTCCAGAGATACTTTGTTTCTGATAAGCCTTGTAAGGACAGTGGTGATTGAGGTTGGAGGGGGGTGTCTCTACCCCACAGCTGGAGACCTGCAAGCAAGGCCAGCATGAAAGGGACTTAAAGTGACCTAAACCTCTGGTGTGAACGTTTTCCCAGAGGTACATCAACTCCCCACTGCAATCTGTTTTATAAATTACAGAACCCTCAGTAGTAAAGAAACAATTTCATAACCTACCCTAAGGCATGTGGTCAAAAGACAGCTAGACTAGGAAAAAGCACTTCTTAACTGACACCTATAACTCCTCTCCAGATCAGCACAATCAGGTTAGCAAATTCCTTGTCCCTACAGTAGGCAACAAAATACTGCTATAAGTCATTGTTGGCTAACCTCCTATTGGGCAGTATATACATGCACAAAAAATGTTAAACATTTTTGCACCATTATCTCATTTAATTTACACAACATTTCTGAGAGGCTAGTTCTATTACTTCTCCATTTTACACATCAGGGAATGGAGGCTCAGAACAAGTCACAAATCCTTGACCACTGCTGATAAGATAGAACTAACTGAGGTTTTCCTCCTCAAAACCCTTTCAGAGCCCCTCCCCCACCCCAAGGGAACTTCCACACTTCTTAGCTTAGCTCTTTACCATCCCACCCTGTACTAGTTACATTTTGAGCTTCTCCAACTTTCTCTGATCCCAGCAGTTTCTCATTCTGCAGCCACCATAGCAGAGTCCTTTCCTTACTCAAATTTTGGGCTGAGCCTATACCACCTTAAAGCCTGCTTCTCCCCTTCTCCATAGGCCTCAAATCCACACTAAAAAACCTTGCTCCATTCAGAATTTATCACATCTTTGCTTGTGCTTCTGCATTAGCATTCACATTCCCACAGTAGAGTTAATAAGAAATATTTGAGTCTCCCCACCAACCCAAATCAATCTAGCTAGAGTTCTAGATACCTACACCTTCCACTTTAACACATTTATCCTCACAACTCTATAACTATCATTATTATCCCCTTTTTAAAGACAAGGAAACTGAGGCCCAGAGGGATTAGCAATTTGCCCAAGGTTACAGAGCTAAGAAGTGACCAAGCCAGAGCCTAGAGGCTTAACAATTACTGTCCAAAGATTCTGGAACATGAGGGTGGGAGCATTTTTATCTCCCAACTGCCTGGTACACAGCAGGTACTCCATACTGTTAGATGAGATGTTGCTTCTCTCTGCAGGTCATACTTGCCCTTCCTCTGGACCTAATGGCCAACTGAAAAGTGTCTTCAAGTCATTGAAAATAAGTCATTAAAATAATGCATCATCTATGGGCCTCATCTTTGAGAAGCTTATCACATCTTCTGGTCAGAAAACTAATGCTTTGCATAGAACTCTAGAATTACAGAACATGGTAAATCATGAACAATTTGGCTTATCAATTGAAAATGGACAATATCACAATTAACAATTCTGGAGGCTCAAAGCATCTTAATGTCAAGATGTCTCTTATTTGTGGGTGGAAGCTGAGAGGGAGAAGGAAGCTGACTGTCCTCCTCAGTAAACTGTGTCAACAGTTGAGGGGCAAACTCCGTGCCCCACTCCCATCCCTGGGAAAGCACATAGGCAGGAATTAATGAAATAAAATCAGTTTATTCATTCCCTTAAATCAGGGATCCAATGGCGTTGTTTGCCTGCAGTAGCAAAGAAAACGCTCTGATTTTTTCCTCTACCACTTTCTCTAGAGGGTGGGTAATCTGGGCATCCAGGGGCAAACTGTCTACAGTCCATTCGAAAACAACGTGGCAATTGTCCTTCCATCCTGGTGATAAATATGCAAGTAGGACACTAGAATTTCCTGGAGGGTAGAGCTACCAGCCTCAGGCAAACTGAGCCCTCCCACTTAACCCCATAGGGTCCACAAAAACCTCAGGGTAGCTGACTTTGAATCTCAGCAGAATGCTTAACACTACATAGCATGCCTTAGCCGGCAACATCCTCTAAAGATGTCTTCCCTAAGGATTCCAGCTCAAGCTTCTAGCCTCAATTCATAATCAAATGAAACCCAGCCCACCTCCAGCCAAGCCCTAGGTACAAGGAATCATAACTATGCATAAGGTCTCTCCCAGGAAAAGTAACGGAGACTTTCCTAAAACACAGCAAACACTAGGTATCTTCCCCAGCTCCACCCACCCACCCCCAGCCAAGCCCTTGGAGCCAGGAGTTATGCATAGGGGAGAGCCGGCCACTCGAGGGAAAAGTAGCAGAAGCTTTCCCAATCCGTAGCAAACTCTAGGGTTCCTCCTCCTTACCCTCCCCCGCCCCCTCCTGCAATCTCGGGCAGTGGGACTGCAGGAACTCCCAAGAATTACCACCTACACCGAGGGCCTGGAGCCCGCAAAGGGTCACATTCTGGCCCATCCGGCTAGGAACTGGGTTTATGTGATTCTTAAAACACCACTCCCTGATTCTATCTGGCTGTGCGTGGAATGGGATTCCTTAACTTAGGGCGTAGCGGATATCTTTGAGCAGGCAATCATGGAAGCGCAGATGGGCGTCCGGATAATATATCACCTACATACAATTCTGGAAGACTTGGTGCGGGGGGCGGGGGAGGGGGCGGAGGCGGGCGGCGACAGGGGGAGACTGAAGCGTGATGACAGCGGGGAACAAACTCTCCAACCCACTGGGACGCGGCACCGAGGCAATTTGCAGTTAAACTCGTTTATTCATCATTTTAATTCAAGAAAATTTGAGAAACAGAACAAATTTAAAGTGCCCAGCATAGACCTCTTTTCTAACGGGCACTCACTCCATAATTGGCACTGGGAATCACTGTCATTGTGAGAGGCCCACTGTGTGCCCAACTGCCACTACTGTATCCAAAGTGCAAGAAAGGGTATGATGTTCAGAATTCACGTAGCGCTAGACACTGTGCCTCAGCGGGTGGAGTTTCGGCGTCTGGGTCCCTCCTTTCCAACCATTGGAATCCCGACGGCCTGGTTATTCCTTGGGCCTTGCACAGTGAATGGGAGGAAGTTTCGCCTGAGCCTTTCAGGTAGTTCCAGAGGCCACCAGGCGCACTGTGACTGCTCGGGAAGCTGGCCACTGGGGCCTAGCGATGCAGGCGTCTGGCTCCCTATCCGCGGGAGGACGCGCGCGGAGGAGCCCTGGCCACCGCCCAGGGGCAGGTGCAGGAACTGCGCTGCGGGTGCGCTGAGTGCCCCTGTGCCCGTGTGCGCGGGCGCGTCAGGGAAGGGCGCGAGCCAGGAGAGCCCGACGCCAGGGTGTGGTACAGGTGGCAGCGGGGGCAGAGTCGGCACCGTACCTTGATTTTCGACCTGGCGACCGGGTGCTGCTGCTTCGCCGCCAGGTGTCCACCGTGGGCCTCCGTGTCTCCAGGCGCCAGGATTTCGCGCTCGGGGGCGCAAGGGGAAGAGTTGCTCTCGGTGCCTCCAGGCTCCCCCGCGCTGCTGCTGCCGCCACCGCTGCTGCTGCCGCCGTCGCTGCGGCAGTCCTCGGGGGGGTCGCAGGACAGACGGCCCAAGCCCACTGTGGAGGGAGGGGCCGAGCCATAACACACAGACACGGAGCGTCAGGCCCCGGCACCCGCGTTAGTTTGACCTTCGGGCGGGGCCACCGCCGCCCTGCCCCGGACCTGGGCAGCTCGCCAAGTGGGCAACGCCAATGAGTAGGCAAGTGAACCCCCGGCCTGGCCTCCCGAGTGAGCTCGGGGTTCTGGGGACCGATCCTCGGTCCCAGTCCTCGAGCCCACGAGGAACTGAGGGACTCCCCCGCACCAAGTTTCCTCTCCCTGGATTGGGGGTGGAGGGGTCTGGCATCTACCCACCCAGCTCCAGAGAGGGGAACACGGATCCTTGTGCAACCCCATGACGACGTGGGCTGGGGGTAGTAGCCCTTACTGGCCTTCAACCCCACCCCCTTCCTGGGTCACCTGGGCCCAGGTTGCAGCCAACGGTCCCGCGGCCGGGCAATTAGAGACGCCCACTAGGGGGAAAGGGGAGCACGATGCCCCGGGGTTCCCAGCCTCTCACTCTCGGTCTTCCCGCGCCTCAGAGACGTCCTACTACCCACTGGAAGAGAAGCAGGGGTTGGGGAGTCCAACCCCAGCCAGTGAGCAGCGGGGACCCAGTCACCTCTGCCCACACGCTAAGAGCCCCGCGCCCAGGCCCTGCCCCCGCGCAGTGCTCACCTGGGATGTAGGTGTCTGCCCTTTCCTCGTCCGGGAGCTCATCCCAGTTGCGGACCGAGACCCCCGGACTCCTCCTCTTTACCAGGAAGACTTTGGGCATGGTGGGGCCCCCTCCCCAGACTGCGGCCCCCTCTTCCCGGCTGCTCCCCGCTATGGGCGGCGGCGATGGCTGGGTCCCCGGCTTCTGGCGGCCAGAGCCCACCTTCCCGCCTAGCTGGCCTCTCCCTCCGCCCCCTGCCGCAGCGCGGCCCAGGCCTCTCCTGCGCGCTTCGGGCGACTCCCAGCTTCAAGGCTCAGCGACACCTATGCCTTAAACCGTGGGTGAGACCAAACCGAGGAAAAAGTTTCATAAGGTGGAATAGAAAAGGCACCAGGAAACTTGGGAATGAGCATGCGCCCTGCAACATAACGGTGTCAACAAGCTCTCTACCTGTCCGACCGGTTCCGGCGGCCGCGGCTGCTTGTTCCAGCCCTTCCTTAGGCATGAATGTTTGCAAAAGAATTTACGTCTGATTCTCCCCCCTCCTCCTTTTCAAAAAAGGAAGGACGTTTTTTGATCAACCCCCAGTACCATTCCCCATCGCAAATGCCTCGTGCGCGAACTCGAAGGTAAACCCCAGGTCGGATTCCCATCCCTCCTGAGAGCTGGGTCCTCTTGGGAATACCCTTCCCCACCGACCCCCGAGAGTTTTTTGTCTCCCACAAGCAAGCCACAAAATGGCTCAGTTCCTCTGGACCTTGTGGCTCGTTCCCCGGGCTTGCTGAAATCTTGGCGGGCGGAAGGGAGAGGCTGTGGGGAGAGGCCCCGGGACTGTGATCTGGTAAAGGGGAATTTTGAGGGTTTAAGCACCCATCAACTACAATAGTCCCCCCAAATAAACACAGTATTATAAGCTAAAAAATTCAGCATCTTTAGAACACATTGTGTTATTTCGTGCTACACAATGAAAGAAAAACAAGTCAGCTTGTTCCACCGAAGCAGCTTCCACTCCAAGACCTTGCACCCCAAGAGCACCATCAACACACATTTTAGCACAATGGAAATAAAAAGTTAAGTGCATGTTATGCAAACTCAGCTTGGAAATGAATTTCTTTTCCTTGTCCCCATGATAGCCTCCTCTAATTGTGTGCCCCCCAAATTCTGAGGCTGGGAAATACATTTTCAGGAAGCCAATAAAGATAGCTACATCCCCTAACTGCCCCAACCGCGGAGGTGGCTGGAGAGTTTGTATTTATTTTTTGATGTTGGATTTTCCTGTCTACCTTTATACCTGGAGGGGGGAGGGAAAGACAAAAAATATCAAATTTCTAGGAGTAGTCAGCCCGCGTTGGGGAATTCGCTACCCTCCCACAGCCCCTGCTCCGGTGCACCTGGGGAAGCACAGCACTGCCTCCACCGCTGTGGTCGGCGCACCCCTCCAGGCGGTGGTCAGACGTGTGCCAGCTCCAGGGACTGCTGGGGTGCGTCTGCCCAGGAACCCCCTGGCGCCCTCAGCTCGCACACCCACCAGACTCACCTGTCTGTAACCTGAGCCGCTGCGCGCCCAGCCCACAGACCTGGGGAATGTACACAGCGGTTTCCCCGTCCTCTTCCGCCCTGGAATAGCCCTTAGGGACACAGCCGCCCTGTAACGGTTGCCTCCGCAGGCGTGCTACTGGTGAATGTAGAAGGGTGCAGCTCTCTCGAGACTGCGGAGGCAACAGACACGCGTTGCCTCCAGGTCTGCCCTCAAGGGGTCGCGGTCTCTGGGCTGAACCCTGACTGGACTCCAGATTTTCTCTGTGAACGACCAAGAATGAAAAAGACTTTGATCTGGGTTGCCGCACCCTGGCGGAGGCGGGGGCGTGGGGGGGTTACGGAGCGGAAGGGTGGAGAAGGAAGACATTTGTAGTGCAGCATAAGAAAACGAGGCTTCCTTCTAATCTGAGGCTGATGGCGCATCTTCTGGGAGACTCCGAGAATGTACTTTTATCTGCCAAAAAACTGGAGACTTGCTAAAAAGGAGCTTAATTGAATGAAAGTAAAAATAAAGCAAACTACAAAATCAGAATTATCACTTATCTCATAAAAATGTTTAAAATTTCATTCACTTTGTTCAAAATTCTTTATTTTACAGACACATCAACTCCATTACACAGAGTTTTTTATTTCTTTTACTGAATTTCAAAGTGATGAGTGACAGAATCACTTTGTCCGTTATTTGATTATAGAGTACTGAGATACAAAGCTAGACACTTCGAAAATGCAATGTTTAGGGAATTGAGGATGAAAAGTGGATAACTACACTTTTAGTCAATGATTATTGGATGCACACCAATTATGTTATTTGTTGTGTGTTTCTGAACAAAAGGAATTCAAATGCGATATTTTTGTTTCTTGATCAAGCTTGATAGGAGTTTATCAATATTATTAACATTTTCAAAGAACTTTTGCCTTTGATGACTTTTCTCTGTAAAGTTAGTTTTTTAAGTATTATGAGATGAGTTCATAGAACACCCTCTAAAAGTGAGATAAGTGGGATAGGAAATGAACCCAATTCTTTAAAAATCTCAAATCTTGGAGCTGGAAGACAGGTGACACAACCACAGCCCACCCACTACTGGAGAGAGAAGACGGCCCTGCATAGTATCCTTAGCAGCTGTGTATTCAGTCCTGCTAGAATACTCTAGTGCTGGGAGCTCACTTTTTCAAAAAGCAGACTATTCTCTAGTTAGAGAACCATGATGTTAAAAGCTTTTTCATTCTTTATGGAAACAAGTTTCCCTGTATTTTCATCTCCCATCCCCATTTTGCCCTCGGGGACTGCTGAGACTATGCCTGGCCCCCTCTCCCTGGTAGCTCTTGAAATGCATGAAAGTATCCATCTGTGTTCTCACTTATGACTTGTTTTCTCCAGTAATGTATAGTCAGGTTGAAAATAGACAAGTACAAACCTGCTCAGTGACACCCTTACAACATACAGTTATAAGAAAATGTTAGGGTCCAGTGTGATTGAAAAATAAAAACTATTTTAAAAATAAATAAACCTAAAAAAAAGGTTAGGGTGTTGGGGAAATATTCCTAAATAAAAAAAAACTTTTTATTGAGGTATAACATAGTGTTTGAAAAAATGTATAAATCATAATAAGTACACAGCCAGGTGAATTTCCACAAACTGAATTCACCTGTGGAGACAGCATCCCAAAACCAAACAAAGCTGCTTGTTCTCATCACTGCTTTCAGTGTTAGACTGGCTTCCTTGCAGGTATGACAAGACAAAAAAAAGAAAGAAAGAAAGATGTAAAGTTTACCATGGAAAATACAAAACTCTCATTATTTGTAGTTAACATGATTGTCTATGTGAAAAATTCAAAAGAGTCTATAAATTATCAGAATTAATAAGAACTTAGCAAGGTTGTATAGAAAATCTGCATGCATGTCAATTGTATTTCTACATGTCAGTAACAGTAAGAAGAATGAAGTCTAATGAAAAAATGACCTACAGCTGTACCCAAAATTCAAAGTGTTTTGAAATAAAAATTAAAAAATATTGTGCAAGCTCTTCGTGGACTAGATTAGAAAACATAGTATTGGAAGACATTAAAGAAGACATTAATCAATGGAAATTTTACGGTGTTAATAGATTAGAAGACTGAATGAAAAAGAAGTTGAAACCCCTAAATTCTTCTGTCAATTTAATACAACTCTTAAAAACACTTGAAAAAATATATCTTTGTGTGATATGACAAACTTGTTCTAAAATTTATATGAAAGAACAACCCAACATTCCTGAAGATCAACAAGGCATGGAACTTGTTTTATCAGATACCAATAGTAATCAAAATGGGCCTCCTCACACAACCAAAAGGACAACAAATTTAAAAACAAAAAATAACCAGAACTGCCAAAAAATGAAACTATGTGGAAGTCTGACAACCAATGTAACATTCAGATTATGCCACAATGTAGTGAGGTGGATTGCCCCACCCTGGCGAATACCTAAGGCTGCACCCTCCATAACATAATATGAGTGCCAAGACAAAGAAATATAGCCCAAATGAAAGAGCAGATCAAAACTCCAAAAATAAAACTAAGCTATGAAGAGACAGACTATCAGATGCAGAGTTCAAAACACTGGTAATCAGGATGCTCACAGAAATGGTTGAGTATGGTTGCAAAATAGAGGAAAAAATGAAGGCTATGAAAAGTGAAATGAAGAGAAATGTAGAGAGAATCATAGTGAAGAGAAGGAAACTGGGACTGAAATCAACACTTTGCACCAGAAGGAAGAAATAAACATTCAACCAGAACAGAATGAAGAAACAAGAATTCAAAAGATGAGGAGAGGCTGAGGTACCTCCAGGACAACTTTAAACATTCCAACATCTGAATTAAAGGGGTGCCAGAAGGAGAAGAGGAAGAGCAAGAAATTGAAAATGTATCTGAAAAAATAGTGAAAGAGAACTTCCCTAATCTGGCAAAGGACTTCCAGGAAGTTCAGAGAGCCCCAAAGAAGCTGGACCCAAGGAGGAACACACCAAGGCACATCATAATTACATTACCCAAGATTAAAGACAAGGAAAGGATCTTAAAAGCAGCAAGAGAAAAAGAAACACTTACCTACAAAGGTGTTCTCATAAGACTATGCGCTGATTTCTCAGAAGAAACCTTTCAGGCAAGATGGGACTGGAAAGAAATATTCAAAGTCATGAAAGGCAAGGACCTCATACAAGATTACTCTATCCAGCAAAGCTATCATTTAGAATGGAAGGGCAGATAAAGTGCTTCCCAGATAAGGTTAAGTTAAAGGAGTTCATCATCACCAAGCCATTATTATATGAAATGTTAAAGGGACATATCTAAGAAAAAGAAAATGATCAAAAATATAAACAGTAAAATGACAGCAAACTCACAACTGTCCAACAATTGAACCTAAAAAACCAAAATAGAAACAAACTAAACAAACAACTAGAACAGGAACAGATTCACAGAAATGGAGATCACATGGAGGGTTAGCAGCAGGGAGATGGAACGGGGAGAATGGGGAAAAAGTACAGAGAATAAGAAGCATAAATGGTAGATACAAAATAGTCAGGGGGAGATTAAGAATAGTTTAGGAAATGTAGAAGCCAAAGAACTTATATGTATGACCTATGGACATGAACTAAGCAGGGGGGATGCTGGTGGGAGAAGGGTACAGGGTGGAGGGGAATAAAGGGAAGAAAGAACAAGAAAAAAACAAGAATAAAAGAACAAAAAAGAAAAAATTAGTAATCAAAATAGTGTGTCATTTCTGCACAGCTAAACTACCAGTGCAGAACAGAAAGCCCAGAATCAGACTCACATATGTATGGACATTTGATTTATGAAAGAGAGCATTGCAGCGTGGGGAAAGATGTGCTACTCAACAATGTGGATATAGACCTGGAAAGCTTGGTAATCCATTGGGTGGTGAGAAGAAATTAAATAATGCACACACATATCAATTTCTGGTGGATTTAACACTTAAATGTGTGTGTATGCCAAAAGAAAAAAAAAGAAAAAGAAGGTAGATAGATAATCGTAGAAGAATATCTTTATGAGCATAGGAAGGAGGAGAATTTCTTAAAACACCAAAAAACATAAAAAATTTGGTAAGTATGACTACAGAAAAAATTTAAAATGACTATCAAAAGACAAAATAAGGCCCTGGCTGGCGAAACTCTATGGATTAAGCATGGGCCTGGGAACCAAAGGGTCACCAGTTCAATTTCCTGTCAGGGCACACGTCTGGTTTGTGGGCCAGGTCCCCAGTGGGGGGCTCATGAGAGGCAACCACACATTGATGTTTCTCTCCCTCTCTTTCTCCTTCCCTTCCTCTGTCTCTCTAAAAAATAAAAAACAAAAAAGAGAGTAAGCTAAGCAACAAACTGAGGGAATCTTTGCAGCAATTTATCTTACAAATGATTTAATCCAAGATATATAAAGAAGTCTAATAAATGAATAAGAAAAAGACAAACTCAATATAAAAATGACAAAGAAGCATAAATAAGCATTTTCCAGAAGAGAAAACTTGAATGACTCATCAACATATAAAAAGATGCTCAACTCATTAGTAAACAGGAAAAAGAAAATTAAAACAACAAAGAAATACTATTTTGTGTTTACCAGACTGTCAAAATTTTAAAGCCTGACAATACTAAGTGTTGCGGAGGATATGGAGAGATGAGATTGTTCACACATCCCTCATGGGCATGTAAATTGACTCAACCATTTTGGAAAAGAATTTTACTTTATTTAGTAAAATTAGATATACACATATTAAATGAGCCAGAAATTCCCATCCAAGTTTTGTAATCTAAAAAAAATCTTGAACTTTTGCACCAAGACTCACGAATAAGGATATTCATAGTAGTATCATTCCTCACACACACCACTTAAGACCTCAACACAACCCAAATGCCCATCAATAACTAATTGAATTAATATGTGGTAATAAATCCATACAGTGAAGACACATGACCCACAGCCACACACATTAATAAAGGTAATCTCAAACACATATTGTTGAATGGAAAAAAAACAAGCTACAGGACTGCACTACGAGATTCAAACTATTTTTAAAAACAGATCAAAGTAAGCAATATCTTGTTTAGGAATATAAACCCATATAATAAAACTATTAAGCAACAAGCAACAACTTGGAAGAATGTCTAGACAGCTCTGCTGAGTAAAAGCAATCCCAAATGTTATTGATTGTATGATTCCATTTCAATAACATTTTAAAAATGACAAAATCATGAAAATGGAGCAACGATTAGTGGCTGTCACAAATTAAGAATCATAAAAGGGCCCTGGTTGGTGTGGCTCAGTGGACTGAGTGCTGGCCTATGAACCAAATGGTCGCCAGTTCAATGGTCGTCAGTCTAGGGCACATGCCTGGGTTGCTGGCCAGGTTCCCAGTAGGGGGTGTGCAAGAGGTAACCACACATTGATGTTTCCCTCTCTCTCTCCCTTCCGCTCTCTAAAAATAAATTAATAAAATCTTTTTTAAAAGGATTATAAAAGGGAAACATATAAAAGGATTCTTGTGGTGATAGAATTGTTCTGTATCTGTGGTAAATGATACATGAGCCTACCTATATTATACAATTTTATAGAACTAAATACACACATACACACACAAAATGAGTACAAGCAAAACTAGTTAAATCTGAGTAAGACATCCTGCTGGTGATACTATACTCTAGTTCTGAAAATTTTACCACTGGGAAAACTCGATGAAAAGAACACAGCTGCATGCAAACTAAATGACTTTGAGACTTTCTGCCTGGTACTTCACCAAGTCCCCTCCTTCAGAATCCTGACAGGCTGTGACAGCTTTAACCAATAGAATAAATGATGTGCCAGGTTCCAGGCTGTAAGAGATCGAAGTTTCCAGTTTCTGTTTCCTTGAATACTCACTCTGGGGGAAGCCAGCTGTAATGTACAAAGTCCCAGGTATCCTGAGAGGAAGACCAAGCTAGCTATTAGGTTGGGACCACATGGAGAGAGAGAGATGCTTGACCAACTACAGCTCCTCCAGAAACTCCAGACTAGAGTCCAGCATGTAACTGAAGGCAACCAACTGACAGCGAACATTCAAGGAACAGCTACCCAGCTGAGACCATCAACCCCTCAAGATCACAGGAGACAATTAATAGTGTATTTAAAACTTTTCAGTTTTGGGTGGATTGTTACATACCAGTACCCAGGAGAGGTTAGACACTATTCTTAGTGTCATTTTAGAGAAAGGGAGATGGGGAATGAGAGTGCTTTTCTAATAAGACCAAGCCAAGATGTGGCCAGCCTGATGTGAGCCCTTATTACCTGACTCCAGTCGTCCTGGTTTGAAGAGAGTTTGAAAAGGTGGATGTTTACTGATATGTCCCCTAGAGCAAGGGACATAAAGGAAAGAATAAATAAATGGGATCTCATCAAAATAAAAAGCTTCTGCACAGCTAAAGAAAACAGTATTAAAATCAAAAGAGAACCAACTGTATGGGAAAACATATTTACCAATGATACCTCAGACAAGGGTTTGATCTCCAAAATATATAAAGAACTCACACGACTCCACTCTAAGAAGACAAGCAACCCAATTCAAAAATGGGCAAAGGACTTGAATAGACACTTCTCCAAGGAGGACATACAGAGGATCCAGAGACACATGAAAAGATGCTCAATATCACTAGCTATCAGAGAGATGCAAATTAAAATCACAATGAGATACCACTTCACACCAGTCAGAATGGCCATCATAAACAAATCAACAAACAAGTGTGGGAGAGGTTATGAAGAAAAGGGAACCCTAGTGCACTGTTGGTGGGATTGCAGACTGGTGCAACCACTATGGAAAACAGTATGAAATTTTCTCAGAAAACTAAAAATGGATCTGCC
>CM052547.1:58184377-58230851 GCA_028533065.1 Trachops cirrhosus | reverse complement strand
TCTATTTCCTTTGCCAGATTGGGGAAGTTCTCCTTTAGTATTTGTTCAAATATCTTTTCCACTTGTTGTTTTTCCTCTTCTTCTTCTGGAACCCCTGTAATTCGGATGTTGGAATGTTTAAAGAGGTTCTGGAGGTTCCTAAGCCTCTCCTCGGTTTTTTGAATTCTTATTTCTTCATTCTTTTCTGACTGTATATTTTTTTTCTTCCTTCTGGTCCACTCCATTGATGTGAGACCCATCTTTCATTCCATCACTATTGGTTCCCTGTGCATTTTTCTTCATTTCACTTATTGTAGCCTTCATTTTTTCATCTAGTTTGTGACCAAAATCAACCAATTCTGTGTGCTTCCTGATCACCAATGCTTTGAACTGTGCATCTGATAGATTGGCTATCTCTTGGTCACTTAAAAGGATTAGTTTGGGGGCTTTCAGTTGGTCTCTTTGAGCCATCTCTTTGGTTTTGGTTGTTTTTTTCTGTTTGTTTTTTTTTTTTTTTGGTCTTGTTGTGCTTGTTATGAGTGAGGGGCGGAGGCTTAGGTGTTTACCAGGCGGGGCGCCCCAGTCACTTGGTTGTGACACTGTATGTGGGGGCAGGATCTGAGAAGGAACAATGGCACTTACTCTGCTCTGTCGGACCTCTGTCCTTTACTCGCTTTCCCCAAGCAAACTGGGCCCCTCTGGTGCCTATTCCCATGTGGGTGGGCTTGTGCACCCCGTGGAACCTTCCTTTTCAATCAGTGCCTCAAAGCTCTGTTTCCTGGCGCTGGGACCCTAAGTTGCACACAGTGCCTTGCTTCACAATTGCCGCCTTGCCAGGTCTAATGGTCCCCACCACCTGGGCTGGGGCCCAGCCAGCTGCCACTTATGTGCTCAGGGTTTGCCCGCTGCAGTCATGCGTGCCACCCTGGTTGCCTTGCATGTCCAAGTTGCCTTGCGAGCGTCCGGTCCCAATGCTCTCTGCTCTGTGCTCCACAACCCACACCTCCTACCAGTCTGGAAGAATGTGTCCAATTCAACTTCTTGGGTGCCCAACCTCCATACAGATCAATTTTCTGCCAGTTCTGGTTGTTATTTTGTTTCTAAATTGTTGTTGTCCCTATCTTGGTTGTGGGCGGAGGCACAGTGTGTCTACCTATGCCTCCATCTTGGCAGGAGGCTCCTATCTCATTAGAGAATTTTTCATTGTAGAATCAATCTATCAGTGAATGTGGGAATGATGAGAGGATGAAGAGAAACTCCCAACTGTGAGCAGCATCAATCTTGGTTTAGGAGAGGTAAAGATTAAAATAATTCATTACCTATGTAATTCATATCATAGTAGAAGACTTCAACATACTACTTTCAATTGTTACAGGAAATAAAAGACCTGAACAACACTATAAACCATTAGACCAAGTAGACATATACAGAACACTCCACCCAACAACAGCAGAATATACCTCTTTCTCAAGCGACTTCCTGAACATTCTCTAAAAAGATCCTGTGTTATGTTACAATACAAGTCTCCACTAACTTTAAAAGGTTAAAATCACACAAAGTAACTTTTAGGACCACAATGGAATGAAACAAGAAAACTAGAAAGTCAAAAATATGTGTAAATTAAACAAACAACCAATAAGTCAAAGAAAAAAATCACAATGGAAGTTAGAAAATACCTTGAGACATGTGAAAACAAAAATACAACATTCAAAAACGTAAGGGATTCATTTAAAGCAGTGTGAAGAATGCAATTATAGTTGTAAATGTATACATTAAAAAGAAGAAAGATCTCAAATTAATAACCTAACCTTACACTGAAAAGAAGAGCAAACCATACCCAAACCTAGGAGAAAGAAGGAAATAATAAAGATAAAGGCAGAGATAAGTAAAGAATTAAAAAAATCAACAAAACCAAAACTTGGTTTTTCATAAAGATCAGTCTGACCCTTTGGATTAACTAAGACAAAAAAGAGATAGAAGATTCAAATCATTAAAATCATAAATGGAAGTCAAGATATTACTACTAATTTTACAGAAATAAAAATGATTATAAGAATACTATGAAGGTTTATATGCCAGTAGATTGAATAACCTAGATGAACTAGACAAATTCCTAGAAACACACAATCTAACAAAACTAAATTATGAAAAAATAGAAAATCTGAATAGTCCTTTATTAAGGAGATTGAATCAGTAATCAAAAGCCTACCAACAAAGAAATGCCCTGGACCAGATGGCTTCACTGGTAAATTCTACCAAACTTAAATAAGAGCAAACAGCAAGCCTTTCCAAACTATGCTAAAAATTGAAGGAGTTCTGGCCAACAGGGAGGCATAGGTAGAAACACTTTGCTCCCTTGCACAACCGAAAGAAGGATAACAACCAATTTAAAAACAATAAGGACCACAACTGCCATAATAGCAAACTGCATGGAACTCTGACAGACAACCAAGGAGTTAAAGAAACATTCATCCGTTCTGGTATGAGGGGCAGAGATGGGCAGCCTGTCAGGCAGAGAGGAACCATGGCAAGGCAGTGGGAGATGCGGGTGAGGAGACGCTGGTGGACTGGTAAACTAACGACTCAAAACCTCTAGCTGTAAAATACTGTGGGAGTTTTGAAGGTTCATAGGAGAATTCGTTGGAAAGGGGGGCTAGAATGGAGCGAACAAATGGCATTGTTCCCTCTCTGTCCCCTCCCGCACAGGCAGCGCCACAACACAGCAAAGAGAGGTGCCCCACCCTGGCAAATATCTAAGGCTCTTCCCCCTTACAACTTAACAGGTGCACCAAGACAAAGAAATATGGTCCAAATGAAAGAAGAGAAAAAAAAACTCCAGAAAAAGAGCTAAGCAACAAGGAGATAGACAACCTATCTGATGCAGATTTCAAAACACTGGTAATTATGATGCTCACAGAATTCATTGAGCTTGGTTGCAAAATAGAGGAAGAAAGGAAGGCTACACAAAGTGAAATAAAGCAAAATATACAAGGAACCAACAGTGAAGGGAAGGAAGCTGGAACTCAAATCAATAATTTGGAACAAAAGGAAGAAATAAACATCCAATTGGATGAAGAAACAAGAATTCAAAAAAATGAACAGAGGCTTAGGAACCTTTGGGACAACTTGAAGTGCTCCAACATCTGAATCATAGGGGTGCCAGAGGGAGAAAAGGAAGAGTGAGAAATGGAAAACATATTTGAGCAATTAATGAAGGAAAACTTCCCCAATCTGTCAAAAGAAATAGACTTCTAGGAAATCCAGTAAGCTCAGAGAGACCCAAAGAAATTGGACCCCAGGAGGAATACACCAAGGCACATTGCAATTAGGTTACCTAAGATTAAAGATAAGGAAAGAATCTTAAAAGCAGCAAGAGAAAAGGAGATGGTGACCTACAAAGGATTTGCCATAAGACTATCAGCTGATTTCCCAAAAGAAATCTTGCAAGCAAAAAGGGGCTGGAAAGAAGTATTCAAAGTCCTGAAAAGCAAGGACCTACATCCAAGATTACTCTATCCAGCAAAGCTATCCTTTAGAACGGAAGGGCAGATAAAGTGCTTCCCAGAGAAGGCCAAGTTAAAGGAGTTCACCACCACCAGGCCCTTACTATATGAAATGCTAAGGGGACTTATCTAAGAAATAGATCCAAAACTATGAACATAAAATGACAACAAACTCATAACCATCAACAACTAAACCTAAAAAACAAAAACTCAGAAAACAACTAGAACAGGAACAGAATCATAGAAATGGAGATCACATGAAGGGTTATCAGCAGTGAGGGGGAGGGGGAAAATAGTAGAGGAAGGTACAGGGAATAAGAAGCATAATTGGTAGGCATAAAATAGACAAGGGTAGGCTAAGAATAGTATAGGAAACAGAGAAGCCAAAGAACTTATATGTACAACCCATGGACATGAACTAAGGGTGGGGGGAAATGTTGGAGGGGGGTGTGCAGGGCAGAAGGGGAATAAAGGGGAGAAAAAATTGGGACAATAGTAATAGCATAATCGCATAATAGCATAATAGCATAATAGCAATAAAATATACTTAAAAATACCCAAATCAATAAAGTTACTGGTGAAAATTTAAAAAAATGAAGAAGGAACACTTTCTAACTCATTCTATGAGGCCAGCATTACATGGATACCAAACCAGACAAAGACATGACAAGAAAATAAATTTATAGATTAATATCCCTGATGAATATTGATGTAAATATCCCCAATAAAACACTAGAAAATTTAATTCAGCAGCATATTTATAGATTATGCACTTTGACTAACTGGGATTTATTTCTGGAATGCAAACTTAGTTCAATGTAATGAAAATCAATCAATGTAACATACCACAGTAACTGAATGAAGGAAAAACCTACATGATCACCTCAATTAATACAGAAAAAGCATTTAACATTTTAAACAACCTTTACTGACTTAAAAAAAATGAATAAGCTGTGGCCTGGTGGCTCAGCTGGTTGGAGCGTCATCCCGTACACCAATAGGTTGTGGGTTTGATCCTTGGTCAGGGCATATACCTAGCTTGTGGGTTCCATCCCGGGTTGGGATGCATACAAGATACAACTGATTGATGTTTTCCTCTCACATTGATGTTTCTCACTTTCTCTCTCTCTCCCCTCTCTCTGATTCGCTTCTTCTCTCTCTAAGATCAATAAACATATCCTTGGGTAAGGATTTAACAAATTAATAAATTACATACAGAAGGAAACTTCTTTATCACAATAAAGGCCATATATGAAAAACCCATAGCTAACATCATACTCAATGGTGAAAGTCTGAAACCTTTTTCTCTATGATCCAGAACAAGACAAGAATGTCCATTTTTGACACTTCTACTCAACATAGTACTGAGGTTTTAAGACAGAGCAATTAGGCAGGAAAAGATTAGGCATCCAAATTGGAAAAGAAGTAAAATTATTTCTACTCACAGATAACATGATTTTATATGTAGAAACCCCTGAAGATTCCACATAGAGTAAAACAGATAATAAATTCAGCAAAGTTGCAGAATACAAAATCAATGTACAAAAGTCAGTTGAATTTCTTTACATGAACATGAACAATTGAAGAAATGAATTATGAAAAAATTCCACTTAGAATAGTATCAAAAATAATAAAATACTTAGGAATAAATTTAATAAAGGTAGAGACTGGAAACTCAAAACATTGCCAAAAAATTTATAGAAGACATAAATAAATGGAAAAACATCTTATGTTCATGAATTGTGAAGGTGATGATATATGATCTGCAGATTCTACTTAATCCCTATCAAAAATCCAAACAGCATTCTTTGTAGAAATAGTAAAACCAATCTAAACATTTATATGCAATCTCAAGGGACCCAGAATAGCCAGAACAATCTTGAAAAAAGAACATAGTTGGAGGAGTCAAATGCTCTGATTTTAAAATCTATTATAAACCTATAGTAATCAAAGTAGTGTGGTTCTTCATGGGACATAAGGACAGACATATAGACATAGGAAATAGAATAGAGAGCCCAGAAGTAACCCATCACATCTTGGGTCAATGATTTCCAACAAGAGTAGTGTCAAGTTCACAACAAATGATGCTGAGAAAATTGGGAAAAAGGAAAGTCTTTTCAACAAATGCTGCTAAAAAAATGGATACTCACATGTAAAAGATTGAACATTATCTTATACATTTATAAAAATTAAGTCAAAATTAATTGAAAACCTAAGTGTAAGAACAAAAACTAAAGATTCTTAGGGAAAAAAACATAGGGGAGAATCTTCATGACCTTGGATTTGATAATGATCTCTTAAATGTGACATCAAAAAGACAGAAAACAAAAGAAAAAGTAGATAAATTGGATGTCAACAAAATTAGAAACTTTTATGCTTCATAAAATAATGGCCACTATCACTAGTTCAAAACCACAATGAGATACCACTTCAAACCCATTAGAATGGATATTTTGAACAAAGAAAAGAAAATAATTAACATTGACAAGGATGTGTGGAAATTGGAACTGTTGTACAGCCCTCATTGTTGGTAGGTATGTGAAATGGTTTAGCCACTATGGAAAACAATATATATGGTGGTTCTTCAAAAAATTAAATATAGAATTACCATGTAATCCAGCAATACCATTTCTAGGTATATACCCAAAAGAATTAAAAGCAGGGAGCCAAACAAATACTTGTACAACAGTGTTCTTAGAAGCATTACTAATAATAGCCAAGAGGTGAAAACAATCTAAATGTACATTGACAGATGAATGAATAAACAAAATATGATATATATATATACAATACAATATTATTCAATCTTAAAAGGGAATTAATTCTGATATATGTGAATATGGATATATCTTGAAAACATTGTGCTACATGAAAAAAAGTCAGATGTAAAAAGTCAAATGTTTCCCCAGCCAGTGTGGCTCAGTTAGTTGGACATTGTCCTGCAAACTGAAATGCTGTCAGTTCTATTCCTGGTCAAGACACATGCCTGAGTTGCAGGTTCAGTCCCTGGTAGGGCAGATATGGAAGACAAGCGATCAAGGTTTCTCTTTCACATTGATGTTTCTCTCTCTTTCTCCCTCCTTTCCCCTCTCTCTAAAATAGAAAATAAAAATTAAAATAAACAAGTCAGATGTTATATAACTCTACTTACATGAGGTTCCTAGAGTAAACAAATTTATATAGACAGAAAGTATAACACAAGTTACCAGGGCTTTGGGGGGGGTGGAGTTTGGTGTATATTATTTAATGGTTCAGGGATTCTATTTGAGAAGATAAAAAGGTTCTAGAAATAGATAGGGATAATGGTTGCAAACCGTTGTGAATGTACTTAATGTCACTATTACTTACCACAATAAAAAGATACAATATGAAGCCCTAACTAGCATAGCTCAGTTGGTTGAGTATCAGCCCACAAAGTGAAAGGTTGCTTGTTAGATTCCTGGTCAGGGCACAGGCCTGTGTTGCAGGCCAGGTCTCCAGTTGGGGGCATGCAAGAAGCAACCAATTGATATTTATCTCCCTTACCCTCCCTCTAAAATAAATAAATAAATACAATCTTTTTTTTTAAATAAGAAGATAAACTATGAGGTAGTTGGGTTGAGAAAAGAAGTAAAATTTCAAAAGAGCATCCCAGAAGTTAATACCAAATGAAATTTGTAAGAGTATACACTCTAAGTACTACTCTCAGTATAGAATAGACACTGCTGATAATAAAGTAAGAGACCTAGGGAATAGAGTTAAAAAAGTAGACAAAACATAATTGAAATAGTCAGAGTTTAAAAGAATTAGAAAGAAAACAATAGATGTGAAAATCAGGCAGAAAATAAATCCAGTATACAAATAATTGGTGTTTCTAAAAAAGAAAATTAAAGTAATAGAACAAAAAACATATTTGCATACTTAATTTAAGAAGTGTTTCACAAATAAAAGAAGTATGAATATACAAAATAAATGGGTGCATCATGACCAATAAAAATGGACTCAAAACCATATTCTAGTAATTACTGCATTTAAAAGATAAAGGGAGTATACTTAAAGAAAGCATGCAAAATAATTAATTAACTGAAAGGGAAAATTAGGCTGCCCTCAATTCTCCACAGCTATTTAATATTTCACAATAGAGGAGCAAAGTCTATACAATTTTAATGGAAAGAAAGTATGAGCAAAAGTTTATACCCAGACTAACTGTGCTTTAGGTACAAAGCCAACATAAAAATATTTTTGAGTGTGCAAGAATTCAGGAAATACAACTCTGACTGGTGTGGCTTGTGGGCTGGGCATCATACTGCAAACCAAAATGTCGCCAGTTTGATCTCTGATCAGGGCACATGCCTCGGTTGTAAGACAGGTACCCAGTTGGGGGCATGCAAGAGCAACCAATCAATGTTTCTCTCCCTCTCTTTCTCCCTCCCTCCCCCTCTCTAAAAATAAATAAATTAAAATAAAAAGATATCAAGAAATACAGTTTTTATAACCCCCTTTTTCGGGGGGTACAGGGAAATTTTTGATGGTGCATGACAAAGTAGAGCTCCCTAAGCCCTCCCCACTTCAGGGATAGAGACTGTAGGTCAGGAGATTGTCAAGTGTGTTAGGGAATCAATTTGGGGCAAGGACTCCCCAGTAGCCAAGGGCCTCTCTTCCTGTCACTAGGGTTGGTGGTCCAGGGGACTCTCATTCCTTGGAGGCCATATGGACCTTAAGGTCCCCCACCCTGTTGCTGTAGCCAAATTCATTATCATACCAGGACATGAGCTTGACAAGTGGTCATTGAGGGCAATGCTAGCCCCAGCATCAAAGATGGAGGAGTGGGAGACGACATCATTTTTGGAATAACCCAGGATGCCCTTGAGGGCACCCTCTGATGCTTGCTTCTGTACCTTCTTGATGTCATTGCATTTGGCAGCATTCTCCATGCAACAGGTCAGATCCACAACTGACACATTGGGAGTGGGGTCATGGAAGGCCATGCCAGTGAGCTTCCATTGAGCTCAGGGATGACCTTGCCCACAGCCTTGGCAGTGCCAGCAAAAGCAGGGATGATTCTAGGCAGCCCCTTGGCCTTCACACCACAGCTTCCCAGAGGGGCCATTCATGGTCTTCTGGGTGGCAATGATGGCATGGACTGTGAGCATGAGTTCCTCCACAATGCCAAAGTTGTCAGGATGACCGTGGCCAGGGGGCCCAAGCAGCTTGTGGTGCAGGAGGCATTGCTGACGATCTTCATGGAGTTATCATACTTGTCATGGTCCACACCCATCATAAATATGGGAATATCCACAGAAGAGGCAAAGATGATGAACCTCTTGGCCCCACCCTTCAAGAAAGCCCCAGCCTTCTCCATGGTAGTGAGGAGACCAGTGAACTCCACAGCATATTCAACACCAGCATCACCCCATTTGATGTTGGCAGGATCTCACTACTGGAAGATGGAGATGGGCTTTCCATTGATGACAAACTTCCCATCCCCAGCCTTGACTGTGTCTTTGAACTTGCTGTGAGTAAAGTCATGCTGGAACATGTAGACTGTACAGTTGAGGTTAATGCAGGGATCATTGAAGATGACAATATCTACTTTGCCAGAGTAAAAAGCAGTCCTAATGACTAGGTGTTCAATATGGCCAAATCTGTTCACTCCAACCTTCACCATCATGTCTCAGGGTTGAGTCTGGCCCTGTGCAGGAAGACACAGCTGTCTGTAGAACAAGAGGAGCCAAGAGCCTATAACCTTTTTTTGAAATTGTTAATAGATGATTGAGAAACAACACTGAAAGAACTGATAATGACCATGAAATCCATTGAAATGTGGGACTAAGTTGAAAATAAATGTGGGGATTATGGTTATAGAATATAATATAAATAATATAAATTCTGGCAGTGAAAATGATATAACTAACAAAAGTTGAGAAAGAGAGAGAAGGTGGAAAGTAGGGTAAGTATGCTGATTTCTTCCATATTTAGAGCTGGCAGTCAAAAATATCCTTTAAGTTGATAAATGAAGCACAATGATCTGTATTTAAAACTTAAAAGGTAAAGGTTGAAAACAATATTATCTATTAAAATTGGGTGTGGGGAAAGTGGATTTACATCAATTCCATAATGTTTATAGAAGTGAGTAAAAAATACTCTTGAAAGATCCCAGGAAATAATGCATGTTGTGACAAGAAAATCTAACCACTAACTGTATTGTAAATGTATGAAACAACCTCACTGCCTGGAGCTGGAGAACAGGTGCTGACTTAGTAATTTTGGATTCATGGACTCTGTAAGGCAAGGGAACTGAAAAAGGCATGGTACTCTAGTTGATAAAGTGATTCCCAATGAGGGTTAGGGTTAACATTTTGAGACAGCTCTACAAGTATACTGAAATTGAACAACTAAATAAATGGATGGTGGGTGATGGGAGGGTGGGTGAGGTTTCTCACTGTTGGAGTGGGAATTTACAGATAAATAAGGGGAGACTAGAATGATCCATGTGGCAAGGGATTAGAATTGGAGACATCCTGTTTAACTTAATATAGATTCAGATGGTTATACACAGAGAAATATCTGTAGTTATGTGTCTGTACACAGGTTAAGCATATGCACATATATTTATTTGGTCTGTCATCTGACAGGGCCTAAACTAATTAACACTCTAGTGGCAACCAACAAGCACACATGGGGCCCAAGTGCTGGTTTTTAAAACCATTCTTCAATTAAAAGGAACGAGGGATCCCTGGAGAAATAGCTAATTCTAGGACTGGGGCAGGAAATATACAAGATGAGTCTGGAGCATCTTGTAGTGCCAGAAAGTAAGGAAGTGTGAAAAAGGAAAAACCGACATTGATTGGTCAAAGGGCACAAGAGCCAACTAAAAGCTCCCAGTGGTCAAAGCTGGAGCAATTTGAGCAACAAAATAAAGTAACATTGCATTATAACCCAAAATATAAAAAAGTAGTGGGTAAAGGTTGAAAACTTTACCTACTAAATCTAAACTGAATGTATCTTACTTACATGAATCTAAACTGATATAAGTGATTGAATAAATTCATAAGTGGAAAAGAAATAAATATCCTGTGCAGAATTCCAAATCAATTATGTAACTACTCCATTGAATTCCACCATCAATTCCAGTGCCAGGGGAAAAACTGTGTTGTACTAACTGAGAGAAAGTCTTTTGTCTCCAATATGTCACCTTCTTAAGGAATTTTCAAGAATAGTTTCAACTGTGATTTTTGTCTTAGACGCTGATTGCTGATTTTAGAACCTAAGCCTGAAGAAGATGGGATCCCATTATGTTAATCACCTGTACAGCCCACTACAGGGCCATGCATGAGGCACAGCTCTGTATTTGCTTTTTAAATAGTCATAATGGTGTATCATAGGGTGCCATATGGTGTGCTGTTTCTGCAATCATTGGGTGCTGAGATTGTGTGTAACATTTACACAAAAGTTGATCACTGGCATCAATTCAGCTGATACCCTCCATCTTATTCCTAAGCAAACCGCCCCTCAAGGCTGTTTTTACTTTCTCAGCCCTACCTCTTACAACCTTCTAATTCATTGCCTTATGCCTCTGCCCTCACCTGTTATGGCTGTGCCCATCATCTATCCCACTTTAAATCTAGCAATGTGTTCCTATTAATACCTCCCACTAGAGTACTGATGATTAATGTTCTCTAAGAAAGAAGTGACTTGGAAAACAGCTTTCCCATAATAGCTGTGAGGACCTGGCCCTGATTCAAGCCCACATAACACAAGCCAAATTACACACTCCATGGTGAAGGCATTTTTCAAGTCCCACCCTTGTATGAGTGAAGGTGAACAGCATTATGTGACCACGTTGATCAAATACAGGGAGATGACGGTACTCCCCTCTACTTAGTTATCATTTCTTGGTTCTTCTCCAAGTCTTTTTGATCTTTCCTCTTACTTAGAAGTGGCTGAAGGGGTGGTGGGGGGAGGGCATAGGGTAGAATGCTATTCTAAAGAATTTAGGGCTTTATTTTATAGAAATGGGAGCCACTGAGAGGTTTTTAAGAAAGTTGGCGTCATATTTTTGACTTAGAGAGCAAGTTCAATCTGATGGCAGTGGTTATGTCTCCCAGGGATTTTACATAAGAAGAATTATCATACAAGCAATCAATTTCAAAAGGACTTCAACATTTGAAAACAACTCAGTGAGGGTAGGATTTCCTGAAGCTCCTCAGACCTCCAGTACACCTGAGTTTGAGCAGACATGTTTCTAAGGCTTCCTGTTTTAATGACACCACTAGTTCCTTCTCTAGCTCCTATCAGACCTGGCAATGAGGGGACAGGAGCTGTGAATGTACCACCATTGATCTTTTCAGGAGAGAAGTGGTCATTCTGGTCACATGTGGGTCAGTTCAAAGCTGAGAGAGATGGGAGCTGATGTGATCTCAGGATACCAAGAAACTAGAATAGGATAAATTAGTAATTGAAATAAGTAAATTAGTCATGCTTCCTAATCTTTGTCCCATCCTGATAAACATTAAAAAGGGTATTTATATAGCACACTGGGATCAACTTGAGGGAGCTTGGATAATTTTAAATGGATTTTGTGGATAATAATTATTCACATTTCCTATATATAATATTCTTACAAAAATACAAACAAAAAATCCATGGTACTATATTTTATGAGAAGAAAAATAAAAACTATTATGGCAAGTTTAAATATTGAATTTATATAAAATTTTCTGAAAGCAAGTGTGTAATTTTTTTAATGAAAAGCTAGACACAGGGAAAGGAAATAACAATGCACTTTATAAGCACTGTATTGCTAAGTGGAAAGTACAAGTCTTAAATAAAACTATTTAAATTGGCAGCATAAAAAAAGAAAAACTAAAGCTACTTCTCTGAGTTCAACTTTTAATATTGTTTTATGTTTTAAATGTCTGTACATAATTTCTGATCAACATATTTTAAATGGTAACCTCTTCAATTCTTGATAGTCATCATGGAGAAAAACTTTCTTGGTAAAAGAAATAATGATAATATGTAAAACATTTTTTGCAGTTCATAATTTTGCATATGATTTTGTAAAGAAGTCAGTTATGCATATAGATATGAGCACAAAATATGTGTACCACTTGATTAATTTTACACACACCTAGTACCAACAACCAGGTCAAGCAACAGAATGATACAAACATCCAAAAGTCCCATTGCTTTCTCCCAGTGAATGTTCTTTGACCTTTCCCAACAAAGTGACCACCACACTGACTTCTGTAAGTGGAATTTATGCATATATACTCATACATGTTTTTTGCTACTTATATGCAGGCTGTTCTGTTGGGCCTGTATCTAGGGGTGAAGTTACCGGTTCACTGGGCTTGAAACCAGTTCAGCTTCAGCAAATACAGCTAAAGTAGTTCCAGTAACACTCCCACCAACAATACAGAGTGTTCCAGCTGTTCCATGTTTTTGCCAACACATGCTATTGTCAGTTAAAGCCATTGTTTTTTAAAAACAATGATTCATAAATTTACAGCAGTCAGAAATTAAATTGAAAGAATCTAACAGTTCTTTTCTTCTATTAACAATGATAATGTTGATAATTTTTTCTGACAATGTGACTGTCTTTGAATCTGAAAGAACTCAGTCATACACCAAGTATTTGGAAACAATAAAACTCTAATCTACCAGCTTGGGCAAGCACCTAGAGAGGTGAAAGTGCTCATGTTAGGATGTCACCAAAAGGTCCAACTGCTGCAAACAAACAGACATTTTCTAAATATGTGAAGACAAGGATTCAGGGCCACTGTCCCCAATGGTAGTGACAGGAGCCCTCTCCCTGCGCCCCCCACCCCTCCATAAGTGAGTCTTATGTCTCATGGTGGGGTACCACCGGGGACTTACTGGCTGGGATGCCGACATGCTACTAATTAATCATCTCAACCAGCAAACCAAGGAGGTAGCAGACATATCATTGTCCCCATAGTACAGAAAAGAAAACTGAGGCCTCCCAAACCTAAGGGATTGTCCCCTGAGTGAATATACAAATCCTGCTTCCCACCTCTTTGTTGCAGCAAAGCCTGGCTCCAAGAGGCTGATGTTTGAGAACAATAACCTGAGGGAGGGCTGCAGGGCTCTCCTATCAAAGGGAGGAATGGAAAACCCTAAAGCAGAATTGCAAAGGGCCACAGGAATGGGCATGTCTCTCAGAAGTCCATTCAAGGGATCAGCTCTTGGGGCAAATGCTGTTACCTTAGAACACAGAGTCCCTGTCCACTTTTCTGTCCTCTTTTGTTTATCTTTCTCTCCCCTGCCATCTGTGTATCTCCTCGTATTGCCCTCCTTTTCTTGCCTCTCTCCTCCCATGTGTATATTTAGAATTCTAAGTATACACATTCTCCTTGTATCTAGTGACTAAAGATACGTTTTCTGTTTCAAATTTTTAAACGAGGCAAATTTAATCTTTTATGTCTTCTGAAATCAAAACTAAAACCAATTAGGTTGCTCTATAACTTTGGCTTTCAGCCATGTTACCTATCTCTCTGTGCCTCAGTTTCCTCACCTGGAAAATAGGGGTAATAATAGCATGTATTTTATAGTGTTACTGTAAAGATGAAATGAGTTTTTATACATAAACAGCTTTGTTTTTCACATTCTTTTAACAGCTTTATTAAAATAATGATATACCATAAGATTTATCCTTTCAAAGTTTACAAATCAGCTGTTTTGTGTACCCACCACGATGATCTAATTCTAGAACATTTTTATCACCCCAAAATGAAACCCATTAGCAGTATGTATTTCTCAACGCTCCCAGCCCCTGGCAACAAGTGTTCCATCAATACATTCTGTCTCTATGACATTGCCTATTCTGGCCATTTTATGTAAACAGAATCATACAATACCTGGTCTTTTGTGACTCGTTTTTTTAAAAGATTTTATTTATTTTTTTAGAGAGAGAGGAAGGGAGGGAGAAAGAGGGAGAGAAACATTGATGTGTGAGAAGAACATCGATTGGCCACCTCTCACACCCCTCCAACAGGGATCTGGCCTGTATCCCAGGCATGTCCTCTGATTGGGAAGCAAACCAGCAATGTTTCAGTTTGCAGGCCAGACTCAACCCACTGAGCCACACCAGCCAGGGCATGACTATACTTCTTTTATTTAGTATAATGTTTTCAAGATATCAAGATTCATCTATGTTGTAGCATGTACCAGAACTTTGTTTCTTTTTTCTTCTGAGTATGTGTGTTTATACATAAATAACTTTTTTCTTCTTGGTTCTTTAAAAAATATCTAAAATTTCTTTTGTTTCCAGCTTTATTGAGGCATAATTTGCAAACAAAAAATGTACAATTTAAGGTATACAATGTGATCATTTGATATACGTATATGTTGTGAAATGATTACTACAATCAAGCTAATTATACACATCCATCACTTCACATACTCTTTTTGTATGAGGTGAGAACACTTAAGATCTACTGTCTGAGCAAATCTCAAGTATACACATAGTATTAACTACAGCCACTATGGTGTATGTTAGATCCCCAGACTTATTCATCTTGTAACTGAAATAGTCAACAGGTATATGAAAAGGTATTCAGTATTACTAATCATCAGGGAAATGCAAATTACAACCACAATGAGATGTTATTGCACACCTGTTAGAATGGCTATTATCAAAAAGACAAGAGGTAACAAGTGTTGGTGAGGATGTGGAGAACCCTGGCGTGCTGTAAACTGGTGCACTGTAAATATAATCAGTACAGCCACTGTGGAAAATAGTATGGTGGTTTCTCAAAAAATTAAAAATAGAACTACTTTATGATTGAGCAATCCTTTCGTATATGTCCAAAGGAAATGAAATTGAGATCTCAAAAAGGTAGCTGCATTCTCCTGTTTACAGCAGCATTATTCAGAATATCCAAGATGTAGAAATAACCTAAGTGTTCATTGACAGATGAATGTATAAAGAAGCTATAGTATATATACACAATGAAATATTATTCATTAATAAAAAGAATAAAATACTCTTATTTGCAACAACATGGATAAACCTAGAGGACATTATTCTAAGTGAAATGAGTCAGGCACAGCAAGACAAATACTTTTTATATGTGGAATCTAAAAAGTTTAACTCATAGAAGCACTGTGGAATGGTGGTTTCTAGGGGCTGAGGGGTGGATGGAAATGGGGAGATGCTACCTGAAGGATAAACAGCTCTCAAATATGTGCCTGAATTGTGCTGTTTGCTAATATTATGAAGTAATTTTGGTTTTGCCCTCCCTGTGGATGGGTGGGCCTCAGTTTTAAGTCTTAGATCTTGTAATAGAAACTCTACCTGTACTTATTACTGTGATTATTTCAGAAGCATCTCTCATCCAGATTCGCTAATGGTTAAGGAGGAATTTTCCATTTAATTAGCATTAGAGATGGTTTAGCACTGAGAGGAAGAGAGTGAGAAATTTAAGACCAGCCAGCACCTGGTTCCTGGAAGAGAGTTGCTGGAAGAGTCAGACAAAGCACTGGGTCTTGAATCTTCCGTGCCAAGCAATACTGACCCTAAAGCAGTAGATCTAGAACCACACTTAACTTTGGGGGAATAGTCTACTGCTGTCTTAGCTGTAGCTGCTATAACAACAACAACAACAACAACAAAAACACCAAAACCATAGAGTGGGTGGATTAAACAACATAAATTTATTTCTCATAGCTTTGGAGCCCGGGATATCTAAGATTAAGTTGCTGCATGTTACTGAACAGAAATTGGGGTTATGCTGCTTGCCACCACCCATGGGCAAATTCCGGAGGCAGAGGTTTGGGAGAAATGGAAAGAGGTCTTTTATTCAAAAGCTGCACAGTCTGGGAGGATGGCAGGCTCCTTCTTCAAAGCCCTTCCCCTCCAGAGCACCCAGAGGAAAACCCAGCCACCCACCCCCTGCCAGACCAGGTCCAAGGCTGTGCCTGGAGTTCCTCTCCCATTCAAAATACTGTCTGTCTGGAATTGCAAATGCAGCAGAACGATCATCCAAGCAGTTCAGTCTCTTTCCTCATCACTGTAGGGCCTCAGGTTCCCTTCTTTTCAGACCCGCTATGGGCCACGTGTCTTCTGGGACCAGCCGATCTAAAAATGGTTCAGCTCACTTCAGGCCACATAGTGGGTTCCAGAGGAAGAGAGTGCGTTTCTCCCTTCCTTTGGTTTAAATCTCCCAGCCCAAGCTTTTCTGAACTCTGGGAGGGTTCAGCTTCCCTGGCCTATCCATCCTTTTCCCAGGCTAGAGTGACAGGACAGCATCTTCCCTTGCCACCATATTGGCCTATATGGTACACCTGCAGCTGCCCCCTGCTCCCACCCACATCCACAGAGGGAAAGGGATAGGAGGGCTTTTCCCTCTGTAATAACTCTTGCTAGCCTCTGCATGCTCAGCTGCAGGACTTCAGGTAGTGTTTGCTTGGTTACCAGGGCAGTAAAGCTGCCCCTGCCTCAGCGCAGGTTCCCTCCCTTGCTGCTTCTCTACTCCAGCCTGTCAAGTCACTGGTATTAGGCAGGGTCAGGTTTTAGTGAGGGTCCTCTTCTTCATTTGCTGATGGCCACCTTTTTGCTGTGTCCTCACATGGTAGAGAGAGCGAGCTCTAGTCTTTTTTCCTTATTAAGACACTAAACCCATTGTCAGGGAATCCACCCTCATAGCCTCATCTAAACCTAATTACCTACTAAAGGCTCTACCTCCTAACACCATTCCATCTGCCATTGGAGGTTACCATTTCAACATAAGAATGTGGAGGGGGAGGGAGACACAAACATGCAGCCCATACATTGCTACTTGTAAACTCCTTTTTTTTTATTGTGACTCTTTAATATGCCAGCCTGTCTTCTTTGCAGGAATTGAGCTGCTTGAGGGATGACATGGGAACAGGGGTACCTTGAATCCATTTCTCCTAGTGCATTCAGTCAAAGTTTGTTGGGGAAAAAAGCCAATCAGCAAGTCTGGACTTGTATTCATTAGTAGAAACTCTTCAAGCTGTCCCAGAAAACTGCTTTTGTTTAAATATGCTGTGCACACTTAAAAATATACTTAGACTAGATGGATATTATTTTAATGAAAAAAAAGTTGGTTTCAGCATTTGATGCCATGCACTCTCACAACCCAGTAATTTAAGACAATAACAACACAATACATCCTGCCTAGCTTTATAAATATTTCAATGGATTATCCATTTTTCAATTTGACACTGTTACCATTTAAGGATCACTCAAAAGTAGAATAACAAAATATTTCAAGAAGTTGAAAAAATAGTGATCATAGAATGAAAAACCATCTAACTCTCTGGGGCACAGTCTAAGGACATGTTGAAGGTTCACTGCCTCAGATGGAAAAAAAAATATTTGGAGAAGATCACAATTAAAAGTAGTGAAATATAGTTTTTATTCTTTACAGAAATATGCAAATACACCCCAAATTAAATTGCTTCTAACTTCAACATCTGTTACGGCAGAAACCCTGTTTTCCAGTTCAATGGCACATTCCTCAGGTTCAGAAGCATATTACAGACAAAATGACATTTGAAAAGGGTATTTGAAAATTTTTTATTATTTAAAGTTTCATTATACTACATTTCCTAAAAGCAGTGTCACTTCATGCTACTTACACTTGCATAACAGAGGCTGGAATAGCAAAGCACTACAGAGATGAACATGGAAGAAGTCCTTGGGTTAGGCTGAGACTGAGCCCAAATTGATATCATCCAAAGTTGTTTCCACAGGAAGAAGTTTGTTCTCTGTGAATCCTAGTGAAAAAAGAATAATTTAATGACATTTCTCTTTATTAGAAAGCCAAACATCTTTCTGTGCCTTGGACTGTACCTTAACCTACAGTATTTTCGAAGCACTCCATTCCCATCATTTATATTCCTAGTGATGTGGGCTCACGAATCCAGTCTTAAAAATGGCGGGAACCGAGGCTCTAAGGGTGTAAAAGTGACCTCTTAAGGATTACATGGGCAAGGAGGTGACTAGTGCTTTTCATATCAGGAGGCAAGGCGGTGTCTCTGCCCAGTTAGCATGCTCTTTAGCAAGAAAGCTTTTCGATTTTAAGAAAAATCAGACTGATTAAGAAAATCAGCAAGTTGAAAGCAGGTGACTGTGTCTACATTTAACTAGCAAAACTCATCTCCTGGTGGCACGTCCCCGCCAAAGGGACAATGAAGGCTGAGTTTGGTGAAGCTGGTGTTGAGCAACGGCAACTGGGTCAGCGACGTACCTCAGTAGGAATTCCTTCCTCCACCCAAGCCAGACCGTCCAGCCGCTGCTGGTGGTAGGGTGATAAAATGTAGTGGCTCTGGCATGGAACCCCTCTACCCCACCCCCGACTTGGTGCTTAGTCCAGTTTGGGACCCGGCTCTTCCTTAGAATTTAAACTGGCAGTATTTTAACCCTGCCGCCCGCAGGTTAGAGGGACAGCCCTCCTATTTCCACGGTTCAACCAAAGTTGCACTTCCCAGGGAGCTGGGGTGCCGCTGGGCTCTTGATTGCTCGTGCCTGGCGGCGGAGGTTGGTACTCAAAGTGACTGGAGCTCTGTGCTCTACGTGTCGGGTCTGGCTCGCACCGTCAGTGACGCACGCTCGGCCGTAGCTCCGGAGCCCCGCGGCGGGGGGTGGTGGTCGAGGGGGCCTCCGAGGTAGCTTGCGCGGGGATGTCGAGGAGCTCGAAGCTGGTGCTGGGCCTCTCGGTGGTGATGACGGTGGCCACTGTGGCCGGCGTGCATCTGAAGCAGCGACAGGACCAGCAGGTCGGTGTCACGTGACGGTCTCTTCCGGGTCTAGCGCGGTGGCGGTCCCGGTCTCTCCGCGTGGTTTCCCGCTAGTCTTGGTATTTCCTCCTCTCTCGTTTCTTCTGCTGCGACGTGGCCGGGTACCCTCAGGTTTTGGCGACTGCGGTCAACCGGTTCGGCCCTGGGTGCTGCAGCCCCCAGGCCGCGTGCGTCCTGGAGACC
Organism: Trachops cirrhosus; assembly: GCA_028533065.1. NCBI lineage: Eukaryota > Metazoa > Chordata > Mammalia > Chiroptera > Phyllostomidae > Trachops > Trachops cirrhosus. Next base: position 58,211,415 of record CM052547.1, on the reverse strand, counting down.
CAGGCCACCGTCACTAGGCCGGCGCCTGGGAGCCCGGCCCTCCGCGCTGAACTTGCTGGCTCCCTCGAACGCACGCCTGTGGGGTGGTCAGCGGTCCCGTTTTCAAGTCACAGCCACCCTGTCGTGTTACGACCTTCCAGAATGTTAGTGAGATCGCAGAAAAGGGGGGGAGGGGAAGGGATTACCTTGTGGTAAGTTCGGCGGGATATCGGCCTCTCCACCCCCAGGCCCAAGGTTGGGTCCTACTGCGTTTAAATGCTAATAACACTTGACCCTGTGGTAAAGAAGCACCAAGCACTTTCCTTAGTGTCTGTGGCCAAGGCAATTTGGTGAGATGCCTGTATGTTGTTTTCTTTTTTTGTATTGCAGGGGGTGGAATTTAAGGAGTAGTTTGCTATGAAAACTAGATTCTGGGGACGTTAGCGATACCAGCCTCCAAATTATCTTTTTTTTTTTAAATACTTTTATTTCTACAAACAAGACTTACTAATCAGTGGACTGACCGTCCGTTTTGTGTTTCTCGGCCCATATTTTCTTTCTTACTCAAGTTAGCAAACGTTTAATGACTGATCACTATGTGCCCGGCACATATGCTACCAGGCACTTTTGGGGACCAAAGATAAGGAAGCATACTGTTTCTGAGACTGATTCAAAACTGTGCTGCATGGTTGAGTGTGAGAACGGGAACTAGGTCGTTGGTGAACTGTTACAGAACACTTTGGTACAGTTATTGATTGAGCTTAGTTTGCCTAAGGTGGAAGTTATCAATAGCAAGAAAGTCTTTGCTATTGCGTTGACTTTCTTGCGTTGACTGTGCTGCGTGCTCCCTACACAGATGTGAAGCAGATGAGGTCTTTGCCCTCCGTGTTCACAGTCCAAGGAAATCAGAAGAGAGAAAGCCTGTAAAGATACAAGAATTCTCGGGAGGGAGGAAAGGGATGATTAATGATGAAAGGGCATAGAAGAGACTAGAGGTTTGGGTTTCTAGGCGGGTCGCTTTTGTAACAGAGGCAGGAATATGGTTATGTGAGATATAGTTCTGAGGTCAGTGAACAGGGAATATCAAAGAGTGCCAGGTAGCTCTGGGTTATTAGAGCTTGGTTGTGAAACCTAGCTACACACCCGATGATCCTGCGGAGTTTTTACAGTGCAACGGAGGCTAGGCACTACTGTAGTCCTGTTAAATCAGAATCTCTTGGGGATAGGGATCCTGCTTATGTATGTTTTAAAAGCGACCCAGGGGATTTTCAGCCAGGGTTGAGAACCACTGTGTTGGAGGGCAGAAGAAGAGGAAGATTAAGATATTTGCAAGTTAGAGATGAAGAAAAGATGACCGGAATAACCTGTGTTTATCTTATATTCTGTTATTCATTGTGGGCTTACTTTCTACCACTGGGAAAGAGTTGGCCAAATGATTGACAGGGTGGGTATGTAGGAGGATTCAAGGGAAGCAACACACGAGACTTGTTTCCTCACAGTCTACTGTGTACCACACGCTGCACTAAAAACTTCATATACATCATCTTTAATCCTCACAGGAACCCAGCAAAACAAGTAATATATGAGGAGCCGGAGTTCTAGGTGTTAGAATTGGAATGGTGAAGAGGTCTTAATTGCTGGTAGGCTAATAAAGTGCACATCACAGGAAAGATGTTGGAGGCAGTCAGCATAAACATTGAAACTTGGAGGAAGATAGCAAATGATGTATGGAGAGCAAGATCCTAAGTATGTGCTAAAATCTGAAAAGGCTGGGTATGATCTCAGGCAGGTGTGGAATGATTCCAGTGGAAGGTGTGGGCTTTAGGGGGTAAAGTGGGTATGTGGGTATGTAGTGGTGTGAGGAGCACTGGATGGGAAGAATTGGGGAGGGAGGAGTGGAATGAGTACCTCCACTTCTGTTTCTGGAGGTCTTGCCAGTGGTTCAGGGATTAAAAAAATTGGTTTTCAGTTGAGTTATTAGTCTTATGACTCTTTATTGCCCCATAATGTGGAGTGAAGTTCTAGAGCTGGAAGAGGTCCAGCAGGTAGATAACTTGTTGAGTCTTTCAAATAGACATAATAATAATTACAAAAATATTCAGACCCCGGGTCCTATCTCCATTAATTCTGCCTACAAAACTATTGTTAAAAACTTATTAGAGCATTTTGTGACTTGTAACGATAAAATGTTGGTCATGACTGGATTGATGCTTTAAAACATCTCCTCTTAGGTGCTAGGTCCAGGTTCTGGAATTTTCTACATTTCTTTAGTGCTCAACAAAGTAACTACATTGATGGGCCTTTATGTTTCCCTTTGTTAGTAGCATTTTTCTCTTCTGTCTCTGTTTTGTAATTGACTAATAATATTATATAATTTTAATTTTTTTGTCATATATTAGAAGCTAGGTTTTTTACTTTCTTGCAGCACCTTACAGGTTCCTTGTTCATATTTTAGTAATCTCTTTTTCATTGATATTTATTATTCAACTAGAATAAAAAGTAGTTCAAAGAATTACTGTAGTAATTCTTACCAAATTTTTTAAGTGCCATATGTAAAGTAAAGTAAGTCAAGTAAACTTTTAAAATTCAACACAGTAGCAGTTTTTTTCTTTTTAAATTGTTATTTCCAATTAAATGCTCTACACTGAATATTCAGGAATTTCTTAAAATATTTGATAATTAGTCATTTAAGTGATAACATGATAGCACACTACCAGATTAATTTGATGTTTTCTTTATCACATTTTACATTTATGCAGAAAGTTAAAATAGAATCTGAAAGTTTTAAGTGTATTTTGGTAATGCTGTTATTTGGATTTGAATGGCACAAGGACAGGAACCACCTGTTCAGGGTGTTACTGAAATTTGTTTTTTACGTTTTTAGAGGCTTCGTGATGGAGTGATCAGAGACATTGAGAGGCAAAATCGGAAAAAAGAAAACATTCGTCTTTTGGGAGAACAGATTATTTTGACTGAGCAACTTGAAGCAGAAAGAGAGAAGACATTGGCAAAGGATCTCAAAAAGCATGACTTGAAATGAATGTGAAATATTGGTGGGACAAGTAGTGTTGAATGTGTGTATTCGTGAGTGTTGATGGAGAATAGCTTAGTGAGATCTTCCTCCTTTTTTTGGTTACTGTTCTTTTAAACTCAGTCAGGTACAAGGACAATGGATTATATAGTCTAAATTGTTGCTTTAGAAGTTCATTATATCTGAGTAGAGAAGTGGGCGCTCTTCTGAAGAGTTTCTGTTTATGTAATCCCGATATAAGGCCCGTTAAGCGTAGTGTCCAGAGCTTAGATTGTTACAAAAAGCACTTCTGACCCTGTGTGAAAAAAGGGATGGATAGTAACATCCACCTAAGTAGTTTGATAAGTCGCCATGATGATGAAGCCACAAGAACATCTACCTCAGAAGGACTGGAGGAAGGTGAAGTAGAGGGGGAGACTCTCCTAATTGTTGAATCAGAGGACCAGGCATCAGTGGACTTGTCTCATGATCAGAGTGGGGATTCCCTCAACAGTGATGAAGGAGATGTATCCTGGATGGAGGAGCAGCTGTCCTACTTCTGTGACAAATGCCAAAAATGGATACCAGCTAGTAAGGATCTTCTCGATTCTTTTGGTTTGTCGGTTTCTATGTGGTTTGTTTTTTTAACCTATGAAAGAAACATGAATGTAAAATAGACCTAAATAAAAATAATTATTATATTTATTTTTAGTTCTTTATTAACTAAATTTATATAAAACACATTTATAATAATAAAAACCACTGTCAACATCTATCAAGTTGTTAACGTTCTTGATGGTAATTCAGTAAAGATTAGAAAACTGTAAATTCTGTGTTTCTTAAAGAATTAGCCAGATTTTTCCAACAAGGCTATGTTAAGAATTTGAAGCCAAATTCTAGGCCCAGTGTAGAATTAAAGTTCAAGTTCATAACAAATACTCCTAATATTTACTTTAATGGAAAACTCCTGCTATTGTATGCTGAAGTAAGGCTAGAATTAGCAGAGTAAAAGTGTTTTGTCCTTTTTTTTCTAGGGCTATTCTTGTTTTCTACTTGTTGGCCTCTTTGCTATGCTGGAAAGAGATATATACACACATGCTTCCCTGATACTTTAGTTTTTCAACTCAGTCTTTTCAACTACTGGCTTCTTAGTTCTTACTTGTGAGCTTTCTGCTTATTAGTTCAAGGTCCTGCCTAAAGATCTCAGTGACTTTCTCCTTGTTTTCACAGGATACATTTTCAACTGTACTTTATGATCATGCCCTTGCTACTTTCTTTAGCCTCTCTCTTTAGATTCCTCTTATCCTTGCACATAAAGAGAACTTTCTGTTAGGGTGAGCTTTTATTGGGTTGGCCAAAAAGTTCATTTAGTCTTTTCTGTAAGATGGTTCTAGTTGTGCTTAGATGTCTTTAACCACATTTGAAACAATTTTATTTGATTGTATTGTGACAATCAGCTGTCATATCAGTGTGCATTAAATAAAACGTGAACATTTGTGTAGCCATTTTAATGCTGAAGATGGAAGAAAATAAGCAACATTTTTGGTGTATTATGCTTTATTATTTCAAGAAAGGTAAGAACACAACTGAAATGCAAAAGTAAAAGATTTGTGCAATGTATGGAGGATGTGTCAAAAGTGGTTTGTGAAGTTTCTTGGTACTGTTGACATTTTGGCCAAACAATTCTTTGCTGTGGAGCTGTTTTATGCATTGGAACGTGTTTAGCAACTTCTACTAAACGTGGCCTCTATTCACTAGAAACCAATAGCGGGAGATAGCTGACATACTCAGAATATCCAAATCAGTGAAGTTATTGGTGAAAATGAAAAAGTGTGTCTTTTATTTTATGGAAAAAACTAAATGGACTTTTTGGCCAACCCAATCATTCTCTACAAACAAGTCTTTTTTATCCTTAGGACTTAGCAAATTTTAATTTCCTTTCTGGAATATGCATCACTATAGCCTCTAACCCCTGCAAACACAAGCATTTCTCTTCCCCTGGCCAATTCTAATCATCCTGTAGAACTCACTTTTTCTAGCTCTCCTATCTTTCCAATATGGGTCATGCATCCCTTTTATGTGCCTTCACATTGCCCTTAGCACCACAGTGATTTCCATGTCTTAATAGAGTATGTGCCACCTGGGAACTTTAAAAAATGCAGACCCAGGTCCTGCTTCAGAGATTGATTCATTTCATGTGGGGTAGGCCAGTGCATATTAAAAACAAAACCCAAAAACCTCCCTAGGTGATTCTGATGTATGGTGAGGATGGAGAACTGTGCTGTTGTGATTACCTATTTACTCATGTTTCCCTTACAGAATTTGTAAGCTACTGAGAACAGTTACTGTCTATGCCTGCTTTGGGCATAGTAGTCCCAATGCCTAGCCCAGTTGCTGATACTTAGTGGGTGTTCAGATATTGTTTGAATGTGTAAAGAGACCTATAAGAGTCAAGAATGTTAATAGCTGAAAAGTCCAGTGAGCAACAAGTGAGCCTTGCCTAGTATCTTTCACCTAAACGTAACAGAACCAGTGATCTTAAGTGGGCACACACTTGATGTTGGAAGAATAAAAATCTTTCTACTCCCTCCCCTCCCTCCTGTTGTGGACTGGCTGGAAAAAAAAAGTAAAAGAAAAACATCATAGGAAACTTAGAAAATCTGGTTGATAAAAATTAAACATTTGGGTTACCACAGCTCTATGATAATACGTTTTTGTTTTTCTCCTAGGTCAGCTGAGGGAACAGCTCAGTTACCTTAAGGGTGATAATTTTTTTAGGTTTACGTGTTCGGATTGCTCAGAAGATGGCAAAGAGCAGTATGAGAGGCTGAAGCTAACGTGGCAGCAAGTGAGTAAAAGGCTCTTCCTGTGTAATTCATAAGGTTGGTCCCCCAAGGAATTTACTGGAATGTATGGAGAAAGGAACCTCTGTGAGCTTTTGAGCTGTTTTGAGCATCACTTTTTATTTACCCATGAAAATTATGTACTGAATGTGTGAAGAAAGTTCTTGGTACTCAGTGCTAACTTAGTGAATTGGGTTTGAGGTTCTTGAAAACACACGATTTCATTTTTTTTAAAAGCTATTATTTATTTTTAGAGAGAGGTAAGGGAGGGAGAAAGAGAGGAAGAGAAACACCTGTGTGAGAAACACATTTGGTTCACTCTCATGCGCCCCAACCAGGGACTGAACCTGCAACCCAGGCATGTGTCCTGACCGGGAATCCAACTAGCAACCTTTCCTTTGCAGGACGATGGCCAACCAACCGAGTCACACTGGTTAGGGCACAATTTCATTTTTATGTAATATCAAACTCTGACTTTAATTGAAATTGAAGTTCACATTTTTTCGCAGCCTTTTTTTGGAAAAATGAAACGATTTTAAAAAATGGAAAGATGGCCTATTGGAATAGATTAGGAAGACATAAGGTGTCTGATTGTAGAAACCAACACAGTCCAGCTTTTCTGCATTTGAACTCAAACATGTTTAAATATTTTTTGATTGATGAATACTTATGTCCACTTTCAGTCATCTTGAATACCAATACCATAATCCAGCTTAGCCTGATCGATATAGCCTTATCATATAGCCTGAATGATAACTTTTTATTGATCTTTGGTTGTATTAAATTTTTGGTTTTATTTTTATATTAGTATGTATATAGTAAGCATAATGTATATACAGTGTTTAAGTTCTAAAAAGGAACACATTATACATACTTAATTTTATGTTTGTTGATTCAACAAATGTTAAGTACCTGTAATGAACCGGGCACTGTTCTAGGCCTGGAGGCTACTGTGATGAACTGCACAGCTAAGACCCCTGCCCCATGCAGTGACATTCTAGACATTTATTTTAGATTGGAAGTAGACAAATAAGTTAGTTACCCATTGCACTTTTTTGCTATGAAGGAAATAAAACAGGGTAATGAGAAAAGATTCTATATTATACCATCTAAGCCACTTCAGGTGTTCCTTGCAAATTGTAGTTGCTTTAGCAGCCTTAGATTTATCTTAATTATCAGCTTTATTAGGACATCTCCTAATGAAATCTGTCAGCGGTGAATGGAAGGAGTCTTTTTGACTTGTCTGAAAATATATGAGTAGCAAATGAAGTTTGTATTGAGGATGTAGTCTCATGAATGTTGTAATTCTAATATTTTTCTCAAAGAGCACATGCGACTTGCTCTAGGCAGGGTCAGTTTAATGTTAATAGATTATTCTGATGTGTGCACATGTAGGCAGATTTGCACTTGGCTTGCAAGTAGCTTCTCAAAAGCTGTAAAATGGAAGAGCAGATATATGTATTTTGTTATTTTCAGGAATATAAGTATTCTATGAAGGTTCTTTTTAAAAGAAAAACTAGTTTTTGATTGTATTGCTCGGAATATACTGTTGGCTCAATTCGTACATTTAATTAGACTAATAACACTTGGAAATTATTTCTTTTACTTCTAAAGACACATTGGTGGTGGATAACACTGGTGTGATGAAATGATAACTTCCATCAGGTGCATCTGGTTCTTGACAAGCTATTGACCAGTGTTTCTTGTTGCATCTTAAAAACTCGGTCTCTCATCAAAGAGCTGACAGACACTCAGTTGGTCTTGAATAGATTTCACTGGAATGTGGGTTTTCTGGGTTTTTTAAAATCTTAAACTTTGTATTTGTTGCTTTATCAAAGTACTAAATGGAAATGCTTGCTTGTATTACTGAATACCAATAGTAAAAAGGTCTGGTCTCCTGACTAAAAGGCCTCTTTCTTCCATGCTGTCCTTTTATCTTCTGTCCTCCTCTTTGGTGACTCGTGAACAACAGTTTGAAATGCAGAAGAAACTTTATCATGTGTTTGGGAAGGACAGTGTAGTTTTTACATTCTTGTCCTGGACAGTCATTCTTACTTTACAAGTAAAGAAAGATACCATGATTGTTTTTCAAGATACTTGTGCCTGCTGTGTCTGTGCCAACCCCAAGCTAGGCCCTGGGGATACACTGGTTCACAAGGCTGGTCTAATCATGTGAGAGCAGAAAACTAAACTGGGATGCATTCTTTTAGATTATGAATTCTAGGAGAGGAGGAAAACCATGTCCTTTATATATTGAGCTTGTAATTTTCCTCAGTAAGTATTGTGATAATAGGTAAAGTTATTTTCATGTACATGTGAATTTTTAACTTTTTAAAGTAATGAAATGTTTCAAATATAAAAAAGTAGATTGGAAATAAATGAACAGACACTTATTGTATCTGCCACTGAGATTAACAGTGAATTATGTTTCTGAGGTACCGTAGGAGCGAGTTGGCAGAAGTTCGCTTCATTTTTTCCTTAAAGTACTTCTTGAAAAATAACTTTTAAAAATTGTGGTAATAAGCCCTGCCTGGTATGGTTCAGTGGATTGAGCACCAGCCTGCAAAACAAAACAAATAAAAATTGTGGTAATATATATATACCATAAAAGTTTACAGTTTTAAGCATCTTTAAGCACACAGTTCAGTGGAATAAAGTGTATTTACATTGTTTGGCAACCATCACCACCATCCATTTCCAGAACTTTCTTAGCTTCCTAACTGAAACTCCATATCCATTAAACAGTAACTCCCCATGAACAATAACTGCTCAAAGGAAGATGCTTGTTGGTTGATGTAGACCTGATGCAAAAATAAGTGAAAGAATTTGAAAAATCTGTTCATGGGGTTAATTATTTGTTAGGCTGTCCACAAGTTTTGTAAGTTTAAGGATGGGGTAAATTGAAACTCAGTTAGTGGAAGCATCAGAATTGCCTTGAGTCATAGATATTCTCATGGAACTATTGGGAGTTAAAGCTGTGGACCCAGATACTGAGGGGATGAATTAAACTTTAATAGACTTCTTTACAGCTCCAGGATCCTCCTTATGGAAATAAATTCTGTACTAAGAATATTCTAATATTATCCTTCCTTTTCCCCCTCCATTCTCCAGCATTACTACCTAGAATATAAAGCATATTTACCCCCCTGTAGATTAACACCCTTAATCATGCCTCTTTCCCATCCCTTGTTTACTTTGTGTTTCAGGTTGTCATGTTGGCAATGTACAACTTGTCTCTGGAAGGAAGTGGACGTCAAGGTTATTTCAGGTGGAAAGAGGATATCTGCGCTTTTATTGAGAAACATTGGACTTTTTTACTAGGGAATAGGTAATGTGATTTTTAAAAAGTCTTTTACTTGAACAAAAATGTGAAGAACAAAGAACATAAGATTTGAGATAGCCTAATACAGCCCTCTATGGCAGCAATTTTTAACCTTTTTCATCTTATAGCACACATAAACTAATTCTAAATTCTGCAGCACACACAAAAATATATTTTTTGCTGACCTGACCAAAAACATAGGCATAATTTTGATTCATTCATACTGGATGGCTATTATTGAGTTGCTGTTGTTATTTATTTATTTATTTTTACTTGGCAGTCTAAGGGAAAAGAGGTCAGTACCCCTGACTAAATGGTTAGGTACTGTGTGTTTTAAAAATTCTTATGGCACACCAGTTAAAAATCACTGCTCTGGAGAATTAGAATATGTGTTTGCTTGTGGCAGTTACAAAGAATTTTGTAAGTCAGAGAATGTCCTTATGGGAAGATCAGAAGAAGAAAAATAATGGCAATTATTGACTGTACCCATTAATATTGCTCTTCATTAATAGAGACTTGTTAGTATTTGTTTTATTAACTGGAAGGGAGAAACAGTTTTATAATTTTGGTATTACAGTGCTTAGCAAAGTCTAGGTACATGAATACACATGGCTTATTCACTCGTTCTTCTTTTCGTAATAATGCTTTCAATTTGCTGCTGAGTGTACTCCTCCTTGGTGGCTACTTTGGTTCATCAGACTTAGGGATGCCAGTGTACAGACATTGATACCATGTGTTTTAACTAAATGTTTGTGTGGACCTACTAAGATCTTTATTGCTGTTTAGGGATTAGTGAGTTTGCAACTGCATTTTGTGAATTCTGTTTGAGGTTCTGATTGTTAACTGCCATCTGAAGTCCTATGTGAAATTCATAAATATTGCATATTGGGTCAGCATAGATGAGATAAAGGCTGTGATCACATCATGTCAGAGCTGGGAGTTTGTACCTGTCCTCACTCTGAACTCACTGCAGCCTCTATTTCCTCCAATGCTGAGAAGTCACAGTTCTGCTGATCTTGCTGGGAATTCAGGGAAGACATTTGTAAGGAGGGATGACCTTCTGGAGGCTTGCTATGAGTTAAAAATAGAATAGATTCAGTACATTTTTACCAAAGGAGTTATTTTTGTTCTGGAGTATTTTAGAGGTACTAAGAAAAGAATTGACAGTATAACTGGTTCTTTTTCTCAAAGAAAGGAAATCTGTTGTCTTAGTTTAATGATTTAGCACTATTTGTGGAACTCGGTAGATCCCATTTATAAGGGACAAGAAAGGAAAAAAACTGATAAAATTAGATCTTGGAATGTTTTCATAACCTCTTAGTGCTGTTCTGTTTAATGGATTGTCTTCTGAAAGAAATTGGATTTAATTTGCCTATTTTTAAGGATATTGCCTTTCTTTTAACAGAAGTTGTTTGGTTTCATTTGTTCATTTCTACAGCCTGTTCTTTTTAAATATGTCTGAAAGGCATTAATTACTTTCCAGTTGCTATATAGTTTAACCACTAGACTAGTGGTTTTGGCCATAATAATGCATCCCTTGAATTATTATTTACTTATTTAAATCAAGTCTCTTAAAAATACATTTATTTTATAAAGAAACTTCACACCACCTTGGGAAGTGAAAAACTCCTATCATTTGTCATAAATACAATGAAACTATAAAAATAAATGCACTAGAAATAAAATGCCATTAAGTTGTAGGCCTATGGCCTGTAGAGGCGATCTGAGACCCTCTTTCTTCATCAAAAGGGGAGACTACATATGTTAGAATTTTAAACAACAAAGTTACTCATTGATCTAACCAGAAGGAGTGAAAGAATTAAAATTTACTTTGTGATTCTTTGTTACTCAGTTTTCTGACCAGTGCTGACCTTTATTTTGGAACTCTGCTTTAAACATCAGTGATCGGGAGGTCACCTGAAACTGCCCCTTGATGGAGTCACCACGGGCTCTGATGTCTCTGTGTGAACATACACAGAATCACTACACCTCAGAGAACCAGGCTGCAAAGAACATTTGCAGTCAAACTTTTTTCATAGCTAATAAAGATTTGAATTCTGCTATTCATAGAACATATTTTAAGTTCTTAACAATAATAACCATTTCTTATTTGCTATAAAAGGTAGGAGAATAGCATACTGTGTAATGAAGTTCTAAATTTGAATACATTTTCTTTCAGATATTTAAAGGTTTTGCTTTGGTGCCTCTAAATTTTTTTTTTTACTTTTTAATTATATTTTATTGATTATGCTATAACAGTTGTCTTGATTTTTCTCCCTTTGCACCCTTCCACCAAGTGGCCCTTGCTCCCTCAGGCAATCCTCCCACCATTGTTCATGTCCATTGGTCATGTGTATAATTCCTTTGGGTACTGCATTTCTTATATTATGCTTCACATCCCCATGGCTATTCTGTAACTACCTATTTGTACTTCTTAATTCTCTCACTTCACCCATTCTTTTCCTTTTCCCTCCCATCTGGCAACCTCCTGGTAACTAACTTCTTTTCTCTTGCTTTTAAGAGTCTCTCTTTATCTTTAACTTTGGACCTTTTAATAATGACATGTCTTGGAGTGGGCCTCTTTACATCCATCATTATTGGGACTCTGCGCTTCTTGGACTTGCATGTCTGTTTCTTTCACCAAATTAGGGAGGTTTTCTTCCACTATTTTTTCAGAAAGATTTTCAATTTCTTACTCTTTCTCTTTTCTTCTGGCATAGCTATGAGGCGAATGTTGGACCAGAGGCTGTTTCACACTATCCTTATTTTTTTTTTATTCTTTTTCTTCTTCTTGTTCCAATAGTTGTTTTTTGCCTCCTTATGTTCTAAATCATTGATTTGATTCTTGGCTTCATTCTACTGTTGTTTCCCTGTTAATTGTTCTTTATTTCAATTAGTGTATCATTTGTTTCTGACTGGGTTTTTTTTAATGTTCCTGAGGTCCTCACTAAGTTCCTTGAGCATCCTTAAAAACAGTGTTTTGAACCCTTCATCTAGTAAATTGCTTGTCTCCATTTTGTTTAGCTCTTTTTCTGGAGTTTTGATCTGTTCTTTCATTTGGGCCATGTTTCCTTATTTCTTTGTCTTGGCAGCTTCCCTGTGTTTGTTTCTATGTATTAGGTAGAGCTGCTTTGACTCTGTGTTTTGGTAGTGTGGCCTAATGTATGGTGGCCTGTAGGGTCCAGTGGCATAGCCTCCCCTATTGTCCAGGCTGGGTACTCGAAGTGTGCCCTTTGTGTGGGCTGAGTACACCCTCCTTTTGTATTTGAGCCTTGGTCGCTGTTGGCAGATCAGTGGGAGGAATTTAGCTACAAGGACTGACTGTGACCATGGACCACCAACCTCTGCCCTCCGTGGAGGGTCAGATGTGCAGGGACAGGGTTGTGGTGATCTGACATGGTCTGTAGCTGTCCACTGGGTGTGTTGGTCTTGGGATTTCCCAGGTGGTGCAGCCTAACATCAGTCTCTACCTGTGTTTTGTCTGGGGCACCTTGCCTGAACTATAAAGCAATCTGAGATGGCTCCTACATGTGCTGGGCTTGGAGATTCCCAGGTGTAGCCAAGCTGTGACTCTAATCTGACTGCCACTAGGGCTCACAAAAGCCAGCTGTTGCTTTTTGATAGGATTTGGGAGCCAAGACCAGCCGTTCTTATAGAAAAGTAGCTTGTTTAGAGCCTCTGTGGATCTACAGGGTGAGTCACACAGTGTTAGCCAGGTTGATGAAATCTTAGATACGGCACCAGCTTACCGGCTTTGTGGAGGTAGGACTCAGCAAAGGGACAATGACTTCTGCTCGCCCTGATGCCAGACACTTCAGTTTCTTCCTGTATATCACTGGTGCCCTTCAAGCTGCTACCCTGGTGCTAGAGTTCAGAGGAAGCAAGTCTGAGTAGGTAAGTCTGTGTGTGGTTCCCCAAGATGAACTGCTCTGGGATCCGGTTGCCTCCTCTACCTGCTGGTTTTCGCAGCCAGGAGTTGTGGGGACTTACCATCCTGGGCTGGGGGCACTGGTGTGTGTCTGGGACTCCTTGCGCCCGAGATATCCCTTCCGAAATTTTATCCACGTGGATGTGGGGCTAGCCTGTTCTACTTCTGTGCCCCTCCTAACAGTTTGGATGGATGTGGTTTCTTCATTTCTGTAGTTGTCAGACTTCCATTCAACTAGATTTCTGACGTTCCTAAGTGATGGTTCTTCTATATTTGAATTATAATTTTGATGTGGCTATGCAAAGAGGTGAGCCATGCCTGCCTATGTCACCATCTTGATTGGAAGCTGCCTTTAATTTTTATTTAGTTTAAGTGTGTAAAGGATTATTTAGGGATAATCTAAATAACTATATGTACTTATTGTAGAAATAAATTTAAAAATATACAGAAGCTTTATTAATTATTACAGTTTAGTTGCTATTGTGTGTGCTCATTTAATTTGCTTGTACAATCTCAGCCTTGAATTCTTCCAGAAGGCATATCTTTGATTAGTGAAGAATAGTTTGAATAGCTTATTCTTTATTTATTTTAAGGTGCACAATATTTCAAATTCTGATTTCTCTGACAGCTGAATATATCTTACAAGTGATGGTGTGTCACAATTTGATAGTTTTCTTATATGTAAAATGATATATTTTTAAATTAGTAGGTCTTATATTTGATGAAATATGAAACAACACACATTCATAGTATTTAAAATTCAAAAAATTATATGAAGATTCTAGGGAGATGGCAGAGTAGCAAGCACCAGAAATTTGTCTCCCTACCTGGACAGTAATTACAGTTGGAGAATCTGTCTGATGTAACTCCAAAAATAGGGTTTTTGGAGTCTGTTGAAGGCTTGCAAATTCCAGGGGAAGGTATGGATAGTAAATTGCTCTTAATTTCAATCAGTTTCAACTCTTAGGACTCACTGTAATTTCTGCCTATCCCACATACTTCAGCTGTGGCAGGCAACAATATGCATGTCCTCAGAGCAGCTTGCATACAGCTTATGGGAGCCATGGTGGAGAAAAAGGACCCTGTCCTCCAAATATTGTGATCTGTGCTCAGATCACTGCTGTTCCTGATAACAGGTGCAAAGAGGTGGGTGGCCATTGTTTCACCTCCCCTGTTGTTGCAAGCCACTTCCTCTCCAGCTGAACCAATTTTAAGGGACTTAATAGGCTGGTTCCACCCCTCCCCACTTCATTTGTCTCTTTGGTTCCGTTTTGGAGTCAGACATTCAAGACTAAGACATTCAAAAGCAACTACATATAAAGGGGAAATTAGGTCACTATGCATGCTCAGGGGAAGGCACAAGCTCAGAAATGACCTGAGAAGACCTTAAGTTTATACAGTTCATGCTGATTTTTGGCACAGGGAACAGCCTACGTCAATCAAAAAACTAAAACCAAACTTTGGGAGAGGAAGATAATCTAATTTCCAGAGTTACTATGTTATTAAATTCAAATGTCCTATTTTAAATTAAAAAAATTAAAAGGAATACAGTGAAACAACAAAATATGGTTCTTTCAAAGGAAAAAATATAATCCAACAGATACTTCCTTAAAAAAAAAAGAAGAAAAAAAACAACCAGTGGTGGATTTACTAGACAAAGACTTTAAAACAATTGTCAAAGATGTGCAAAGAACCAAAGGAAGATGTGGAGAAAGTTGAGGAAATGATGTAAGAAAAAACCAAATATCAGCAAAGAGGTAGGAAACCTAAAAAGTCAGAAAGAGATTCTGGAGCCACAAAGTACAGTAACTGGAATGAAATATTCACTGGAGAGATTCAAAGGTAGAACTGAGAGGTTCAATAGAGAGATTGAACAGGCAGAAGGTAGATTCAGTGAACTTTAGGACAGGACAATGAGAATATTAGGTCTGAGGAACAGAAAACAAAAAGATCAAGAAGTGACCAGAACCTAAAGGATCTATAGGATACCACCAACTGGACTAATAGTCATTGTGTGAGAAGGCAAGTGAAATGACTTCCCCTGTGGTCACACTGTTTGGGCAAGAGGAGGAAGCCTGCAAAGGTTTGAAAAAGTTTATAGAGTAGAGAGGTGCTGTGGAACCAGAATATTGCTGGTAAAAGCTAAAGTTATTTGCCCCATCGCTAATAGTGTTTATGCCTATTAGTTTATTTTTTTCCTTTTTTTCTAGTACATTGTTATTCCTAAGAATACTTTTTTTCTTTTGCTTCCTACCACTATTTTAGAACGGTTAAACTGGCTTTCTTATGAAAGAATTTCTGGTAATTGACTTATGTTTTCAAGGTGGAAATAAAACAGTTGCATTTGAAAGAATTTTCAAGAGGAACCTGAATATTTGACATTTAACATATTGAAAATTTTTTGTTATATATACTCTTGTGTAGTTATACTGCTTCCTCCACCCCCAAGTTAAATTATTTGTGGAACATATTGTGCAATATAGTTTTAACCCATTCTATGGTGTAAAGGCCAATAGGAACAGACTGAGAGATGCAGCTGATACCTTGGGTAAAATGAACAATTTAGTAGGGTAGATAGGTAAACACAGCTCAACTCCTTGAACAACCACATGAAAATTATAATTAATATGTAACAGTCATCACTCAGGACCATCAGAAATTGACTTGAATGGAAGTCTGACTACTGTGGAATTAAGAAACCACATCCATCAAGACTGGTAGAGAGCGCAGAGATGTGAAATGGGCTGGTCCCACATCCGTGTATGGTGGATAAAAATTTGGGAGGGATACCTCAGGGGTAAGGAGTACCAACTCTACACCAGGTACCCCAGCCCAGGGTACCGGTGGGAAGATAAGGCCCCATAACTTCTGGCTGCAAAGACCAGCGGGGATTGTTCAGTAGAAGAACCTTCTGGAGTCCCAAGCAGTTCCCTTTAAAAAACCCACATGTGGTCTTACACAGACACACTCCCTCTGAGCTCTCACACTACTGGGGTAGCAGCTTGAAAAGCACTAGTGGCAAACAAGGAGGAACTGAAGTATCTGTCATCAAGGTGGGAGCTGGCAGACAGCTTACTCCCAGATAGAAAGGTGGGCAGCAGTCGTTGTTACTTTTCTGAGCCTTCCCCACACAGAGCCACAGAGCAAACAGTCAGGTGCCATATCTGAAGACTTGATCAACCTGGCTAACACTGTTTGCCCTTCCCTGGAGGTCCCTGATACTCCATCCCTTCGAATGTACTGTTCCATCCAAACTATTAACTATCCAACCAAATTTACAGGCCCATCCAAACTGTTAACTGACTTTTCCATATGAATGGCTGGTCTTGGCTATTGCTTTACAACTTCCAAAATCCTATCAAATGAGCAAGAGCAAAGTGGCCCCAGGCCTGGAACTAGCAGCAGCCAGCCTAGATTGAAAGCTTGGCTTTCCCTGGGAATCTCCAGCCCAGCACAAGTAGCAGCCTAAAGGCTCAGAAATGTGACAATGGCTGCTGCCCACCTTTCTGTCTGGGAGTAAGCTGTCTGCCAGCTCCCACCTTGGTGAAAGATACTTCAGTTCCTTCTTGTATGCCACTGGTGCTTTTCAAGCTGCTACTCCAGCGGTGTGGGAGCTCAGAAGGAGTGTGTCTGTGTTAGTCCACATGTAGGTTTTTTAAGGGGAACTGCTTGGGACTCTAGAAGTTTCTTCTACTGAACAATCCCCGCTGGTCTTTGCAGCCAGAAGTTTACAGCACAAGTTGTAGTCAGGTTGCTTTATAGCTCATGCAGGCTGGCCCTCAGCAGAACACAGGTGAGCTCTGACCTTTGCCTGTACAACCTGGGGAGCCCAGTGCCTGTGTACCTAGTGGACAGCTACAGACCACATCAGAGTACCACCACCCTGCCCCCACAAAACCAATCCTTCACAGAGGGTGGAAATTGTCAGTCGGTGGTTACAGTCAGTCCTTGCAGCTGACTGGCCTACGCAAATCCCTCTCATTGACCTGCCAACAGCAGTCAGGGCTCAAGTACAAGAGGAGGGTGTACTCAACCCACACAAAGGGCACAGTTCGAGTACCCTGCTTGGGTGATAAGGGAGGCTGTGCCACTGAACCCTACAGGCTGTGCCACCTATACATTAGGCCACACTACCAAGCCACAGAGTCAAAGCAGCTCTACCTAATACATAGAAACGAACGCAGGGAGGCTGCCAAAATGAGGAGGCAAACATGACACAAATGAAAGTAAAGATCAAATTCCAGAAAAAGAACTAAATAAAATGGAGATAAGTAATTTATTAGATGAAGAGCACAAAACACTAGTTACTAGGATTCTCAAGGAACTTAGTGGGGATGTTAACAGCATAGAAAAGAACAGTCAGAAACAAAGGAAACACTAATTTAAATAAAAAACAATTTACAGGGAAACAACAGTAGAATGGATGAAGCCAAGAATCAAATCAATGATTTAGAATATAAGGAAGCAAAAAACAACTGTGCAGAACAAGAAGAAAAAGTAGTCCAAAAAAAACAAGGATTGTGTAAGCAGCCTGTGGGACAACTTCAAGTGTTCCAACATTTGCATGATAATGGTGCCAGAAGGAAAAGAGAAAGCGGTAGAAATTCGAAATCTAGTTGAAAAAATAATAAAGAAAAATTCCCCTAATTTGGTGAAGGAAATAGACATGCAAGTTCAAGAAGTGCATGTAGACCCACACAAGGTGAATGCAAAGATGCCTACACCAAGACACATCATAATTAAAATGCCAAAGGTTAAAGATAAAGAGAGAATCTAAAGAGCACCAAGACTAAAGCAGTTATTTATCTAGAGGGGTGGTTCCATTAAGACCATCAGCTGATTTCTCAAAAGTAACTGCAGGCTAGAAGGGATTGGCAAGAAATATTCATGGAAAAGTCATGAAAAGCAGGGACCTATAACCAGGATTGCTCCACACAACAAAGCTATCATTTGGAATTGAAGGGGAGATAAAGAGCTTCCCAGAGAAGAAAAAGCTAAAGGAGTTCGTCATCACCAACTATTATTATAGTAAAATGTTAAAGGGACTTATTTTAGGGAAAAAAGGTTCAAACTATGAAAAATAAGGCACTGAACACATACATATCAACAATTGAATCTAAAAAACAAACTAAGCAAACAAGAACGGAGACAAAGTCATGGACACAGAGTTCATTTTGTTGGTTGCCAGATGGGAGGGGTGTATAGGGGGATGGATAAAGAGCTGAGTAGATTAAGAAGTACAGATAGGTAGTTACAGAAATATACATGGGGTTGTAAAGTACAGTATAGAAAATGGAGTAGCTGAAGAACTTACACATATGACCCGTGGACATGAAAAATGGTGTGGGGATTGACCGAGACAGTAGGGAGTGCTGGGTGGATGGGGGAATGGGAAAAATTTAGATAATTGTAATACTGTAATCAAAATATAATATTAAAAAAATGAAGTATTTACCAGGGCGATTGATTCTGCTGCTTGCTTTTTGAGAGCTGTGTTTAATTCACATATAAAAGCAAGTTCTATGATCCTAATTTTAAAGATGAAGAAACTGAGTCAGCTAGAAGGTTGCAGAGCCAGGATCTGAATGCAAACAGACTTCAGAACCTCTGTCTTGACTTAACGTTCCTTCAAAGATTGCAGGTTTTGTAGCATTTCATAGGCTAGACTTTGTAGAATACACAGTATATTTTCTATATAATGATTGAATTAAAATACCAATAATTTTTATATTCTTGGACTGTCTAGGAAAAAGACTTCGACCTGGTGGAGCACAGTAGCAGGTTGCCTCAGTGTGGGAAGTCCTATGTATTTCCGTTCAGGTGCTCAGGAATTTGGAGAACCAGGATGGTGGAAACTTGTTCACAACAAGCCCCCAACAATGAAGCCTGAAGGAGAGAAGTTGTCTGCCTCTGCCTTGAAAGTAAAAGGTACTGTTGTGAGCACAGTATAGAAGGTGCTAACCAGACCAAAGTCAAACAAGTGTGAGTTTAGGAAACAATACCATTTTTACCAGACGTACCTCATCTGCCTCCTGAGTGACTCTGCTTGGCAATTTACTATTACACTTTTTTTTGGTATACCATAAATAATAATTATATTAAAATATTTGATAATTTCAATCAAGTTACTAGTTTGTAAAATTTCCTCTGATATCTGAAAGGTGCTCTGTTTTAATCTGATTTTGTTTTAAACTTCTCTCTCTTTTTTAAATTGTTGTTTAAATACAGTTGTCCCCATTTTAATTTCAATGTCTCTGGTTGTATTTTGCTTGCTTGTTTTGTTGATTAGCTTCCACTCATAGGTGAGAACATATGATATTTGTCTTTCCCCACCAGACTTATTTCACTTAGCATAATGCTCTCCAGATCCATCCATGCTGTCACAAAGGGTAGGAGCTCCTTCTTTCTTTCTGCTGTGTAGTATTCATTGTGTAAATGTACCATAGTGTTTTGATCCATTCATTTAGTGATGGACACTTAGGTTGCTTCCAACACTTGGCTATTGTAAATTGTGCTGCTATGAACACTGCGGTGCATAGGTTCTTCTGAACTGGTGTTTCAGGATTCTTAGGGTATAATTCCAGCAGTGGAATTGCCAGGTCAAAAGGCAGTTCCACTTTCAGTTTTTTGAGGAAATTCCATAGTTTTCCACAGTAACTGCACCAGTCTGCATTCCCACCAACAGTATACTAGGGTTCCCTTTTCTCCACACCCTCGCCACCACTTGTGGTTTGTTGATTTGGTTATGATGGCCATTCTGACCAGTGTGAAGTAGTATCTCATTGTGGTTTTAATTTGCATCTCTCTGATGGCTAGTGATGCTGAGCAGCCTTTCATATGTTTCTGGACCCTCTGAATGTCCTCCTTGGAGAAGTGTCTGTCAGTTCCTTTACCCATGTTTTATTATATTTTAAAATATATTTTATTGATTATGTTGTTACAGTTGTCCCGTTTTTCACCCTGTAATCCCCTCTGCCTTGCCCCCCCCCCACCTGCATTCTCACCTCTTAGTTCATATCCATGGGTTGTACATAAGTTCTTTTGTTTCTACATTTCCTATACTATTGACCTCCCCCTGTCTATTTTGTACCTACCATTTATGCTTCTTATTCCCTGTACCTGTGCCCTCATTCCTCCCTCCCCCTACCCACTGATAACCCTCCATGTGATCTCCATTTCTGTGATTCTGTTCCTGTTCTAGTTGTTTGTTTAGTTTGTTTATGTTTTTGCTTTTTAGGTTCAGGTGTGACTTTATTGTGACTTCACTATTCATAGTTTTGATCTTCTTTTCCTTATATAAGTCCCTTTAACATTTCATAAAATAAGGTCTTGGTGATGATGAACTCCTGTAACTTGACCTTATCTGGGAAGGACTTTATCTGCCCTTCCATTCTAAATGAAAGCTTTGCTGGATACAGTAATCTTGGATGTAGGTCTTTGCCTTTCATGACTTTGAATACTATTTCCAGCCCCTTCTTGCCTGCAAGTGTCTTTGGGGAAGTCAGCTGATTGTCTTGTGGGAATTCCTTTGTATGTAATTGTCTCCTTTTCTCTTGTTGCTTTTAAGATTCTCTCATTATCTTTAATATTGGGTAATGTAATTATGATGTGCCTCGGTGTGTGCTTCCTTGGGTCCAAGTTCTTTGGGACTTTCTGAACTTCCTGGACTTCCTTGAAGTCTCTTTCCTTCACCAGATTGGGGAACTTTTCCTTCATTATTTGTTCAACTAAGTTTTCCATTTCTTGCTCTTCCTTTTCTCCCTCTGGCACCCCTGTGATTCAGGTGTTGGAACGTTCAGAGTTATCCCGGAGGTTCCTGAGCATCTCCTTATTTTTTTGAATTCCTGTTTCTTTGTTCTGTTCTGGTTGAATGTTTATCCTTCCTTTTGTTCCAAATCATTGATTTGAGTCCTGGTTTCCTTCCTGTCACTGTTGCTTCCTTGTGTAGTTTCCTTTATTTCACTTTGCATAGTCTTCACTCTTTCCTGTTTTCTGACCATACTCAACCATTTCTGTGAGCATCCTGATTACCAGTGTTTTAAAATCTGCATCTGATAGGTTGGCTATCTCTTCATTGCTTAGTTGTATTTTTCCTGAAGCTTTGATCTGGTCTTTTATTTGGGTCATTTTTTTCTGCAGCACACCTGTTATGTAGTAAGGGGCCAAGCCTTATGTATTCTCCAGGGCGGGGCAATCCATATCGCTGCATTGTGGTGCTGTATGTGGGTCCTAAAGGGAACAGTGCTGCTTGCTGGGCTCTCTGCCGGCTTTTAGTCACTTCCCTGACTTCCCACAAGCAAATTGTGCGTGGGTTTGTGTACATTCTAGGACACTATGGGTCTCTCCAATGAACTTGCCTGTGAGGCTGGGAGTTTCTCCTGCTGCCTCAACCCCCACGGGTTTTTTTCAGTCAGAGGATTTGAGGCTTCATTTCCTCACACGAGAACCCTGGGTTATGTGGTTTGTCTCACTGCCCAGTTGTTCCTCCTGGTTTACCCACATGCAGATGTAGGATCTATCTGCTCTGCCAGCCGTTGCCTTAACTCCTCCCAGCCCCCCTCTACCCCTGGTCCTTCAGCTGCCACCTTGCCACATGTCCTCTCCACCCCTGCAGCCCATCTGCACTGCTGCTACCGGTCTGGATGAATGTTTCTTCTTCAACTCCTTAGTTGATTGACTTGCATAGAGTTTGATTTTCTGACAGTTATGGTTGTTGTTTCTTTTTAAATTTGTTGTTGTCCTTCTTTTGGTTGTACGAGGAGGCACAGTGTACCTACCTATGCCTCCCTCTTGACCAGAAGTCCTCCTTTGCCCATTTTTTAATTAGATTGTTTGTCTTCTTGGTGTGGAGTTGTATGAGTTCCTTATATATTTTGGAGATCAAACCCCTGTCTGATATATCATTGGCAAATATATTTTCCCATACAGTTGGTTCCTTTTTCATTTTGCTGATATTTTCTTTAGCTGTGCAGGAGCTTGTAATTTTGATGAAGTCCCATGTGCTAATTCTTCCCTTTATGTCCACCTTGCTCTAGAGTACATATCTAAAAATATTGCTGGGTGGAATATCAGATTTTCCTCCCCGTGTTCTCCTCTAGGACTTTCATAGTGTTGCAACTTATATTTAAGTCTTTTATTCATCTTGAGTTTATTTTTGTATATATAGTAAGTTGGTGGTCAAGTTTCATTTTTTTGCATGTACCTGTCCAGATCTCCCAACACCATTTGTTGAAGAGGCTATTTTTACTCCATTTTATGCTTCTGCTCCCTTTGTCAAATATTAACTGACAGTAGAGACTTCAGTTTATTTCTGGGCTCTCTATTCTGTTCCATTGATCTGTGTTTGTGTTCTTATGCCAGTATCAGACTGTTTTGATTATAGTGGCCTTGTAATATAGTTTGATGTCAGATATTTTGATCCCTCCTACTTTGTTCTTCTTTCTCAAAATTACTGCAGCTACTCAGAGTCATTTATGGTTCCACATAAATTTTTGAAGTGTTTGCTATATATCTGTGAAATATGTCATTGGTACTTTAATAGGGATTGTGTTCAATCTATACATTGCTTTGGGTAATATGGACATTTTGAGGATGTTAAGTCTTCCAACTGTGAACACGGTATATACTCCCATTTGTTTATGTCATCCGTAATTTCTTTCTTCAGTGTTGTGTAGTTTTCTGAGTACAAATCTTTACTTCCTTGGTTAGGTTTATTCCAAGGTACTTTATTTTTCTTGTTGCTATATCAAATGGGATTTTTTATCTGACTTCTCTTTCTAATATTTCATTGTTGGTATACAGAAATGCCTTTGATTTCTGATTATTCACTTTGTATCCTGCTCTTTTGTCAAATTCACTTATTAGGTTGAGTAGATTTTTGGTGGAGTCTGCAGGATTTTCTAGGTACACTATCATGTCATTTGCAAACAATGACAGTTTTGCTTCCTCCTTTCCAATTTGATTGTCTTTTATTTCTTTTTCTTGTTTGATTTCTGTGGCGAGGACTTCCAATACTATGTTGAATGAAAGTGGTGAAAGTGGACAACCTTGTCTTGTTCCTGATGTTAGTGGGAAAGCTCTAAGTTTTTGCCCATTGAGTATGTTGTTGGCTATAGGTTTCTCATTTATGACCTTTATTATGTTGAGGTATTCTCCCTCTACTGCCACTCTGCTGAGTGTTTTTATTGTAAACGAGTACCACACCTTATCAGATGCTTTTTCTGCATCTATTAATATGATCATGTGATTTTGTTTATGTGATACATTACATTTGTTCATGTGTGAATGGTGTACCATCCTTGCATCCCTAGGATGAATCCCACTTGATCATGGTGTGTGATCTTTTTATTGTATTGCTGGATGCAGTTTGCCAGTATTTGGTTGAGAGGATTTTAGCATCTCTGTTCATCAGCCATATTGGTCTGTAGTTTTCTGAAAATACTTTGTTGTGTCTTTATTTGGTTTGGCATTATAATGATGCTGGCTTTGTAAAAATGTTTAGGAGTCTTCCCTCTGTTGGGATTTTTTTGGAATATTCTGTGAAGGATAGGGGTTAGCTCTTCCTTAAATGCTTTGTAAAATTCTCCTGTGAAACGGTCTAGTCCAGGTCTTTTTAGTGCCTGGAGTTTTTTGATTACTGGCTTGATTTCTCCAGCTGTTACCAATTTGTTCAGGTGTTCTGCTTCTTCTTCATGCAGTTTTAGAAGAATACATTTCTCTAGAAATTTATCCATTTCACCCTGGTATTCAAATTTCTTGGCATATAGTTATTCATATTAATTATTTACAATCCTTTGTGTTTCTTATCAGTTGTAATTTCTTCTCTTTCACTTCTGATTATGTTTATTTGGGTCTTGCTTTTTTTCTTGATGAGTCTGCTTAAAGGCTTGGCCATTTTCTTTATCGCTTCAAAGAACCAGCTCCTGGATTCATTGATCCTTAGAATTGTGCTTTTAGTCTCTATGTCATTTAATTCTGCTTTAATTCTGATCTTGGTTATTTCTTTCCTTCTACTTGCTCTGGGCTGTCTTTGTTGTTGTTCCTCGAGTTCTTGTAGCTGTAGAGTTAGGTTGTTTGTTTGAAATGTTTCTATCTTTTTTAGGTAGGCCTGTATTGCTATGAACTTCCCTCTCAGGACTGCCTTTGCTGTGTCCCATAAGTTTTGGGCTGTTGTGAGTTCATTTTCATTTGTATCCAGAAACTTTTTGATTTCTTCCTTGATCTTATTCTTAACCCATTCATTGTTTAATAGCATGATATTCAGTCTCCATGAATTTCAGCATTCTGAGTTTTTCCCTTGAGGTTGGTTTCTAGTTTTAGGCCCTTGTAGTCTGAGAATATGCTTGATATGATTTTAATTTTCTGGAATTTTTTGAAACTTGTTTTGTGCCCTATCATGTGGTTTGTCTTTGAGAATGTTACATGTGCATTTGAAAAGAATGTATATATTATTTCTTTTGGATACATACACATATATATCAGTTATGTCTATTTGATATAGGGCAGTGTTCAGTGTTGCAGTGTCCTTGTTGTTTGGAAGATCTATGCATTTTTTAACAGTGGAATGTTAAAATCTCCTAGTATAAATGCATTGCTGTCTATATCTTTCTTGAAGTCCTTCAAGATTTTCCTTATGTATTTGGGTGCACCTATGTTGGGTGCATATATACTTATAATGTTTATATCTTCTTGATGGATTTTTCCCTTCAGTATTATGAATTACCCTGGGTTCCTTTTTTAAAGTATTTTTTATTATGCTATTACAGATTATGCTATAATCTGTATACAGATTATAATCAATAAAAGATTTCCCAAGTTTTCCCCCTTCATCCCCGCCTCCACTCTGCCCCCACAACCCTCCAGCATTTCCCCCCACTTTTAGTTCATGTTCATGAGTTGTACGTATAAGTTCTTTGAGTCCTGTGTTTCCTATACCATTTTTTATCTCTCTCCGTCTATTTTATGCCTACTAATTATGCTTCTTCTTCCCTGTACTTTTTCCTCCCTATTCCTCCTTTCCCCCTCCCCACTGAAATCCCTCCATGTGATATCCATTTCTCTGATTCTGTTCCTGTTCTGGTTGTTTGCTTAATTAGTTTTTATTTTAGTTGTTTTTCTTTTCTTTTAGGTTTGTTTGTTGATAGTTGTGTTTGTTGTCATTTTACTGTTCATATTTTTTATCTTTTTCTTAGATAAGTCCCTTTAACATATCATATAATAATGGCTTAGTGATGATGAACTCCTTTAACTTGGCCTTCTCTAGGAATCACTTTATCTGCCCTACCATTCTAAATGTAAGCTTTGCTGGATAGAGTATTCTTGGATATAGGTCCTTGCCTTTCATGACTTCAAATACTTCTTTCCAGCCCCTTCTTGCCTGTAAGGTTCCTTTTGAGAAATCAGCTGATAGCCTTATGGGCACTCCATTGTAGGTAACTTTCTCTTTTCCTCTTGCTTGTTTTAGGGTTCTCTCTTTATCTTTAATCTTGGGTAACTTAATGACGATGTGCCCTAGTATGTTCCTCTTTGAGCCCAACTTCTTTGGGACTCTCTGGGCTTCCTGGACTTCCTAGAAGTCTATTTCCTTCACCAGATTGGGGAAGTTTTCCTTCATTATTTGTTCAAATAAGTTTTCAATTTCTTGCTGTTCTTCTTCTTCTGGCACCCCTATAATTCAGATATTGGAACGTTTCAGGTTGTCCTAGAGGTTTGTAAATCTCTCATCACTTTTTTGAATTCTTGTTTCATCCTTTTATTCCGGTTGATTGTTTATTTTTTTTCTTTCTGATCCAAACCATTACTTTGAGTTCTGGTTTCTTTCCTGTCACTGTTGGTTCCCTGAATATTTTGCCTTATTTCATTTTGGGTATCTTTCATTTGTTTTTTCAATTTTCGACCAAGCTCAGTCAGATCTGTGAGCATTTTGATTACCAGGGCTTTAACTTCTCCATCAGATAGGTTGGTTATCTCCTCATTGCTTAGTTCTTTCTGAGGTTTTGCTCTGTTCTTTCATTTGGACGATATTTCTTGGTCTTGGCACACCAGATAAGTTTTAGGGGGACAGGGTCTTAGGTATTCATCTGGGTAGGGCAACTGTCCTTGCTGCACTGGGGTGCTGCTGATCTGGTTGTTCTGTTTGATTTTTTCTTTAATTCTTTGGTTGTCAGTTCCATGCAGTTTGATTTTGTGGCATTTCTGGTTGTGTATTGATTTTAGAGTGGTTGTTTTCCTCCTTTTGGTTGTGCGAGGAATCGAAGGGTTTCTACCTACGCCTCCATCTTGCCTGGAACTCTGGGTCCCTTTTTATGGCCTTTGTGTTGAAGTCTATCTTTTGTAATGTAAGTTTTGCTTCACAGCTTTTTTCCCTTGTCCATTTGCTTGGAATATTTTTTTCCAACACTTCATTTTCAGTTTGTGTAGGTCCTTTTTTCTGACGTGAGTCTCTTATACTCAGCATGTGTGTGGGTCATGTTTTCTTTTTTTATTTTTATTTTTTTTTGTAGTTAACTCTCAAATACTCTAGTCTCAGTGTCTTGCACTGTCCATTATTGTGGCTTTCTCAGCAGCCTGTAAATTTGAGGCTTATTTATTTTATTTTTTTTTCTATTTTGCATTTTATTTTTTTAGTTTATTCAATACAGTTTCCATCCTTTATTCCCATTCCAGCCCACCCACCCATTCCGCCCCTCCTCCCTCCCCTTTCCAACCCCCCTAGTTTTGTCCATGTGTCCTCTATATTTGTTCCTGTAAACCCTTCCCTTCTCCCCTGAAATTCCTTCCCCTCTCCCCTCTGGTCACTGACATCCCGTCCTCCATTTCAGTGTCTTTTCTTATATTTTACTTGTTTCTTTGTTTTGTTGTTTAGGTTCCTATTAAAGGCGAGGTCATATGGTATTTGTCTTTCACTGCCTGGCTTATTTCACTTAGCATAATGCTTTCTAGCTCCATCCATGCTGT
>CM052547.1:58142685-58183877 GCA_028533065.1 Trachops cirrhosus | reverse complement strand
GTAGTATGGACATTTTGATGATGTTAATTCTTCCAATCCATGAACACGGTATATGTTTCCATTTATTTGTGTCCTCCTTGATTTCTTTCTTCAGTGTTATGTAGTTTTCTGAATACAGGTCTTTTACCTCTTTGGTTAGGTTTGGGTCATGTTTTCTTATCCATTCAGCTACCCTATGTTTTCTGATTGGAGCATTGAATCCATTTACATTTAAGGTTATTATTGAGAGGTAGTTATTCATTGCCAGTTTACTCCCTTCATATATGTGTTCCTCTCTCTCTCACTCTTTTTCTTCCTTTTCTTAAAGCAGTCCCTTTAACATATCTTGCATTGCTAGTTTGGTGAAGGTGTGTGCATTTTTCAACCTTCATTTGTCTGGGAAACTCTTTATTTCGCCTTTCATTTTAATTGAGAGCCTTGCTGGATAGAGTAGTCTTGGATGCAGGCCTTTGCTTTTCATTACTTGGAATATTTCTTGCCATTCCCTTCTGCTTTGTAGTGTTTCTGTTGAAAAGTCAGCTGGTAGCCTTATCTGGGCTCCCTTGTATGTTACATCCTGTTTCTCCCTTGCTGCATTTAAGATTCTCTCTTTGTCTTTGAATGTTGCCTATTTAATTATGTGTCTTGGATTAGGTCTCTTTGGGTTCCTCTTGATTGGGACCCTTTTTGCTTCCTGGATTTGTGGGACTTCTTTCATCAGATTTGGGGAGTTTTTCATCATTACTTTTTCAAACATGTTTTCTATCTCTTCTTTATCTTCTTCTCCATCTGGTATCACAGATATTATTATGTTTCGTGTTGTCCTGCAGTTTCTCTAACCCCTCTTCTTTCTTTTTGAGTCTTTTTTCCTTTTCTTGCTCATTCTGGGATTTTTTTCTACGTTGTCCTCCAGCTGGCGTATTCGATCCTCTGCTTCATCTAGCCTGCTTTTCATTCCTTGTATTGTGTTCTTCAATTCAGAAATTGTATTCTTTTCCTCTTGGCTCTTGGTGATAATTTCCTTGCCCTTTTTCATGCTGGTATAATTTGCAGTAAGGTTCTTGTAGCTTCCCTGTAGTTTTTGGTAATTCTTACTGAAACCATTG
Organism: Trachops cirrhosus; assembly: GCA_028533065.1. Taxonomy (NCBI): domain Eukaryota; kingdom Metazoa; phylum Chordata; class Mammalia; order Chiroptera; family Phyllostomidae; genus Trachops; species Trachops cirrhosus. Next base: position 58,182,792 of record CM052547.1, on the reverse strand, counting down.
AGCTTCCTTTTAACCATTGTTTTGAACTGAATGTCTGATAGTTTACTTGCCTCTATTTCATTTAGCACTCTTTATTGAGACTTCTCCTTTCCTTTTGATTGGGGGTTGTTTCATTGTCTCTCTATTTTAGCGAGACTCTTTGTTCATTTTTGCTCCTCAAATTGATCTGCTTTGACATCCTTTCTTTGTGGTGTGAACTCCTTTGGTATTCAGGGGTGCAGTTTCCTTGATCTGAACTTAATGCTCTTGGGATGTCCTTTAGGTTATTTATATTGGCTCTCTGGATGTAATTGGGTTTTGATTGTTGTTACGTAGTTATTTGGTGAGTGTTTCCTTCTAGTTGATTGACTGAGGGTCACTCCGCCCACCATATCTTATATGTTGTTGTACCGGTGCTGCCAGAACAAAACCACAAAGCCCAGCGAACAAACCCACATCCACAGATTTATCTCCCACTCCCCCCAATCCCACTATCAACAGCAAATGAACCAGTATTAATAAGGGTATAAAGAGATTAAGACTATTACAGGAAAGGAGAGAAATAAACTATAGTATAAAATCTAGTGACTTAATATACACAAACTTGATGGACAAGAAATGAATGTTAAAAATCTATGCAGGAAAGAAAATATCGCTAATAATGGACAAGACCACAGTGGATTTCATCTCTGTAGCCTCTATTATTTACCACTGTTTTTTCTTTTTGGATCCGCCTCTGGTGATGTCAGATGTTGACCTTGTCTGTCCTTAGATGCTTGTGAGACTGCCAGGGATCTACTTTCTGGGGCTGTCTCCTTCATGTTAATCTAGTCACTCTGCACTCAGCAGTCAGATTTAAGCACCACAGAACCAGGGAAGAGTGTCTTCTAGGGGTGGGGCTATTGTTTCCCCTCAGGCTGCTACAGCTCTGAGGGGGAGTCGTCTGCTTAAGCAGGATGGCTATTGCCATATGGGGAATGACTCAGCACCAGTATCCCAGAGGCTTCTCTCAGTTTTCACCCTGAAGTTTCTGTCCCCAGTCTCTGCTCAGGCATCCCTAGCCCACTCTGCCCCAGCCTTTTCCTGAACCTCTGGTAAGTGGATGCATATGAATATTTGTGCATTGGTCCTTTAAATGGCTCTTTGTGTCTCTAGTTGTTTATCTCTGGCAGAGAGTAGCTCTGCCAATTTTCATCACCAATGCACAGATAACAATTTTCGTTGTTATATGTGTACCTTTTGGGTTCTGGTGCTCTAGGCTGGGGTTCCCAGCTTAGGGTTTAGATCCCATACTTCTCAGGGGGATCCAACTAGTTGCTTAGTTATCCCTCTGGTGCTGCTGTCTGTTGGCACCCAGCCAGCCTTTTCCACACTCCTTATAAGTCAGTGCTGAAGATGATTCTTCTGTCTTCTGAGGTTATAAGCTTTCTCTCCTGCTATTGTTCAGTTGTTTTTTCCAGGTGATTTCTCCACAGTTTAGTTGTAATTCCAGATTCATCCTGGGAGGAGGTTAGTGTGGCTTCCAGTCACTCCTCTGCCATCTTGCCTCCTCTTGTTTGAGAGTTTTTAAAAAATATATATTTTATTGGTTATGCTATTACAGTTGTCCCAGTTTTCCCCCCTTTGCCCCCCTCTCTCCTGCAGTGCCCTCATTCCCTCCTGCAGTCCCGTCCCTTCGTTCATGTCCATGATTCATACATATAATTTATTTGGCTTCCCATTTCCAATGCTATTCTTAACATTCCCCTGTCTTTTTTGTACCTACCAATTTATGCTTCTTAATCCCTGCATCTTTTCCCCCTCCTAGCTGATAACCATCCAAATGATCTCTGTATCTATGATTCTGTTCCTCCTCTTCTGGTTTTTTGCTTGTGTGTGTTTTTTTAGATTCAGTTGTTGGTAGTTGTGATTTGTTGCTATTTTAATGTTTATAGTTTTGGTTTTTTTCTTAAATAAGATTCTTTAACATTTCATATAGTAATGGCTTGGTAATGATGAAAAACTTTAGCTTTACATGATCTATGAAGCACTTTATGTGTCCTTCAATTGTAAATGATAGCTCTGCTAAATAGAGTACTCTAGGTTGTAGGGCCTTACTTTTCATCACTTTGAATGCTTCTTGCCAGTCCCTTCTATCCAGCAAAGTGCCTTTTGAGAAATCAGCTGACAACTATGGGAATTCTTTTGTAGGGAACTCTCTTCTTTTCTCTTGTTGTTTTTAGGATTCTCTATTTTTAATCTTGGGCATTTTAATTATGATGTGCCTGGGTGTGGTACTCTTTGGGTCCCACTTGTTTGGGACTCTCTGTGCTTCCTGGACTTGTATGTCTATTTCCTTCACCAAATTAGGGAAGTTTTCTATCTTTCCTTTTTCAAATAAATTTTCAGTTTCTTGGTCTTCCTCTTCTCCTTCTGGCATTGTTATGATTGGGATGTTGGTACGTTTGAAGATGTCCCAAAGGCTTATTATTTTATCCTCATTTTTTAAAATTCTCTTTTCTTCTTGGTATTGATTGTGTGCTTTTTTTCTTCCTTATATTCCAATTTGTTGACATGATACTCAGTTTTATCCACTCCACTGTTTGTTCCATGTAGATTTTTCTTCATTTCACTTAATGTAACCTTCGTTTCTGCCTGGGTCTTTATCATGCTGTTGCTATACTGAGTGAGTTCACTGAGTGTCCTTATAAGCAGTGTTTTGAACTCTGCATCTCATAGGTTGGTTATCTATGTTTTGTTTAATTCTTTTTCTGGAGTTTTGTTTTGTTCTTTCAAAACAAATATGGGCCATATTTCTTTGTCCCCTCATTTTGGCAGCCTCCCTGTGTTTGTTTCTGTGTGTTATATAGAGCTACTTTGACTCCCTGTCTTAGTAGCCTGGCCTATTTTAGAAGAGAGTACCTGTTAATAGTGTGGGACAGAGTCTTAGATGATTGCCAGCATGGGGCAACTCCTTTTACCACTTTGTGCATCTGTGAGGAGAGAGCACTCAGAGAGGAGGCATTGTGGCTGCCTGGCTTCTGGTGGTTTTCCTGGGAGGAAGCTGTCTCCCAGCCTGTGCCCTGTTTCCAGTCTCCTCACTTTCTCCCCATAGGCCACTTGTGCCCTTCCAGCTGTTGCCCTGGTGCTGAATCCTAGAGGAGGTGGGTCTGTGTAAATCCTACATCTATGCAGGACCTTTAAGATGAGTCTCCTGATAATCTGGCAGTTTCTTCCACACCCCACGCCCACTTTTTTCACAGCCAGAAGTTACAGGGATTTATCTTTGAGGTGCTGGAACCCTGGGCTACTGGGTAGTCTGGTCTGGGCCAGTGATCCTGTTCACCTGAAATATCCCTCCCAATTTTTATCTACCACATGTGAATGTGGGACAGCCCATTCTGCTTCCTCTCTACACTGCCTCTACAGCATCGTGCCTTTCTGTGCCTCTCTACCTCTCTTCGCGTCTCCACTCCTCCTAACTATCTGGATGAATGTGACTTCTTTAAATCCTTGGTTGTTGGACTTCCTCACAGCTCAATTTTCTGATAGTTCTGGGTGATAGTTGTTTTGTAGTCTAGATGTATTTTTTCTGTAGCTGCATGAGGAGGCGAAGCGCGTTTACCTACCCCTCTATCTTGACCGGAAGTTCTTATTCTAATCTTTTTATCATGAAAAATTTTAAATATATGCAAATATGGAGAGTAATACAATGAATCCCCACATACCATTCACCTAGCTTCAAATTTTACATTTTTATTTTTTTATTGTTACTTTTTAAAATTGAATTTATTGGGGTGACACTGGTTAACAAAATTGTACAGGACAGCTTTTACACTTTAAAAAATATATTTGTGAAAAAGTCAAATAGGATTGAAGGGTATAAATTCTGGACGGTGTCCCTCTGCATATACCTCTTCCTGCAGTTTCACTCCCCAGAGTAACCACTGTTGACTCTTGTGAATGCCTTTAGAAGTAGTTTCTGCATATTTAAACATTTTGTGATTTTTTAAGAAAAACTATTAAGTGGACCCATAATATTTGTTCTTCAGTTATCCCCCTGCTTACAAGTATACCTTGGATATTTTTCCATAGCTGTGCATGCAGATCTTTTATTTCATTGCATTCCATTGAATGGCTATATGGTAATTTATTAAACCCCTGTTGGTGGATATTTTGCTTATTTCTAGAACCTTTTATGGTTATTTTAAATAGTATTACAATATTACATTTGTGTATTTGTGCAAATTTTTTTGTGATAAATTCCTGGAAGCATGTTGCTTTATTAAAAACACATGCTAATTGAAAACTTTTATCAGTATTGCCAAATTACCCTCCAAAAAATTGTAGTAAAATTTATGTTCTGGTATGAAAATGTTCATTTCTCCCTATGCTTGCTGAGCATTATTAAACTTTTAATGTTTACCAATCCCAATAGGTAAAAGATATAACTAGTTGTTTAAATGTGATTATAACTTTTTCCTTAAGAGATAGATCTAAGTCCTCATTTAAAGCATTTATTGACTTAGCAAGTATTCAATAAGTATTTATTGAGTTAATTAAATAACAGAAAGGAAGGGGAAGAACAATTAGGAGAAGCCACCCAAAAGAAAATGTGAGATTAGTGATGGTGTTTAGGAAAGAGGAGTCAGAAAAGGTTTTTAAACTAGTGACCAGAAGTAAAAATAACTGAAAAAAAAAGGAAAAAAATAAAGCATTCATCAAGCATTTCTCTATTTTGAATGTGGTAATAGGTTTACAACAATAAGTTAGCAAAAGAAATGAAAACTGAATGGTTATTTAAAAATTTAGAGAGACTTCTGGTCAAGATGGCAGCACAGGCAGACATGACTTGCCTCCTCTCAAAACCACATCAAAATTACAACTGAAATATAGAACAGCCATCACTCAGAACCATCAGAAATCGAGTTGAATGGAAGTCTGACAACTATGGAATTAAAGAAATCACATCCATCCAGACTGGTAGGAGGTGTAGATGCAGAGCCATGGAATGGTCTGGTCCTACACCCACAGGTGGTGGATAAAAATTCAGGAGGGATGTCTTGGGAGTGAGGAGTTTCAGCCCCACACCAGACTCCCAGCCCAGGGTCCCAGTGCTGAGAAGATAAGTCCCCACAACTTCTGGCTACAAAAACCATTGGGGTTTATGTTGGTAGCAGAAACTGCTGTAGCCCCAAGCAGGGCCTCTTAAAGAACCCACACATGGACTCACCTACTCAGACTCAGTCCCTCTGAAGTACAGCACTGGGTAGCTTGAAAGGCCACCAGTGTCATACAGGGAGAAATTGAAGTGTCTGGCATCAAGGTGAGCTGAGTTCATTGTTCATTTTCTGAACCCTTCCCTGACTGAGACACAGAGCCAGCAAGCTAGTGCCATGTCTGAGACTCTGTCAACTTGACTAACACTGTTTGACCCACCTTGGAGGTCCCCAGAGACTCTGCCCCACTCAACTTATGGGCCCACCCAAGCTGCTTTTCCACATGACTGGCTAGTCTTGGCTCATGCTTCACAATTCCCTAAAATGTCAAAAAAGGAACTGCTGGCCTCATTGAGTCTCAGGCCTGCCACTAACAGCAGCCAGCCTAGATTCACAGCATAGCTTCACCAAGGAATCTCCAAGCCTAGCACAAGTAGCAGCTATCTAAAATTGCTTTATAGCTCAGGCAAGGTGGTCCTGGGCTAAACAGACATGGGGGCTGACTTTGCCCAGCACCACCTAGGAAATCCCAAAGCCTGTGCACCTGGTGGACAGCTGCTGCCCATGTCATAGCACTACCACCCTGCCCCTGTACAGATGATTCTCCATGAATGGTGGAGGTTGGTGGTTAGTGGTCACAGCCAATGCTTGCAGCTGACTGGCCTGGGTAAACCCCTTCCATTGACCGGCCAACAGCAATCAAAGCTCAACTAGAGGAGGAGAATGTACACACCCACACACTAAGGGTGCATCTAGAGTACCCAGGTTAGGTGATAGGGGAGGCTGTGCCACTGGACCCTACAGGATACCTACTATATTAGGCCACACTTCAAAACAGAGCCAAAGCAGCTCTATTTAATACATAGAAACAAACACAGGGAGGCTGCCAAAAAAGGAGACAAAGAATCATGGCCAAAATGAAAGAAAATATTAAAACTCCAGAAAAAGAGCTAAAGGGAAGGGAGATAAGCAAGCTATCAGATGCAGGGTTCAAAACACTGTTTATAAGGATGCTGAAGGAACTTAGTAAGGACCTCAGCAGAAGAAAAAAGATCCAGTCAGAAATGAACAATACACTATGTGATATAAAGAAAAATTTACAGGTAAACAACAGTAGAATGGATAAAGCCGAGAATCAGATCAATGATTTGGAACATAAGGAAGGGAAAACAACCATTGGAACAAGAGGAAGAAAAAAGAATTAAAAAAAAATGAGGGTAGTATAAACAGCCTCTGGGACAACCTTAAGTGGTCCAACATTCACATTCTGGGTATGCCAGAAGGAAAAGAGAAAGAGCAAGAAGTTGGAGATATATGTAAAAAAATAATGAAAGAAAACTTCCCTAACTTGGTGAAGGAAATAGACATACAAGTCCAGGAAGTACAGAGTCCCAAGCAAGGTGGATGCAAAGCACTCCAAGGCACATCATCATAAAAAGGCCAAAGGTGAAAGGTAAAGAGAGAATCTAAAAAGCAGCAAGAGAAGAGCAGTTAATTACCTATAGGGGAGTTCTCATAAGACTGTCAGTTGATTTCTCAAAAGTAACTTTGCAGTCTAGAAGAGATTGGCAGGAAATATTCAAAGTCATGGAAAGCAGAGTCCTGCAGCCAAGATTGCTCTGCCCAGCAAGGCGATCATTTAGAATCAAAGGGCAAATAAAGAGCGTCCCAGACAAGAAAAAGGTAAAGGGGTTCATCATCACCAAACCAGTATTATATGAAATTTTAAAGAGACTTATTTAAAAAAAAGAAGATCAAAATTATGATCAATAAAATGGCAAAAATACATGTCTATTAACAATTGAATTTAAAAAACAAACTAAGCAAACAAGAAGAATAGAGTCAGAATCATGCTTGTGGAGAGCATTTGGTTGGTTGCCAGATAGTAGTAGGGTGTGGGGGAATGATGAAGAGGTGAAGGGATTAAGAAATACAAATAGGTAGTTACAGAATAGCTTTGGTGACACAAAGTACAGTACAGGAAATGGAGTAGCCTAAGAACTTATATCCGTGACCCATGGCCATGAACTTGTGTGGAGATTCCCTGAGGGAGTGGGGAGTTCTGGGTGAAGGTGGGTAAAGGAGGGGAAAAATCCAGACAACTGTAATAGCATAATTAATAAAATATAATTTCAAAAGATTTAGATATTTATTCTTTTTCAGCAGCCTCAAAACCAACTTTAGATCCCATCATTACTGTTGAGGGCCTTAGAAAACGAGCGAGTCGCAATCCTGTGGAATCGGCCATGGAATTAAAAGAGAAAAGATCTCGTACTCAGGAAGCAAAAGATATTAGAAGAGCACAGAAGGAAGCAGCTGGCTTTCTTGACCGGAGCACTTCTTCAACCCCAGTAAAATTCATAAGCCGAGGCCGCCGGCCTGACGTGATTCTAGAAAAAGGAGAAGTGATTGACTTTTCATCCTTGAGCTCCTCTGACCGCACTCCGCTGACAAGCCCATCTCCTTCTCCTTCTCTGGATTTCTCTGCCCCTGGAACTCCTGCCTCTCACTCAGCCACGCCTAGCTTGCTTTCAGAAGCAGATCTGATTCCAGACGTGATGCCACCACAAGCCTTGTTCCATGGTAAGACTTAACCTTTCGTGGGTCTTTTATTTTATGTATGACCCATGATATAAAAGTGTATGCTTTCACCTTGCATGTGGTGTGCTTTGCATTTCTTCTGTTTTGTTTTATGCTCTGCACAGATGATGATGAGATGGAAGGTGATGGAGTCATAGATCCAGGGATGGAGTATGTCCCACCCCCTGCTGGGTCAGCAGCTTCTGGGGCAGTGGTTGGGGGCAGAAAGAAGGTCAGAGCACCCGAGCAGATAAAGCAGGAGGTAGAGAGTGAGGAGGAAAAACCAGACAGGATGGACATTGACAGCGAAGACACAGATTCCAACACATCTTTGCAAACAAGGGCTCGAGAAAAGAGGAAGCCACAGCTTGAGAAGGACAGGAAACCTAAAGGGCCCAAATACACCCCTGTGAGCATCTATGAGGAGAAACTGCTTCTGAAGAGGCTCGAAGCTTATCCCAGTGTTGTTGCCATGACACCAGAAGCTCGGAGACTGAAGCGGAAATTGCTTATCAGACAAGCGAAAAGGGAGAGGGGCTTACCACTTTTTGACTTGGATCAAGTAGTTAATGCTGCTCTTCTGTTAGTTGATGGGATTTATGGAACCAAAGAAGGAGGAGTTTCCAGTCTTCCCTCAGCCCAAGCCACATACAGAACCACCTGTCAGGACTTCAGAATCCTTGACCGATACCAGGTGAGTTAACACACACTCTCAAATTCAGGGTGGGACTGGAGGTGGGGCAGGCAGCACCATGGAGTGGACACAGTTATGCTGTGACTGTTAAAGTCCTGAGTAATTTTGGGAGAGAAAAAAAAAAACACAAAAAAGAAAAATACAAAAGTTGCTGGGCTTAATTTTTTGAAATAGCTCAGTCTGAATACCCCTTCATACATCTGGGGTTTTGCCCTCTTAGGGCATTCAAGGCAGAACCAAGACATTTTCATTGTATCATTTTGTCCCTGAGGGTAGCTGTCCATGGTTTGTTTCATAGATTTGATTGATAGTTGTATTGAGAATGTTAGTGTGCCAGATCCTGTGCTTAGCAGGATCTGAAAACATGTAAACATCTGTGTGGTTAGGAGACAACATGGAGACATAGCAGCCAAGGAATCAGTGTGGTGTCAGCATTGTTTGAGATGATTTAGTGGAACCCAAGTCTAGGTGTACTCCTGGAGCAATGAATTCCATTCAAACTGCCAGAACCACACCTTCACACAGGAATGAGAGGTCTTGTATTTCCCTATATCTTTGCTAGCAGTTGTTTTCACCAGCCTTTGACTAGTTAGCTAACTGAGAGCTGTAAAGTGAATTTGTTTCATTATCAGTAAGGTTAAACAGTTTTCATGTTCCCCAGTTGTTTCCCTGTGAATTGCCTATTTGGATTCTATGCACATTTTTCTATCTTGTTCTTTGGCAACTAGTGGCTTTTCTCTTTGTTGCCACTGTTCTGATATTATTCAGTAGTTTAGGGCTTTTTGTTTCATTGTACTCAGTGTTTCATGTGTGGGCCCTCTCAATTTGAAACTCCCCTTGAGTTATACAAAGTCTTCTTAATTTCCTATCTTCTGGTTTCTCTGTTCTGTCTTTTCAGAGTACTACTGTTAGATCAAGGGTTAGCAAACTTTTTCTGTAAAGGGTCAGAGAGTAAATAGATTCTGCTTTGCAGGGTCTCAGTTGCAACTATCTTAACATTACTGTTGTATTGTGAAAGCTGCACAAGATATAATACATGGGTGTGCCTATACTCCAATAAAACTTTATTTACAAAAACAGGCTAGATTTAGCATATGGGCTATAGTTTGTCATTGACCCCTACTCCAGATCAATCCCCTTAATATTTTTTTCCTATTTCCCATCTTTCCTGGGGAGTAAAAACCTGCCTGCCTGCATCCTAGGAGCAAGTGGGGGGGGGGCGGGAGCCACCCCATCAGCTGGTAAACTTCCACTGAATGTCCCTGTTTTTAGGACAGTACTTCCACCCTTGGCTGTGTCAGGTACCCCTGTGTCTGGAATCTCTTTTGAGCCTCTGCAGAGTGTGTTCTTCTTCCCATGGAGGGGAATATCACTTCTGGATATGAGCAGTGGGGGCTTTAACCCCTTAAATAAAGAGACACTCAACTTTACTAGTACCTGGAGTCCCCAGTTGCTGCCCTTTCCTGAGGCTCTGGCCTATAAATCATACTGCTCCTGGCCTGTCCTCACTGCTGCCTTAGGTTTTGCCTCTCTGGTGTAAGTCATTTGTCACTTATTCATATGCTTTCATTGCCATCATCTGTTTTTTGTTCTCATGGGTTTGCCTTTTTAACATCTATGCTTTATTTTTTTAATTATGAAATGTGTCAGATCCATAGAAGAATGCATACTTCTGAGTATAGTTTATAGAGATGAATAAAATAACTGCCTATGCCTCTAGCTCCTGGGTTAAGAAATAGCATTATAAACACTCACGACATACTTTGCACTGCCTGCTCCCCAGAGGGAGTCATTTTATTACTTGTTAAGCATTCTTCTACTTTTTCAATGTCTGTATCCCTAAACAATACATTTTCAGTTTAAAAAAATGAAGTGGGAAGCACTTAGTGTATAAGGAAATTGACTCTCAGGTGAAGGCTTCCAGGAGAAGATAAGCTAAGTAGTCTTTATGGGTCATTGCTCTAGATTGAATTGTGTTCCACAAAAGGATACATTAAAATCCTAATCCCCCGTATATGTGAATGAGAAGTTATTTGGAAATAGGCCTTTTGTACATATAATCAGTTAAGATAAGATCATACTGGAGTAGGCTGGTCCCTTAATACAATATGACTAGTGTCCTTACAAGAAGAGAACAGACACAGGCACAGGCACATAGGGAGACTACCATGTGATGACTGAGGCAGAGCGATATGTCTATAAGCCAAGGGATATCAACAATTGCTGGCAACGTCAGAAGCCAAGAGAAAGGCATGGGACAGATTGTCCCCCGGAGTGTTCAGAAAGAGCATGGCCCTGCTAACATCTTGATTCCTGATTTCCTGACTCCAGAACTATGAGAGAATACATTTCTGTTGTTTTAAGTCACCCCATTGATACAACAGCTCCAGGAAACTCATATAGTCATGTTCTGGCTACACCTCCCATGAGCCCATCCTGGAGATGTCAGTGGTCAAAGTTATTACGGAGTCCTGGGAAACATAAGGCTCACTACCACCTGAGCTGCAGTATATACCAGGCAGTGTGACAGAAGTCTGGACCATGGGAATGGGGTCCTCTGTATTCCTGCCTGGGCTGACATGCTTTCTTTTAGCTCATAGGAGGTCAAGTGTGGGACAAGTGTCCTCAGCTGAGCCAGGGAGCAGGCATGGATGGAGTAGAGTCTCAGAGTACATGGTGAAGCCAGGCAGGGCACAGAGAGATTCTGGGCCACTACTTCTCAGGGTTAAAAAATGGTTCAGTAGTGAAAGGGACTTAGTGATGATAGCCTCAGTATGTTGGCCCCTTGAGTCATACTTACCACTCTACTGGCTGCCTTTTGTGTATGATACTCTGGTCCTGGCATCACCTTTCACTGGGGATTCATTTGTTCCTTCTTTGTATTGAATCTCCTGTTCCTGTGCTCTATCTTTACCTTTTTGTATGTTTACCCTCTGGTTTAGCAGAACATAGTTAGTGGCTTTCTGAGGAGAGCTACCTGGGAAGTAAAATGTGAGGCCTTCCTTGCCTGAAAGGCCTTGAACTTAAAGCCAGATTCCCAAGCCAGCATTGGGTAAAGCTGAGGGCCAGTTTAACAGCAATGCAGGAAGCATTTAGACAATGGAATAGTTCTCTGTTGAGGACCTCCCGTATTTCTTCCTTGAGGTTTTTTCTGTTGTCAGAGTTGCCATAAAGGATTGTTTCAGACTCAGGACCTTGGTTGCCAAGTAGGGAAAGGGGACGTTAGCCTTTAGCTTTACAATACTCAGCACCTTAATGCTATGCAAGCTGCCCTGTCCAGAGGCCCTGTCATACTTTGTCTACAGATCAGACCTCCAGACTTCTGTGGGGAGGAGTGCAACCATCTGGTAGCAGGGAGTTGAGGTGGGATATAGGGATCTTACTATTGTGCACACAACTTTTATCATTCTTTTGGTGAGCATGTGTCCTTGGGCTTTGAATTTCACAAGGGCTTCTCAGTTTTTCCTCCCCAGCTGGTAGGGATGGAGTGGCTAGAGGGAGCTGCAGTTGGGTATTTCCCTTTCCACAGGTTGTTTAGGCTCTGATAAAACCTCAGTGTGCTCATTTTGGCAGCACATATACTAAAATTGGAACAATACAGAGAAGATTAGTATGGCTCCTGCACAGGGATGATAGGCAAATTTGTCAAGTGTTCCGTATTGTTAAGGCATTATGCTGAGGGAAATAAGTCAGACAGAGATAGGCAAATACTGTATTATCTCATATGTGGGGTTAAAACAACTACTCATAGACTGAGATCAGACTTGTGGTTACCAGAGGCAGAGGATGGGAGGAGGGGTCATTGGAAGAAGGTGGTCAAAAGGTATAAATTCCAGGTATAAGATAAATAAATACTAGGAATGTAACATACAACATGGTAACTATAGCTAACACTGCTGTATGATATATAGGAAAGTTGTTAACAGAGTAAATCTTAAGAATTCTCATCACAAGGAAAACATTTTTTTCTTTTTTCTCTTTTTATGATACTTATATGACAAGATGGATTTTAACGGAACCTATTGTGGCAATCATTTCAGAATAAATGTATATCAAACCATCATGTCATATACTTTAAACTTATGAAGTGATATATACCTGTTATTTCTCAGTAAAACTGGGGGGGGCGGTGGAATGTTTCTAACAAAATACCTTAAAAAAAATAAGACATTCGGGTAGGCTCTGGCAAAATGGTTTCTTTCAAGGACATGCCTGGTTAAGAACAGAGTACATTGTACTCTGATGTATTTCAAAATGGCTACTTTTCCCCTCCTTTTGCCAGAAGCATGAGGCAATTTTTCTTTGCTTTTTACCAGAGAACCTGGTAGAGCTCCTGGAAGTATCAAGAAAACTTGCAAAAATGTGTCCTCCTCTCCCCGGAGGTTTGTCTTTAGGATTTGCTCACACTGAACCTCCAGCAATTTTGCATTTGTAGTTTAGGTTTTTCTACCTGTCACTTGTTCGCAGAGCTTTCTATTCATGGGTTTCTGCTTTGGTAAGTTGTGAATCTCTGTATCCTTCTGTCTGTCTCTCCTGTTTGGGGGCAGCAGTTTCCCCTGTGACTCAATTCTCTGATGGATCTAAGAAGTTTGATTTTCAGTTTATTCAACTTTTACTTGTTACAATGTTGTCTGTTTATATGCCAGACTGGAAACTGGATGTTCTCTTCTGTGCTTCTGTAATCTGGGAAATTCTTCATAATTGCTTCTTTAATATATTCCTCCTTTATGTTTTTTCCTCTCCTTTTGGGTTCCTAATATGGACATTGACACCATTAGTTCTTTTCTTTATCTCTTCCTTTGCCTTTCTTTTTTTAATCCTCTCCCAAGGATATGCTTATTGAGATTAGAGAGAGAGAAAAGTGGGCGGGCGCGGGGGGGGGGGGGGGGGCGGAGAGAGAAACATCGATATGAGAGAGAAACATTGATTGGTTGCCTACCATTCACTCCCTGAGCAGGGATCAAACTCAAAACCCAGCTATGTGCCCTTACTGGGAATTAAACCCACAACCTTTTGGTGCATGGGATGACCTTCCAAGCAACTGAGCCACCTGGCCAGGGCTTTTCCTTTCATTTTATCTCTTTTTTTTTCTTTTTATTGCATGTATTAGGGTGATGTTGGTTAAGAAAATTATACAGATTTCAGGTGCACAGTTCTATAACACATCATCTGTATGCTGTATTGTGTGTTCACCACCCCAACTTAAGTCTCCATCCATCACCATTTATCTCCCCATACTCTCCTTCACCTCTCTCCACACCCAGCCACTGATAATCACCACAGTGTTGTTCATGTCCCTGAGTTTTTTCCTCTATTCCTCCACCCTCTTACCCAGCCTCCTTCTCAGGCAGCCATCAGTGTGCTCTCTATCTGTGTGTCTGTCTCTGTTTTGCCTGTTAGTTCATTTTGCTCATTAGAGTCCACATATGAGTGCAATCATATGGTCCTTGTCTTTTTCTGGCTGGCTTACTTCATTTAACATGATGCTCACCCGGTCCATCTGTGCTGTCACAAAGGATACAATTTTCTTTTCTTTTTTCTTTCTTTTTTTTTTACAGTCGAGTAGTATTCCATTATGTAAATTTACCACAGCTTTTTTACCCACTCATCTACTGATGGACACTTGGGCTGATTCCAAATCTTGACTATTATAAATAACACTGCAATGAACATAGGGGTGCATATATTCTTTTGAATTAGTGTTTTGAGTTTTTCAGATAAATTTTCAGAAGTAGAATCACTGGGTCATAAATTTTTAATTTTGGGGGGTAAATCCATACAGCTTTCCACAGTGGCTGCACCAATCTGCATTCATACCAATAGAACATGGGGGTGCCCTTTTCTTTTTTCAAAGATTCTGTTTATTTATTTTTAGATAGAAGGGAGAGAAGGGAGAAGGGAGGGAGAGAAACATTAGTGTGTGGTTGCATCTTGTGTACCCGCCACTGGGGACCTGGCCTGCAACCCAGGCATTTGTCCTGACTAGGTATTGAACCAGCGACCCTTTGGTTTGTAGGCCGGCACTCAATCCACTGAGCCAAACCAGTCAGAGAGAGAGTTTGCTTTTCTTCACATCCTTGCCAGCACTTGTTGTTTCTTGATTTACTAATAGCCATTCTGCAGATGTGAGTTGATATCTCATTGTGGTTTTAATTTGCATTTCTCTGATGATGAGTGATATTGAGCATATGTTTATTGGCCATCTGTATGTCCTGTTTGGAGAAGTGTATATTTCAAGTCCTTAGCCCATTTTAATTTTTTATTAAGTATATTTTATTGATTATGCTATTATAGTTTTCCTAATTTTTCCCCGTTTATCCCTCTTCCACTCCCCGTCCTCCAGCATTCCCCCCTCTTAGTTCATGTCCATGGATTGTACATATAAGTTCTTTGGCTTCTCCATTTCCTACACTATTCTTAACCTCTCCCTGTCTGTTTTATGCCTACCAATTATGTTCCCTGTACATTCCCCCACCCCATTCTTCCCCTCACCCTCTCCACTGAAAACCCTCCTTGTGATATCCATTTCTCTGATTCTGTTCCTGTTCTAGTTGTTTCCTTAGTTTTTGGTTTGTTTTTTTTAGGCTCAGTTGTTGATAGTTGTGAGTTTGTTGTAATTTTATGATTCATAGTTTTTGATCTTCTATTCCTTAGATAAATCCCTTTAACACTTTATATAATAAGGGCTTAGTAATGATTAACTCCTTTAACTTGACCTTATCTGGGAAGCAACTTTATCTGCCCTTCCATGTTAAATGATAGCTTTGCTGGGTAGAGTAATCTTGGATGTAGGTCCTTGCCTTTCATGACTTCAAATACTTCTTTCCAGCCCCTTCTTGCCTGTAAGATTTCTTTGGAGAAATCAGCTGACACTCTTATGGGCACTTCATTGTAGGTAACTTTCTCCTTTCTTCTTGCTTGTTTTAGGATTCTCTCTTTATCTTTAATCTTGGGTAATTTAAGGTTACCTTAAGACTACCCATGATGATGTGCCTTAGTGTGTTCCTCCTGGGGTCCAATTTCTTTGGGACTCTGTGGGGTTCCCGGACTTCCTGGAAGTCTATTTCCTTTGCTAGATTGGGGAAGTTTTCCTTCATTATTAGTTCAAATAAGTTTTCCATTTCTTGCTCTTCCTTTTCTCCTTTTGGCACCCCCAGATTCTATCTGATGTTAGAGCGTTTAAAGTTGTCCTAGAGTTTCCTAAGCCTCTCCTCATTTTTTTGAATTCTTGTTTCTTCATTCTGTTCTGTTGGACATTTATTTCTTCCTTTTATTCCAAATTGTTGATGTGCGTCCTAGTTTCCTTCCCTCCACTGTTGGTTCTCTGTATATTTTGCTTTATTTCACTTTGGAAAGCCTTTATTTGTTCCTTCATTTTGCGACTGAGCTTAATCAGTTCTGTGAGCATTGTGATTACCAGTGTTTTGAACTCTGCATCAGATAGGTTGTCTATCTCCTGTTGCTTAGCTCTTTTCTGGAGCTTTGATCTGTTCTTTCATTTGGGCCATATTTCTCTGTTTTGGCACACCTGTTATGTCATAAGGGGGTTGGGCCTTAGGTATTTACTCTGGCAAGGTAACCTCTTTGCTGCATTGTGGTGCTGTCTGTGGGGAAGGGGTCAGAGAGGGAATAATGGAACTTGCTTGCTCAGCTCTAGCCCCACTTTCCAATGACCACTTTCATGTGACACTGGGAGTTTCTCCTCCTGTGGCCACCCCTGCAGTAGTTTACAGCTAGCTTTGAGTCTTTAGTTTCCCGTTAAGCAAGCTCTGCCTTGCCCACACAGTCTGCTGCCTTGTGGCGAGTCCTCTCAACCAGCCCTGCCTCACCCACACAGTCCACTGTCTTCCCGCAAATCCTCTCTGCTCTCCTGCCCATCTCCACCACTCCTACCGGTCTGGGTGAATGTTTCTTTAACTCCTTGGTTGTCAGAGTTCCATGTATTTTGACTTTCTGCCACTTCTAGTTGTTTATTGTTTTCAGATTGGTTTTTATCCTTCTTTTGGTTGTATGAGGAAGTGAAACATTTCTACCTATGCCTCCATCTTGGCCGGAACTAGCCCATTTTTAAAGTGGATTGTTTGTGTTTTGGTGTTGAGTTTTATAAGTTCTTTATCAATTTTGGGTATTAACCCCTCATCAGATATATCATTGGCAAATATGTTCTCCCAGTCATTGGGTTGTCTTTTCATTTTCTTGATGGTTTTCTTCGCAAAAGTTCTTTAGTTTGATATAGTCCAATTTGTTTGTTTGGTTTCCCTTGCCCAAGGAGATAGACCAGAAAAAATATTGCTACAAGCAGTGTCTGAGATTTTACTACCTATGTTTTCTTCTAGGATTTTTATGATTTCAAGCTTCACATTTAAGTCTCTAATCCACTTTGAGTTTATTCTTTTGTGTTATTTAAGAAGGGGGTCTAGTTTCATATTTTTTGCATGTGTCCAATTTTCCCAGCACCATTTATTGAATAGACTCTCTTTACCCCATTGTATTTTTTTGCCTCCTTTGTCAAATATTAGTTGACCATTAAAGTGTGGGTTTATTTCTGGGCTCTCTATTGTTTCATTGATCTATATGTCTGTTTTTCTGTCAGAACCATGCTATTTTGATTACTATGGCCTTGTACTGTAGTTTGATATCAGGTAGTATGATACTTTTTGTTCTTCTTTCTTAAGATTGCTGAGGCTGTTAGGGTTCCTTTGTGGATCCATATGATTTTTTGGAATATTTATTCTAATTCTGTGAGATATACCATCAGTATTTTAATAAAAATTGCATTGAATCTATAGATTGCTTTGGATAGTATGGATATTTTAATTATCTTAATTCTTCCTATCCATGAACACAGTATATGGTTCCACTTATTTGCATCTTAGTTTCTTTCTTCAGTATCATGTAATTTTCCAAGTACAGGTCTTTTACTTTCTTGGTTAAATTTATTCCTAGGTTCCTTATTTTTTTGTTGTTGTAATTGTAAATGGGAGTGTTTTCTTAATATCTCTTTCCAATAGTTCACTATTGCTAAAAATGGTAGCAATTTCTGACTATTAATTTTGTATCTTGCTACTTTACTGATTTTATTTATCAGTTCTACTACTTTTTTGGTGGAGTCTTTAGGGTTTTTGATATATAGTATCATGGCAAGAGTTTTTCTATATACAGCAGAGGTGTCCAACCTGTGGCCTGTAGGATGCATGCAGCTCAGGATGGCTATGAATGTGGCCCAACAGAAAATCATACATTTACTCAAAACATTATGAGATTTTTATGTGATTACATGTCATAATGTATTTAATGTGTGGCCCAAGACAACTCTTCTTCCAGCGTGGCACAAATGCCAAAAGGTTGGACACCCTGATGCACAGTATCATGTCATCTGCAAATAATGACAGTTTTACTCCTTCCTTTCCAATGTGGATGCATTTTATTTCTTCTTGTCTGACTGCTGTAGTTACAACTTCTAGTACTGTATTGAATAAGAGTGGTGAAAGTGGACATCCCTGTCTTGTTCCTTCTCTTAATTGAAAAGGTTTTAGTTTTTGCCTCTTAGGTATGATGTTGGCTATGGGTTTGTCAAATATGGTCTTTATTATGTTTAGGTATGTTCCACTTATTCCCATTTTGCTGAGTTTTTATCACAGATGTGTGCTGGATTTTATCACATGTTTTTTCTGCCTTTATTGATATGATCATGTGGTTTTTGTTTTTCATTTTGCTTATGTGGTTTATCACATTTATTGACTTACAGATACTGTACCAATCTTGCATCCCCAGAATAAATCCTAGGTTATCATGGTGTATGAACTTTTGAATGTATCGCTGGATCTAGCTTGCTAATATTTTGCTAAGGATTTTAGTGTTTATGTTTATCAGGGATATTGGCCTATAATTTTCTTTCTTTGTAGTTCTTTATCTGGTTTCTAAATCAGGATAATGCTGGTTTCATAAAATGAGCTTGGCAGTTTTCCCTTCTCTTGAATTTTTTGGAATAGTTTGAGAAGGATAGGTGATAGTTCTTCTTGGAATGTTTGGTAAAATTTACCTGTGTAACATTGGGTCTAGGATTTTTTTTCGTTGGGAGTTGATTACTGCTTAAATTTCACTATTTGTGTTCTGTCAATTCAGATTTTCTGATTCTTTCTGATTTAGTTTTAGAAGATTGTATGTTTTTAGGAATTTGCCTATTTTGTCCAGATTGTCCATTTTGTTGGCATATGTTTGTAGTATTTTTTACAATCCTTTGTGTTTCTTTTTAAGTATATCTTATCGATTATGCTATTACAGTTGTCTCAGTTTTTTATCCCCTTTATTCCCTTCCTCCCTGCACCAGCCCACCCTCCAGCATACCCCTCACCCCTTAGTTTATGTCCATGGGTTGTAAATGTAAGCGCTTTGGCTCCTCCATTTCCTATACTATTCTTGACTTCCCTTGCCTATTTTGTGCCTGCCTATTATGCTTCTATTCCCTGTAACTTATCCCCCATTCTCCCCTTCCCTTTCCCCACTGATAACCCTCTATGTGATGACCATTTCCGTGATTCTGTCCCTGTTCTAGTTTTTAGTTTGTTTTTGTTTTTTAGGTTCAGTTGTTGATAGTTCTGAGTTTGTTGTCATTTTACTGTTCAGTTTTGATCTTACTATATTTCTTAATAAATCCCTTTAACATTTCATATAATAAAGGCTGGGTGATGATGAACTCCTTGAACTTGAGCTTATCTGGGAAGCACTTTATCTGCCCTTCCATTCTAAATGATAGCTTTGCTGGATAGTGTAATCTTGGATGTAGGTTCCTGCCTTTCATGACTTGGGATACTTTTTCCTAGCCCCATCTTGCCTGCAGGGTTTCTTTTGAGAAATCATCTGATAGCCTTATGGGAACTCTTTGTAGGTAACTTTCTCCTTTCCCTTTATTGCTTCTAAGACTCTCTCTTTATCTTTAGTCTTAGGTAACTTAATTGTTATGTGCTGTGATGTGTTCCTCCTTGAGTCTAATTTCTTTGGGACTCTCTGGGCTTCCTGAAAGTCTATTTCCTTTGCCTTATTGGGGAAGTTTTCCTTCATTATTTGTTCAAATAGTTTTCAATTTCTTGGTCTTTCTCTTTTCCTGTCTCCCCTACGATTCAGATGTTGGAGCATTTAAAATTGTCCTAGAGGTTCTTAAGCCTCTCCTCATTTTTTTGAATTCTTGTTTCTTTATTTTCTTCTGGTTGGATGTTTCTTTCTTCCCTTTGTTTAAAATCATTGAATCCTGGTTTCCTTCCCTTCATTGTTGGTTCCCTGTATATTTTCCTTTATTTATGTTTTCATAGCCTTCACTTCTTCCTCTATTTTGTGACTGTACTCAACCATTTCTGTAAGCATCCTGATTACTAGTGTTTTTAACTCTGCATCTGATAGGTTGTCTGTTTCCTCATTGCTTAGTTCTTTTTCTGAACTTTTGATCTGTTCTTTCATTTGGGCCATATTTCTTTGTCTGGGTGCAGCTCTTACGTTGTAAGGCAAGGAGCCTCAGTTATTTGCCAGGGCGGGGCAACCCACATTGCTGCATTATGGTGCTTTCTGTGGGGGAGGGTCAGAGAGGGAACAATGCCTCTTGTTTGCTCCATTGTAGCCCCACTTTCTGTGTGCCTTCCCTTGTTTCCCACAAGTGGATTGGGCCCTTTCAGGTGCTGATTCTCGGGTGGGTGGGTTTGTATACATTCTAGGACCCCATGGGCCTCTTCCATGTACTCTCCTGTGAGACTGGGAGTTTCTCCTGCTGCCACAACCCCCACAGATTTTTATAGTCAGAGGGGTCTTTAGTTTCCCACACTGGAATCTTGGGTTCCTCAGTCTATCTCACTCCCCAGTTGTTCTTCCTGGCTTATTGGTGTACAAATGTGGGACCAACTGATCCTCTAGCTGCTTCCTTGCCATGTGTCTTCTCCACCCCAGCTGCCTTTCTCTGCCCACCCCTACAGGTCCTTGGTTGTTGGACTTCCATGCAGTTTGAATTTCTGGTAGTTCTGGTTGGTTTTTGTTTTTCAATTGGTGGTTATCCTTCTTTTGGTTGTACAAGGAAGCGAAGCATTTCTACTTATGCCTCCGTCTTCCCTTTGTGTTTCTTTGGTGTCAGTTGTTACTTCTCTTCTATTTATTTTGTTTATTTGAGTTCCTCTTTTTTTCCTGATGAATCTGGTTAAAGGTTTGTCAATCTCACTTATCTTTTCAGAGAACCAGCTCTTGGTTTTATTGCTCTTTTGTATTTTTTTAGACACTATTTTGATTACTTCTGCTCTGATCTTTATTTCCTTCTACTCATTTTGGGCTTTGTCTTTTTTCCCCCCAGTTCCTTTAAGTGTAAAGTTAGATCATTTATTGGAGCTTTTACTTGTTTCTTGTGATAATGTTATGAATTTCCTCTTAGGACTGCTTTCACTATGTCCCGTAGATTTTGGGTTGTTATGTTCTCATTTTTATTTGTTTTAAGGTATCTTGTTTTTTTCCTTTATTTCATTGTTAACCCCATTCATTATTTAGAAACGTGTTACTTTGTCTCCATGTGTTTGTGTGTTCTTCAGAGTTTTTTCGTGTGCGTGTGCATGATTGATGTAGTTTCATACCACTATGGTCAAAGAAGAGGCTTGATTTGATTTCAGTCTTCTTAAAGTTATTGAGACTTCTTTTGTGTCCTAACATGTGGTCATTCTATAAAATGTTCCATGTACACTTGAAAAGAATGTATATTCTGGTGCTTTTGGGTGAAATGCTCTGAAGATATCAATTAAATCCATCTGATCTAGTGTGTCATTTAAGGCCACTGTTTCCTTTTTGATTTTCTGTCTAAAAGATCTATCCATTGGTGTCAATGGGGTGTTAAAATTCCCTACTCTGACTATATTTCTGTCTGTCTCTCCTTTTGTGTCCATCAGGGTTTGCTTTACATATTTAGGTGCACCAGTGCTTAGTGCATACATGTTTACAAGGGTTATGTTCTCTTGTATTGATCCCTTTAGCATCATGTAATGTCCTTTGGCTCTTGTTGTGGCCTTTGTTTTGAAGTCTGTTTTGTCTATCAGTATTGCTACTTCAGCTTTTTGTTGTTTTCATTTGCATTGCATATCTTCTTATATCCCTTTTAGTCTGTGTGTGTATCTTTTGTTCTGAGGTGGGTCTCTTGTAGACAGCATATATGTAGGTCTTGTTTTCTTATCCATTTAGCCACTGTATGTCTTTGGAGCATTTTAACCATTTACATTTAAAGTGATTATTGATAGGTACGTATTTATTTATGTTCCTCTGTTGTTTCTTGTTTCTTCTTCCTTTGTCCTTCTTCCTCCTTCTTCCTTCTCCTTCCTTCTTCTTCTTCTTCAACACAGGCCCTTTAACATTTCTTGTAATACTGGTTTGGTGGTAACAAACTTGTTTAGCTTTTTCTTGTCCAGGAAGCTCTTTATTTCTCCTTCAAATGATAGCTTTCTTGGGTAAGGTAGCCTTGGTTGTAGGTCCTTGATTTTTATCATTTTTGAATATTTCATGTCAGTCTCTTCTGGCCTGAAATGTTTCTGTTGAGAAATCAGCTGACCGTGTAATGGGAGCTCCCTTGTAGGTAACTAGCTCTCTTTCTCTTGTGGTTTTTAAGATTGTCTTTTTGTATTTAACCTTTGCCATTTTTATTGTGATGTGTCTTGGTGTAGGCCCATTTGGCTTCATCTTGTTTGAAACTCTGTACTTCCTGGACTTATCTTTTTCCTTCACCAGGTTAGGGAAGTTTTTCGTCATTATTTCTTCAAATAGGTTCTTGATCCCTTGTTCTCTCTTCCTTCTTGTACCCCTATGATGCAGATGTTATGCTTTATGTTTTCCCAGAGGTCCCTTAAACTGTCCTCATTTTTTGAAGTTCTTTTTTCTATTTGCTGTTCTGAGTGCTTTTCTCTGTCTTGTCTTCCAAATCACTGGTTTGATCCTCTTTCTCATCCAACCTACTGTTTATTCCTCCCAGTGTATTCTTCATTTCAGAAATTGTATTCTTTTTTTAAAAGATTTTATTTATTTATTTTTAGAGAGAAGGGAAGGGAAAGAGAGAGGGAGAGAAACATCAGTGTGTGGTTGCCTCCCCCTACTGGCCCACAACCCAGGCATGTGCCCTGACTGGGAATCAAACCGGTGACCCTTTGGTTCACAGGACCACTCTCAATCCACTTAGCTACCCCAGCCGGGGCATGTATTCTTCATTTCTTAGTGGTCCTTTTGTATGGTTCTGAATCCTTTTTAATGCTGTTGTAGTTCTTGCTAAATTCCTTGAGAATCCTTAAAACCATTTTTTTTGAATTTTATATATGACAAATTGCTTGCCTCCATTTCGTTGAGCTCTTTTTGTGGAGATTTCTCCAGTTCTTTCACTTGGGGCATGTTTCTTTATCTCCCCAATTTGGCTGCCTCTTGGTGTTTATTTCTATGTACTATGTAGATCTGCTATGACTCCCGTTGTTTATGGGGTGGCCTTATATAGTAGGTGTCCTGTGGGTTCCAGTGGTGCAGTCTCATTTGTCACCTCAGCTGGGTGCTCCAAGAATGTCCCTTGTATGGGTTATGTAGGCCCTCCTCTTGCAATTGAGTCTTGTTGCTATTAGCCCATTTGTACATGGGATTGACCCTCGGGCTGGCTGTGAGGCTCAACCCCAGCCATGGTGTACCAGCAGTTCTGTAGGTGCTGACCACACAAAGCAGAATTGGCCTCAGTAAGGTTTGGTTCCTGCCAAGATTTCCCTTTAGATATGTCACTTGTGACTTTTATTCAATCCTTCTCTGATGTTTTCTGATACAGGCCACTGTGTGTATAGATTCTGGGCCTCTTGGGATGGACTATGGTGCAGACCAGGGTAAAGTGCTGCCTGTGACTCGCCCTTAGCAACCTGTTTGGAGTTACAAGGGATATAGTTTCTGGCTGCCTATGCTGGTCCTAGATGCAGACAAGAAGGACCAAGCTGGTTACCAAAACTGGCTTTTAATAGCACCAGGCCTGGGGGCAGATCAGCAAAAGTCCCAAGGCATCCCTAGATTCACCTCTGCCTGCCAGCTGCCTTTTAGGCTCAGTCAGTGAAAGAGCCTCTGGCTGTACTGCTCAGCCGTGTTAAGCTCCTCAGGGTGGAGGGTGAGGAAATCCAGAGGGTGGGGATATTTCTTTCCCCCAAGTTATGGCGGTTGAGGAGGGCCCCACCCAGTAACTATGGCAGCTTGGGAATAAGGGAGTGACTTAGCACAGGTATCCTGGCAGCTGTCCCTCAGCTCTCTTTTCAGAGCTGCAAATCTCAGATTCTCCTCACACATCTCTAGTCTACCCTGCCCTTCCTCTGCTGGAGCCCAGGGTGAGATGCTGTGAATAAAATTTTGTGCATTAGCCTTTTAAAAAGATACATGTGTTTTAAGTGGACTCCCATCTCTCCCTGTTGTATAGAAACCTCGCTGCTTTTCACAGTCAGATATGTAGGTGCCTTTTCCTGGCTTTGGTGCTTTAGGCTAGGGAGCCCTGCTTGGTGTTTACGCCACATCTTCTCCCTTTGAAACCTCAGCTGCCACCTGTGGGAGCAGGGCCAGCACTTTTTCTGTTTCCACCCTTATTGCCAGTGTCCATGTGGCTTCTTCTGTAAATCTCTGGTTATAAGATGTCTCTTCATCTAGTCTTCAGTTGGTTATTCAGGATGATTGTTCTATAGTTGTGATTCCAGTTTGGTCCTGGGAGGAGGTGAGTATAGTTTTCACCTACTCCGCTATTATCTTGAATCTCCCTTACTTTGCCTTTTTGAAGCAATCCTCCACCTGTCCCTGACATCATTCATTCACTGAGTACTTTATTTCAGTGATGTTGTATTTAATATCTGATAATGGATAACAGATGCTTCATGACTACTCCTTCCTATTTGCAGCCTCCTTCGTTACTTTTGAGCCTGTTTATTATGCTTTTTAAAAACAGTTTTATTGAGCCCTGGCTGGTGTAGCTCAGTGGATTGAGCATCAGCCTGCAAATCAGAGGGCTGCCGGTTCAATTCCCAGTCAGGGCACACGTCTGGGTTGCGGGCCAGGTCTCCAGTAGGGGGTGCACAAGAGACAACCACACATGGATGTTTCTCTCCCTCTCTTTCTCCCTCCCTTCCCCTCTCTCTAAAAATAAATAAATAAAACTTTTTAAAAAGTAAATAAAAACAGCTTTATTGAGACAAAATTCACATACCATACAGTTTACCCATTTAAAGTATACAATTCATTGGTTTATAATATAGTCACAGAATTGTATAAATATTACCACGGTCAATTTTAGAACATTTTTGTCATCCTAAAAAGGAACCTAAACTTTAGCCATTGTTGCCCTCCCCTCCTTACCCAGCCCTGGTTAATGTATTTTCTGTCTCTATAGATTTGCCTATTCTGGAAATTTCATATAAATGGAATCACATAATATGTGGTCTTTTCTGACTGCTTCCTTTCACTTTGCATAATGTTTTCAATATTCATCAATGTTGTGGTATACATTAGTGCTGTTACTTTTTATGGTTAAATAATTAATATACCATTGTGTGGCTCTACCACATTCTGTTTATCCATCTAACAGATGATAGACATTTGGGTTGTTTGCACCTTTTGGCTATTGTGAATAATGCTGTGAACATTTGTGTACAGGTTTTTGTGTGGACATACATTTTTCACTTTTGGGTTTATACCCAGGAGTGGAATTGCCCAGTCAAATGGTTGCATGATGTTTTTAACTCTTTGAAAAACTACTAGTTCCCAAAATGGCTACACTATTTTACATTCCCTCCAGTGTTGTATGAAGATTCTGATTTCTCCACACATCCTTACCAATGCTTGTTATTATCTGTCTTGATTATAGTCATCTTAGTGGGTATCAGGTGGTATCAGCTTTTCACAATGGGTTTGCCACCAGAACATAGGTGCTGTGAAAACCACCACTAATCAAAGCCAAAATGGGAAAGGAAAAGACTCACATCAACATTGTGGTCATTGGACATGTAGATTCCAGCAAGTCTACCACTACAGGCCATCTCATCTACAGGTGTGGTGGGATCGACAAAAGGACCATTGAAAAATTTGAAAAGGAGGCTGCTGAGATGAGGAAGGGCTCCTTCAGGTGTGCCTGGGTCTTGGATAAATTGAAAGTTGAACATGAGTGTGGTGTCACAATTGATATCTCCCTGTGGAAATTCAAGACCTGCAAGTATTATGTGACCATCATTTATGCCCCAGGTCACAGAGGCTTTATCAAAAACATGATTATAGGCACATCCCAGGCTGACTGTGCTGTCCTGATTGTTGCTGCCAGTGTTGGTGAATTTAAGTGTGTATCTCCAAGAATGGACAGATCCATGAACATGCCCTTCTGGCTTTCACACTGGGTATGAAACTGCTGATTGTTGGTATTAACAAAATGGATTCCACTAAGCCACCCTACAGCCAGAAGAGATATGAGGAAATTGTTAAAGAAGTCAGCACCTATGTTAAGAAAATTGGCAGCACAATTTACAATAGCTAAGTGCTAGAAGCAACCTAAGTGCCCATCAGTAAATGAATGGGTCAAAAAACTATGGTACATTTACACAATGGAATTCTATGCAGCTGAAAGAAAGAAGGAGCTCATACCCTTTGCAACAGCATGGATGGAGCTGGAAAGCATTATGCTAAGTGAAATAAGCCAGGCAGTGAAAGACAGATACCATATGATCTCGCCTTTAACAGGAACCTAAACAACAAAACAAAGAAAGAAGCAAAATATAGCCAAAGACACTGAAATAGAGGACAGGCTGACAGTGACCAGAGGGAAGAGGGGAGGGAATTTCAGGGGAGAATGGGAGGGGTTTACAGGAACAAATATAAAGGACACATGGACAAAAACTGGAGGGGGGTGGAAATGGGAGGGAGGTGGGGAGGGATGGGTGGGTGGGCTGGAATGGGAGTAAAGGACAGAAAACTGTACTTAAATAATGATTAAAATAAAATTTAAAAAAAAGAAAAAAAATTGGCCACAACCCTGACATAGTAGCATTTGTGCCAGTTTCTGGTTGGCGTGGTGACAGCACACTGGAGCCAAATGCCGACATGCCTTGGTTCAAGGGATAGAAAGTCATCCAGACAGATGGCAGTGCCAGTGGAACCACGCTGCTTGAAGTCCTATATTGCATTCTGCCACCAACTCATCCAACTGACAGGCCCCTGAATCTGCCCCTCTGGGATGTCTACAAAACTGATATTGTCTCTGTGGGGTAAGTGGAGACTGGTATTCTCAAACCTGGCATAGTGGTCACCTTTGCCCCAGTGTTACAACTGAAGTGAAGCCTGTTGAAATACACCATGAAGCTTTGAGTGAAGCTCTTCATTTGGACAGTGTCGGCATCAGTGTTAAGAACATGTCTGTCAAAGTTGTTTGTCATGGCAGTGTGGGTGTTGGCAGCAAAAATGACCTACCAATGGAAGCAGCTAGCTTCACAGCTCAGGTGATTATCCTGAACCATCCAGGCCAAATCAGTGCTGGATATGCACCTGTGCTTGATTGTCACACAGCTCACATTGCTTGCAAATTTGCTTAGCTGAAGAAGATTGATCGTCACTCTGGGAAAAAGCTGGAAGATGGCCCAAAGTTTTTGAAATCTGGTGGTGCTGCCATTGTAGATATGGTTCCTGGCAAGCCCATATGCATTGAGAGCTTCTCTGACTATCCTCCTTTGGGATGCTTTGCTGTTCGTGACATGAGCCAGAGAGTTGCTGTTGGTGTCGTTAAAGCAGTGGACAAGAAGGCAGCTGGAGGTGAGAAAGTCACCAAGTCTGCCCAGAAAGCTCAGAAAGCTAAATGAATATTATTTCCAATACCTGTCACCCCAGTCTTAATTAGTGACGGAAGAAAGGTCTTAGAACTATTTGTCTCAACAGGACATTTAAGTTTAAGAAAGACTTTAATGATTGCAATGCATTGTAAAATCTTCAGAAGGAGAGATGAATGTTTTGTAGACCATGTGGTTTTTGTGTGTGTGGCAGTTTTTAAGTTACTAGTTTATTAAATCAGTACTTTTTA
The DNA here is from genome assembly GCA_028533065.1 of Trachops cirrhosus. Lineage (NCBI taxonomy): Eukaryota > Metazoa > Chordata > Mammalia > Chiroptera > Phyllostomidae > Trachops > Trachops cirrhosus. Next base: position 58,155,281 of record CM052547.1, on the reverse strand, counting down.
ATGGAAACAACCTGACCAAAAATCTGTCACAGAATTTTGAAACCCATTAACTCAAAGTTTAATGAAGAAAAAAACCAGTTTCAGTTTTGATTTGCATTTTCCTGATGACTCTTCATTGTGCTTTAAAAAATTTCTTGCTGATCTGATCCTTTCTGGCCTTCCTAGTGCATTTTGTTTACTTTATCTTTTGTTTTGTTTTATACTCCTTATTTACATGTGTTGATTTTTTTCCCTTGTGATTGTATATTCCCTTAGTCTTACCAGCTACCTTTGCTGGCAGTGTACACCTGGAGAGAGGAGAAAAGTCTGGTTTCTAGCTTGTCACCCTCTTGGCAACTTTTGTAAAATGGGAGGCTCTGGGCTCAATCATTTAGCATCCTCACCTTTTTCTACAATCATGCAACCTCACCTCAAAGAAACTCCCAGGACATCTGGCCCCTGTGCTCCTTTACATCTCCCTCTGCTGTCACTGGATTAGAGAATATGCAGGAGCTGTCCCAAGGGTTTCTGCCCTCCACCTCAGGAAGGTATCAGCACTGCTCTGATATCACCCCTCTAGTTGGTGCTTCCTGGCAAAGCTGTTTGCCAGAGATCTATCCAGAGCCGAAGAAGTAGTCCAATCAGGAAATATCCCTGTCCCCATCATGATGCAATGCCTTCCTGTGCTCTAGACTGCCCACTGCCACCTTACCTGTACCCAGACACTTTTGGTGTCCTTTGGGGTTTCCCACAGCCTTTGTGTTCTGTCTTCCCTCTCACTCTTTTGATCTCTCCTAGATTGGGTTTGGGGAAGGGACCTAGCAGCCCACCTATCTCTCTATTTTGTTTAGAACCAGAAGTGTGAAGAAGCTCTTTTAACATTTTCCAAACTGACTTGACTTTGAGACTACCTCATCCCCCCAACATTTTGTCATTCAACTGATGTTAAATTGAATACTTCATATGTGCCAGGCACTATTCTTTGGGGCAGTACTGCAGTGAATTAAGACAGACAAGGTTTCCTACCCTTATAGAGCTGCCATCAGTGAGCAGGGAGGCAACAATACTAATTCCCTTAATGAACAGGGTGACTTCCTACAAGGCTGCTGTGGAGTGGAGGAGCAGAGAGCAATAACACCACTTCAGACAGGGTAGTTAAGGGCAGCCTTTCTCTAGAGGTAACACTTGAACCAAGTTCTGATATACAAGGAAGAGCTAGGCTGAGGAAGATTTAGGACAGAAGACCCAGGCACAGGACCTAAGGCAGGAGTTAGTTTGGTGTCTGAGGCTAGAACATAGTGATGACCAAGAAAGGGGATGATAGGAGATGAGGCCATAGAAATAATGGAGCCGGATCCCATGGGTCATGGCAAGGAGTTTGAATTGTATTATGAACATACAGTGGGAAGGCAGGTAGGAGTTTCCATCAAGGGAAGTGAATTTATTTAGTTTTTAAAGGAAGATCTGGCTCTGTGTGGAGAACAGATGATATGGGGTAAGAGTGACAGGCAGCAGGGAGACTGATAGGCAGTGATAGTGATCTGGACAGAAGTTGAGTGTGGTTTAGACTTGGGAGAAAGCAGGGTTGATGGAAAGAAGTTGGGGTATTATGTAACATTTATAGAATTCCATGAACTCATCTTGAGACATTAACTGGATAGTGTTTTGTGGGCTAGTGGTCCTGTGGCTGGCATTTCAGTTATCTGTTGCTGTATTACAAATCGTCCCAAAACTTAGTAGCTTAAAACAATGAGTACTTAATATTTCTTCTGATGCTGTGGGTTGACTGGGCTCAGTTGGGTGATTCTTCTGTGGCTGCATTCAGCTGAGAGCTGGGTCAGGACTGGAATGAACAGGATGGCTTCTCTTCCCCCAGAACCTGTTTCTGCGTCCTGTAGTCATTCAGTGGTCCAGCCTGAACACAATGGCAGCTGGACTCAAAGAGGGAAAAAATGGAAACTGCCAGTCCTCTTAAGGCCTGGGCTCAAAAGTCCCAGAATGATACTTCTGTCACTTTCTGATTGGTCAGTTACAGGCCCACCCAGATTCAAGGGGAGGAGAAATTGACTCTGCCTTTTGATATGAGGAGCCACAAATATCCAAAAGTATAGGAGGGAGTGTTGGGGCCATATTTTGAAACTATATAAGACAGCTTGCGATTTCACTTTGAAACTTATTTTAAAGTCCTAGAAGAATTTCAAAGTTTGCTTTTGAAAGTTTTGATGTTCAATTTGGGAAAGTAATGAGAGCAAATTATAAAAGAAAGAATTCTTGCTCTTATTCCAACAGAGTTATTTCCTAGGCTAAGAGCAAACTGATTCTACAAAAACAACTCAAGTTTCTAAACTTTATCCAACCCTTGGCAAACCATTTCATAAGTTTGTTTTTTAGTGTTTAATTTCAACTCTTTGCTATAAAACCCTAATTGCATGTATTCTGTTACTGTTATGACTGAGGGTCCTGGAGTGGCACTCACTGAGAACAGACATCTTCAATCAGGCTCCCAAGGTGAAACCCACCAGTTCAGTTAGGGTACCTGCCTAAGGAGCAGAGACCACATCCTCTTTGACTCTGGTAGGGCCTCTCCACTATTGTGATTTGTTTTAGGGATGATACCTATTTTTGTTAAATTTACTCATTGGAATAGAGGCATATTTTAATCAATCCATATATAGGTACTGCAATAATTGGCCCCCATGGCTGTTTGGATAACTGTAAATTACCTTCACGACACTAGTGCTGGTTGATGTTTGTTGAATGGACCGAAGGTGTAATATAGATAAAGTGAAACCTATAGAAGCTGTAAATCCCATTCTCAGTACTGCATTTCACTCACTTAATGACTTTAAACATTTTAAACTTTAAACTTTAAAATCTTTTAAGTTATTTTGATGTTAAACTATTACAACAACCAGGATGAGTTTTTCATATTTAATTTTATACAAAGGTGATTGAATTTTTTTGTTGACATAAGCTTTTAAAATATGATGTAAAAAATACCTTTCTGATACATGAAAACATCGTAAATACTGATTATCTGTGGAAATCAAATCAATCTTTTGAATAATTTTGTTTATATATAGCCAGTATTTCTTTCTCATAGACTGCCTTGCCATCCAGGAAAGGATTTCGGCACCAAACCACCAAGTTTTTGTATCGTTTGGTAGGATCAGAAGATTTGGTTGTGGACCAGAGCATTGTGAGCCCTTACACTTCTCGGGTCTTGAAACCATACATCAGGTATATGGAGAAGAGCCATGATGTTGATTGTGTCATGGCAAGTAATGTTTGTGCTTTCTGCCTCTCATCCCTCTCCTGGAGTGAAGAAATACCAAAACCTGTGAGCAGGAGTCAGCAAGGACTGAGTCTGTGCTTTGGTGCCTAGCCTCAGCCCTGACTTGTTTCAACTATGCTTTTTTGCAGAAAGGATAATTAATCCTTTGATAGAAGCAGAAAAAGCAGGGATAAGTTAACTGTTGGATTTCATTAAGATGACCATACTCATTGTTTTATTTTAAATTTAAAGTTATATGTATTTAATAGTTTGTGAAATAAAAAAATGGGAGAGATGTCTCAAATTGGGCCTATAGCTGTATTGGATGTTGGGACAGTTTCTGCTGCAAAGCAGAGCAGACAAGAGAGGTTCCCCCAGTGCTATCTTGGCTGCGATTAACAGAGCACATAGTCTTTGTTGCTCTGTAGCTCTGCAGTCACCTGATGCTCCTTGCATAGCACTGCTTCCCAGGCAGACACATAGAAGGGCAGTGTATGAGCCTGCTTTGGTTCCCCTGGTCTCTGGTGGTCCCCAGCTACCTTGGCAGGGTTGAACCTTCCCTGCCCTGGACTCTGTCTTGATGAGAGCACTCAAAGGATTAAATTAGGTGCTAATTCTGCTTCCTCACTCTGTTCATAGGCTCACCAGCACCAGTAGAGTTACTGGTGGGTACAGAGGAGTTTGTTCAACAAATGTTTAAAGAGTGAATTTTAAATTCATACCAAAAAGTACTGTAGCTGTCAAGCTAGTTGCCATATAAAGTAATGCAAGTTAGTTCAAAATTTCATGCAGATCAAAGAGTTTGCGTGAATCAAATGGTTAGGAGTAATATTGGGTATTTTTTGACTTGAATTTGTTTATCTTCTGTGGTACTGGAGGCGTGATTATGAAACAAAGCCACCCAAACTGCAACTCCTGTCACAGATTCGTTCTCATCTGCACAGAAGTGACCCTCACTGGACTCCAGAGCCTGATGCCCCTCTCGATTACTGCTATGTCCGGCCAAATCACATCCCAACGATAAACTCCATGTGTCAGGAGTTTTTCTGGCCTGGTATGTTCTCCCCTTTTCAAACTGGACAGATCAGTTAACTTTAGTAATTTTTAAAATTACTGTATGTTATGTGACCCTAAAACCTTTACTCATGATTTTATATAGTTTGTCTCTACTAATATAAAAATATTAAAATATAAATACCTTTTTTCCCTAAGATCAAGAATAAGCCTGCATTTAAAGTAATAAACAGTGTTTTTGTTTGTTTCTCTTTCCTATTTTCCTCTGCTTCCAGAATAAAAGATTAATTCTGTTTGTTTCTACATATGTTTAGATACCAGGTAATGTCTATCAGCCATACACAGACTGGCAGCTGGGGCGTTTGGACACTTTTGATTTTGCTTAATAATTCTATGTGCTCTGTTTATTTAGCTGTTTCTTAGAGAGTGTTAGTACAGCCAAAAGGTGTTTTTAAAAAGCCAAATATGCTGATCACAGACTTTAACCCAATATGATTTGTCATTTTATCAGCCTTATAATATACTGTATCTAAACTCCAAAGCCATCAGTTAAAAGAACGCATTTTCATTGTTAAATATAAACACATTTTTTGTGGATCTGCTTTACCACTGTGCTTTGAAATATAATGTCTTCCAGATATTAGATAAGATTTCATCAGGATGAGAGCTTTGTCATCTTTATTGTCTGATAATCATGTCATAGTGCAGGTGGTGGCAGAGCTGTGCGAGGGGAAAGGAACGTTCCAGGAGCATTCACTATTTCCTGCCTTTACACTAGGTGACTTTCATACCCTATGCAAGGACTCATTTTTTATTTAACCTTTTTATTGTAAAATGTAGCATTTGTACAAAAGAGCTTATAAATTGAATATGTCTGAGATGAAGACTACAATGAAATGGACACTCTCAGGGGATCTTTACTTCCACTCTGTGAGGCTGGGTACACTCTCATCTTAAACAAGGTAACTGAGGCCAAGACAATTAGAGATGTGCCCATTGATACACGTGGCCAAGGAGGCTGAACTGAAAACCAGGTGTGTCCAGTTCTCAACCTGTTCACTCCTACTATCCATCCTATCCTGCCTCTCCTCTTTTAACATATGTACTTAGAAAAGATGATGTTAATTTTGGTATATTCTAAAACTCACTTTTAATTTTATGATCTGAATGTGTGCTATGGTAATATCTTTGTCTCATTTTATTTTGTTTTGTTTTGTAGCATGCAGGTGCAGCTGTAAGTACAGACTGAACAGCTTGGTGTTCATTAATTCCAAAAGGCACACGGTTTTGAATCTCTAATTGTTTCTTTTCTTTAGGCATTGACCTGTCTGAGTGCTTGCAGTACCCAGACTTCAGTGTTGTTGTCCTGTATAAAAAAGTCATCATTGCTTTTGGCTTCATGGTTCCCGACGTGAAGTACAATGAAGCTTACATTTCATTTCTGTTTGTCCATCCTGAATGGAGAAGAGCAGGGATTGCAACTTTCATGATTTATCATCTTATTCAGGTATGTTGTCTGTGCTCATCTTCTACACACTTGCTTCTGGACTCTTTGGAAAGAATTGGAGGAAGAGTGGATCTGAGCAGGGCCCTCCCTGCACGGCCCAGTGGAATATGAGACCAAGTGACAATGCCAGTCACCATCCTTCTCCACAGGATGGGTTACCCTTTGATTTTCAGAATCTGCCAGTGGGTTCTGGTGTGTTGCGTAATGTTATCCATTTTTTCTTATTGTATTGTTTTTCTTGTTTTTTTATAGTATATATTTAAAAGGCAGTATCTTTTGTACTGTGAATTTGCAGAAGATGTATAATGTACTTTTTTTTTCTGTTGGTGTGCACTGTATATGTAGTCTGTGCTTTTTTTGATGAAAATAACTTTATAAGAAAAAAAACAAAACACGTAGACAAAAATCTTCAACCCTCTAAAATAAAATTGCTGTTTAGATCCAGGTTTTGAAGAAGCCAGTTTGTGAATATGTGTAGTAAATAAATGAGAAAATAGCAAAAGTGAAAGCCTGAAGCAGTTGTACTGTCCATGTTGGTAACGCTGCTGCTCTTAGAATCAGTGCCACCACGACTCAGGCAAGGAAGTGGAACTATGATTTTTAGTTTTCAAATATTTTAAAACATTGTAGCTAAGCTGTATCAATCACTAATAGTACATATTTTGTAATTCTTGATTGCTTTTCATTTTGCTATCACCATATAACCTGGTATGAACCTTCTAAGACTTAATTCTAATATCAAATTATCATTCATCCTTTGATAATATCTGTATCACCTTTGAAGAAAATATGCCATATATTTATATATTAACATCAGAAAAACAAGCAAGGATTTTATTTCACCCAGAATATTTTTGGCAACTGTTATTTAGAAACTATCTGGTATGGATGATTTTGTGTTACTGGTCTAGATTACTTTTTGGTTTGGGATTTTTTTTATTATTATTGAGGTATAATTGACATAACAACATTATATTAATTAGCTTCAAGTGTTAGCTTTGAGTGTACAACATAATGATTTAATTTTTGTACATAGTGCAAAATGATCATTATTACATTGTCTCGTTAACATCCATCACCAAACATAATTATAAAATTTCGTTTTTCTTATGAGAATTTTTTAAGATTTATTCTCTTAGCAACTATCAAGTATACAGTACAGTATTAAATAGAGGATAGAGTTGATAGAATGTTGTTTTTCCAGTTTTTAGTGAAACTTGCTCAGTAATTCCAAATGTTGGCCAGAACCTTGGGAACTGTCTTCTAGAAATTGCTTTCTTCTCACCTCTCTCAATGATTTATATGTGCTAACTTGTGTTGTCTTGAACTGAGATCTTCTCAGTTATTTCTCCTATGCCTCCTTTTTCTCTGTGTACTGCAGTCACAGAATTGACCTCTACTCTGTGTTCATCCTTCAACCTAGCAGAATGCCTACAGGATTTCTGCCTTTCCCTTCTGGCAAGGGCTTGAGGGGTAGGGCACAGATCACAGTTTGATGTGTGCTTGACACAAGGACTGGTACAGTCAGTCCTTACAGAGCATTTCCTGAATGGGAGGAGAGTCTTCATCTTGGTATGTGGGTGCCTGGCCCCAGCCAGCCCAGGCCCGGACACAGTCAGTAGTACTTGGTGATGACTGTGATCAGACTGCGCATATTTGCAGTAGAAAGAATACCAGCCTTACCATAGGATATGCTCTTGTTCTTGGTATACTAATAGTTCTTTCTTGTCCTAAAATGCCTTTGGATACAAAATGTGAATTCAACAGAGAATAGAAGTTAGCTGTCTACTTTTGACAGAGTTCTTAAGTAGAGGCCTTGGGAGAACCATGAAGTATAAACTCTCAAGGACCCTGTCAACATCAGTATTTTGATGCCTTCTTCATTAAAAACAAGTTGTTTATTTATATTACTTTTGCGATACTTTAGCCTGTGTAGCTAATTAAAGAATCCAAGGACTTGCCTTATATTGGTAGGATAATTATTATTCGTTTTCCCTAGGACTGGGCCTATCCTAAATATAGAAATCTCAGCTCGAGAATTGAGTTCTGTCAGTTTGGGAGGGATGGGAGGTAGACTTTGGGATTCTGAAGGTCCATGTAGATTCTTCAGGTTTTATAATTAAATGGAAGTCTTAATATTTCATATCTGGTCACATAATTTAACATCTAGTTTTTAAAAGCAGAGCTTACCTTGTTCACTGTGTCTTCAAGATTGACATAGTGTTTGGTATAAATATGTTTGATATATTTACATGTAATTGAAGTACAGATAATACAGTTGACAATAAAATACCTCCCTTAGCCCTTTGCTTCAGAGAGAAAAAAGAACATTCAGCATACCACCAGTTTTCTTAGTGTTGATGAATGCTTTGGTGAATGTTTTGATCCAGGTAAAATGTCATTCGGTTTCCAGCTGTTGTTAGGTGTTGCAAAGTCTGAGTCCCTGACTTCTCCAGTTTCCTAAACTAACTACCTACACTTAAAAGAGTTTCTTTACCTACTCGTTTTTCCCTCAGGCTTTCTCCTATTCATCTTGTATTTTTCCACTGTTTTGGCAGACCTGCATGGGCAAGGATGTAACCCTTCACGTCTCAGCAAGCAACCCCGCTATGCTGCTGTACCAGAAGTTTGGATTCAAGACTGAGGAATATGTTTTAGATTTTTATGATAAGTATTACCCCTTGGAGAGCACAGAGTGTAAACATGCGTTCTTCCTGAGGCTCCGACGCTGATGTGACTTAAATGTATATGCTGTTAGAGATGGGTCTTCACATAAACCTTATTCATTTCACTGTGAGTTCTAATCTCTATGATTAGACATTCATTCAAATTCTCAGCTGAGCTGAGAAAGGAGGTGGGCAATGGAATGAGTAGTGAGCAGCCTATCAGCAAAATTGCTGTCCAGTCAGTCCTTTCTGGAGAGGCTGTCAACCCTCATCTTGGGACTCCGGACTCCACAGTTAACTAACACTGAAAGATGCTGCTGTCCTTCCACTGGACAGTTTATAAGAATGAGTATCAAACTGATATTCTTAGAGAGAATCTGTCCATCCTAATTTAAAGGGTGAGCAAATGTGATTGCTGTAAAGATTCATGCAGTGCCTGAGAGGCACTGTCCTGGAATGGTGAGGGATTATGAGATGGTTACATAAAGGGATACCAACCCTTTACCCAGCCTTGATGTCTTGTCAATGAACCTGCTAAGTCAGTGAGGTTCTGTTGTCTGTCTCTGACTTTGGTCACAGTCAAAATAAACTAAATGTTGTGTCTACACATTGCTTCACCTGTTCTGTTTACATCTCCCACCAGGGGCTTGGTCTGGGAGTTGAAGGTCTCAGTTTCCCTGTGCCTGTGAAGTTGGCTTGGTGTTGAGTGGCTGAGTGGCCTGCATTTAGATTGCACCACTGGTGGAATTGTGCAGTGGTGGAAGAAGAATCAGCCTTGGACAGACCTATATTGTCTTCAGGACTAGGCTGTTTGGTGTGTGTGGCGAGGTGGGGGCGTTGGAGACAGACTCTCTAAGCTTTTTTTGGGATCCAGAAGGAGCATTTCCGAAAGTATTGGCTATTCTCAAATAAAAATCTTTCCTTATAACAACTAGATCTTCAATCTAATCATTTTGCTTTCAGACTTTTCTTTAATTAAGAGTGGTGGCTCTTAACTTTTTGCGACATGTATCCCTTTCAGATTCCAAAGAAATCTGAGTACTCTCTAGAAAATTGGCACATTTAAAATTTTGCATCAGAGATCTGTGGACCACAGGTTAAGAACGTCTGTTCTACAGACTGTAGTTAGAGCCAGCTTGAATCTTTCTGTTCAGGGGGAATGTGTTGTGCCCTCATGTGAATATAGTCTAGAAGTTTTTCTGTCACTTGTCTCTTTTAACAAGGTTTGGGGCTCCCCAGCACTTTGCTCAGGACTGGACACAGAGTCACTCATTTGCCAAGTTCACCAAAGCTGTAATGGCCTGCCTCCAGAGAATGAATCCTCTGGACTCTTTACCACCTTTCTCCCCTTCCAGAGAGCTAAACCAACACTTCCCAGCCTCACCCTGCAAGGACCCAACAGAGAGGGTGGGATCAGTTGTAACCTAACACTCACTCGTTTACTTTTTTATGTATATGTGTTTTAATGTTAAAATAATGGATTTTTTTTTTTACCCCAAAGCTTTAAGTAGTTTTGACACTGTAGGAAGATGGGCAGTTTGAGCCTCTGCACAGAGGAGCTCCTAGGTTACACGGATGTGCATCATAGAGCTGCACACTCCTCTCCACAGCAGTGATACTGCAGGGGTCAGCACAGACCTGTCTTCACTTTATTTTTTTAGATTTTTTATTCATGTATTTATTCCATAATCAGAATAAATCATAATTTAAAAGCCATGACATTTTCACAAGGTTAAGGAGACTTTGTATTACAGCTGCATCAATAAAACAGATATGTCTAAAATGAAACACTAAACAAGTATGCTGTTCCCATGATGGAATAACTACATAACAATTACACGTACAAATTCACTAAAGATTGAGATGAGGAAAGTAACCCTTTGAAACAAGCTTCCCAATGAATAGAGGCATGCTGCATAATTTCTATTAATATATTGCTGCAAGATGGAAAAATGTCCGAAGTGTACCATATTTTGCTGTATATAATGTGCACTCACGTATCTGTCTGCATTATACATGTGATTATTATACTGATGGTATGTAATCATTATACCCATATATAACATGCATCCTTATTTTTCTCTCAAAATTTTGGCAAAAAGAGTGCACAGTATATACAGCAGAATATGGTGACTACTAACTCAAACCCCCTTTATTTCATGTACCTGATCTTGGCGTTTGTCTTCCTTCCTCAGTCACATCAAATCTATGCTCAGAAATGCCACCTTCATTCCCCAAGGACCTCAGCAGAGACTGCTAATAATGAGCCTGTATGCAGTCTTCACCTAGAACCTCCAGGGAAATCAAGAGCCCAATAAGAGCAGCAGCACTTCTTTAAACAATTGTTTTAACTGTTGAATTAGCTCTGATAGGCCATGTGCATTTCATAAACAAATGGAAATAGTGTCTTAATATCTTTCTTTTTTTTCTTGCAAAATGTTAAGTTATTCAAGTAAAAAAAATTTTTACAGAAACAATGAAAAATAAAAATTCAAAAGGTTTATGCCAAAAAGCAAACAAGTCCTTTGCAGCCTATTCGTTTCTGGGTTGTAAAGCCACAAAGAGGGCAGTTAGGCTGTAGATGGTCCCTCCCATGGTGTCTCAGACAGGCCTTATTTCAGGTGGATGGGCACACCATTGATTTCTGGAAAAACTTCAGCTCAGGAACTTTGTTTTTCCCAGCATGATGTGTACTATAACTGGAAGTCAGATTAGTTGGTGTGGCAAATATGATAGGCGGTGCTTGTGTGGAAACCATAGGCTTTAATCCCTGTGGGCTATAGGCATAGGAAGCCCATGCTCCCACCAGTTTCTGTGTGAAACCCCTAAACTTGTAGTACATGATGCCCTCTGTCCAGCTACTCATAGCCTCTCCCTGTCTCACTTTAAATGACACCTTATAATTCATCTCATTTTGAGGGAAAACTTCAAGGTGAAAATGAGTAGCAGTTGAAAAGCAAACACATTACTAATATGTTCACATTTGGTCAAAATTTCTAGTATTCTAGTTAAACCAAGTATGGCTAAAGGCTAAATTAAAAGTTATGTCCAACAAAAGGCATTAAGCTTTAAGCGAGATGAAAAGCAAAGGCCTGATCTCAGAGGTTCTTGGAAAAACAAGAATTATTGGGAACTTAGGTGTCTGGGGCTTAAGCCTTGGATGGTGGTCTCATGTCTCCATATAGCAGCAGAAAAACACTTGGCATTTCCAGAACCAAAGCTAGGGTGGAAACATAAAAGTTTATATGACATTGAACAGACACATTCTAGGTGCGAAAAATATGAAAATAATGGCTGCTCCTACTGAGCTCCTCTCCCAAGGATTCCATGAGGTGGTGCTATAATGTCCTCTTTTATGGAAGAGAAAACAGGCTTGAGAGGTTGAGTAAAACAGCACACAGACCACAGGGACTGATCCTATCTGCGCTGGACCTGTCTGCAATGGCCCTGCCTAGTCTGCAGTGTGGTGTGAAATGGAGGATGCGCTCTCCCAGATCAAAGGGTCCTTGGACCCAGAATGGGGACCTGTGATTCTGAGCTGAGCCAGTCTCTTCCTACACGTGCTGCTTGGACCTCCCACCTTTGGTGTGTGGATAGTTCTTTGCTGGCCTCCCAGGTAAAGGCACATAACTTGAGGTGGTTGTGTGCAAAGAAGTGAGTGTAAGAGTATAATTGTTTTTCGGGGGGTGGGGCCTGAAGCATCAACAGATGTTTAAAGGGTGTGTGAGCCAAAAAGCAGTAACAAACCCTGTTCAGATTGGAGAAGAGAACTTTCTAGAGCAGGCTGGGTGGTTGTGACAGTTTCAAAAGGAATGACACAGCAAATATTACCTTTATAATGTTTTTTTTTTAAATCTCTTATCCACCTTGAATTTATTTATTTTTTATTTTTTTAAACATATTTTATTGATAATGCTATTACATTTGTCCTACTATCCCCCCTTCGTTCCCCTCCTCCCTGAACACCCTCTCCCACTCCCCCCCTTTAGTTCATGTCCATGTGTCATAAGTTCTTTAGCTTCTACATTTCCCCTTCTATTCTTGCCCTCCCCGTCTGTTTTCTATCTACCCTCTATGCTACTTTTTCTTCATACTTTCCCCCCCTCCTCCTCCCACTTCCTTGTTGCTAACCCTCCATGTGATCTTCATTTCTGTG
>CM052547.1:58085212-58142185 GCA_028533065.1 Trachops cirrhosus | reverse complement strand
GCCTCTTTTCCTGTTCTTGCTCTTTCTGGGTGCTTTTTTCTACTTTGTCCTCCAGCTCGCTGGTCCGATCTTCTGCTTCATCGATCCTGCTTTTGATTCCTTGTAGTGTGTTCTTCAGTTCAGAAATTGTATTCTTCATTTCCTCTTGGCCCTTGTTGATAGTTTCTATTTCCTTTTTCAGGCTGATATAGTTTGCAGTGAGTTCATTGTAGCTTCCCTGTAGTTTCTGGAAAGTCATTGAGAGTTCGTGGAAATTCCTGATAATCTTTGCTTTGAACTCAGAGTCTGATAGTTGAGTTGCCTCTATTTCATTTAGCATTCTTTCTGAGGCTTCCTCCTTTCCCTTCATTTGGGGATTGTTTCTTTGTCTTCTCATTGTTCATGAGACTCTTCTTGCTAGCCTCAGCTTCTTAAATTGATCTATTTGGCTCCCTGGATTTATGGTGTGAACTTCTGTGTTAGAGTACCTGTGATATTCAGTGGTATAGTCTCCTTCTGGTATCCAGGTGTAGAACAGTCATTTAACATATCTATAACTTTTAACTGGTTTCATAGATATGTTTAATAGCTGTGGCCATGCTTCAAGCCAGGGTAATGGGAGTGACGTCCTCCCAGTATGTAAATGGAAGGCAACTCCCCCTGGTTCGAGTCTGCATAAGAGCTTGGAGATGATTGGCTCCACATCACAGGGCCAAGCCTGCCTAGACTTACTATGGCAGCCCAGAAAAGCTGGAAAAATATGGGAATGCTGGCAAGTGTAGCTGATTGTGGGAGGAGTCCGAAATGGGGCTGCAGAGGAAGATTGGCGCTGGGATTTAAACCCAGGTGCAGCTTTAGCAGAGGAGAACCACGTGACTTTGGCTCTCCCTTTGCCACACAGCACAGGAAGCTGGAAAGGAAGATGTAGCAGCAATGCAGAGCTCTCTCTTAGCAGTTCAGAAGAATGCAGGAGAGACACTGTGAGAAGGAGAGGGGTGAAAGGACTTTGCTGGTGGGCTGGGAAAAGGTGCCATGTGGTTTTGGATTAAGAACTGGAGATCCCAGCAACACAGCTGGTGGTGCTGGGAACCAAGGGAGGCCTGCCAGCTGAGCACGGATTACTGGGAAGAGCCCAGGACTACCTGAGCCAAAGACTTCTATCTTTTTTTCTGAGATATGGTACCCCAGACCAGGCAAAGGGGGGAAGGAAGGACTGTGTGTGTTTGTGGGTGTTTTAAGGGATTTTGAGATTTTAATTAAGTCATTACTCTTAAGTCTGTATAACTTTTGAATAAATAATTTCTTTCCTTTTCACCAATCTCTAACATGGAGAGCTATAATTCCCTGGTGATGGGCAAGATGAACCTAATACAGGGGAACCCCATGGGGACAGGGGATCCATTTGGTAACATTGTGGGACCCCCTTCCCTGGTGGCCAGTCAGGGAAAATCGTGGGAGATCACATGCACAGTAGCTTTAAAGTAATACAACTACTTGCACATGTGTAGTAAAATCCTACCAAAAGTAGACAGGAAGGATCCGCCCTATAAGAATAGAATCCCTCCAGCCCATGAAGTCAATCTCTGCTTGGAGTTGGCCTGCTCCCATGTTCTCTGCTATAAACTCTGGGTGTTTGGTTCAATTTGTTGTCCTGATCACCAAGAACCAGGTTACCTGTGCCCACCTGTGACAGGAAGGTCAGGGTACTTACTATCTTGGTTTCTTCCCTACCCAGCAGTGGGTTGGCAGGATTACAGCTCTGGTGGGGAACCAACTGCTTCAGCTTCATGACTCACTAAGTTCCATCATTCGCTGTCTCCCCTGAAACTTCAGGAATTGCTAGCTCCTCAAGAGCCTCAACCTTCCTGATCATTTCCCTGAAGCTTGCCTGTACCTCCATGAAACCTCCACTTCCTCCTTCAAGCACACCAAATGTTTCCTGTTGGGGGCCCCACTGATCCTTCACTTGTCCACCACTTCCCCTCTTTAGAAGTACATTTGTCCTAACATGTTATCTCTGCTTATTTTGATTATTTCCCTATTTCTCTTATATGCAGATAAATCTGGCCTACCTTATCTAATATTTTTATTCTATCCTGCACTCTTTAAAAATTTTCTGTAGTTCCCATCTGATTCTGAACTTCTTGCTTACTTTTAAATCTACTTATTACTTATAGGTAGGTATAACTATATAACTTCTACACACAAGTAGAATCATCTGGTCTTTTATTATGTTTTCAAGTGTAGTCATACTACAGTGACTACCTATTAAAATATACATTATATATTTCTTTATAAATTAATTTTCTTCTAGTTATAATTTATAAATATATATGTATATCATATATATGATATATATGGTATATATACAAATATATTATAATGTATACTGTCATTTATATATACATTCAGTTATATACGTTTAAGTAAGGCATACTACCTATAAATTTTGTTTCCAGACAATAAAGGGGATTTACCTATTATTAATTATAATAGGGAGTTGTTACACTTCATAGAGTTGTGGACCTCTGATGTATAAGTGTTGCACAGTATTTAAAAAAGATTTAACAAAATGTCCTCCATGCCATTGGCCTTGACTACCCCACAGACCCCTTGAGCAACTGTAAGATTTTGTGGCCTTCCAGAGAGAAAATAGCAATCAATCAACCCACAAAAAGCACTCTGCAGTGTGAGAAGCTTTTGTTTGAGCCCCCTCCCCCTTGAATGACCCAGAAAATGGAGGGAATTCTGAAACACACCTAACCACCTGGAAGCCTCAGAGTTGCTCAGGTGGTTGATGTCAAATTCTCCTATGGTGGAAATGGACAATGTGGCTTGCTTGGCCCATATTTACCTAACTTGTCTTCCATTTCCCAAGACATTGGAAATATGCACCAACCTAGACAACAGTGGTATAGACAATGTTGTGAGGACACTCTGAAGTAGATCGCTGGAAACAAGAACGATCATACTAGGACACACCAGTGCCTCTGAAGAAAGCCAAGTTAAAAATAGTTGTAAGCAAAATGCATCATTATAACATACCATCCTACACATTGACTAGCATTCTTAATTCTCTTATCCTTCTATGCGCTCATAAAAAAACCCCATTGTGATCTCCTTCAGAAAGCTACTGGATATAATGAAACCAGACAGAGACAAAGTGCATTAGACCAGATTTCATGAAAAGCAATGACTGCTGTGATCATTGTGGCTCCACAAATCATTTTCTTCCAAAGAACTGAGCTGAGAATGACTTGCAGACGTGACCTCATTTATCTGTGTGACAAACCTATTTATAGGTGGAGTATTATCATCCCATTATACCTTTTGCATTTAAGGGTATCTCAGGATCACCTGGGAAATTAGCCATAAAGATGAGACTTGAAACTTAGTGCTGCGATTTTCACTTTTGTTCTGGACCTGTTAGAGCTTGTTGTCACTAGCTGCAACGAGCATGAGGCATTTAAAAAAATGCATACACATGTTGCCATCTAAATGTGAAAATAGCAATATCAAAGCCTTGGTGCTTGAAAAACTCTCCAAAAAAAAAAAAGGAAACAAAAAGATTCCAACACACCCCTAAAAGAAACTGTAAATATCTCTCTGGCTAACACACATGCCAAAAGCACTTGGGTCTTCCAAGTGTCACACTATGAAAATAAAAGGGAAAAAAAGAAAAGATACATGAATTAAAAAAGGATGAAATCAAGAAACATTTCTGTTGACAAAATTGTGAAGATATGGAAGAAACTTTTCTTCTGTTGCCCCCCGCTACTAGAGATGCTATAATACTCACAGGAGGGGAAATCAAACATAGGGGAAGAAACACTTCGAAATAACTTGCCTGTTTAAGGATCTAATTTTATCCCCAATTCACTGCAATCTTCTTCCTATTTAGTATATCATTTAGTAACAACCAAGAACCTGAAGAGCCTTGGGATTTTTGTAACAGGGTGCAGCCAAAGAGGGGCCCAAATAGAGATTTGTAATGGGGTCCAGAACTCAGGGTGTCCAGGAAATATTAGAAAAAACTATATATAAGATGTCTTCACCTCCACCAGTCTGAGCTGGGGGATGGGACACATGGAGCAGAGCCATTGAGAACTGTTGTGTATATCAACAGCTTTACTGCTAACCTCTGGCATGGACATTTGACATATCTATAACCTTTAACTGGTTTCATAGATATGTTAAATAGCTGTGGTCATGCTTTGAGCCAGGGGGATGGGAGTAACTTCCACCCAGGATGTAACTGGGAGGCAACTTCTCCTGGTTATAGTGCGTGCATGAGAGCTTGGAGATGATTGGTTCCACGCCACCGGTCCATGCCTGCCCAGACTTACTATGGCAGCCTTGTAAAGCTGAATGAATATGGAAATGCTGGCAGGTGTAACTGATTGTGGGAGGAGTTAGAAATGGGGCTGCAGAGGAAGACTGGAGCTGGGATTTAAACCCAGGCATGGCAGCCATGCCTAGTGGGGACCACACGGCTTTGGCAGGGCAGGGGACCATGTGGCTTTGGCAAGGGTGGACACCATGCAGCTTGGGTGAAAGTCAGGACCACGTAGTTTGGGCTGCTCCCTTTTGCCATGTGGCTTAGGAAGCAGGAGAGACTCTGTCAGGAAGAAAAGGGGTAAAAGGACTCTTGCTGTTGGGCCATGGGAAAGTGCCACATGGTATTGGATTAATTGGAGATCACAGCGGTGACACAGCTGATGGTGCCAGAACCAAGGGGCTGCCTGAGCCATGGACTTCTACTTCTTTTCCTGTGATATGGTACCCTGGACTGGGCAGAGGAAGAAGGAAGGACTGTGTGCATTTGTGGGTATTCTAAAGGACTTTAGTATTTTAATGAAGACATTAAGTCATTACTTCAAGTCTGTATATCTCTTTGAATAAATAATTCCTTTCCTTTTCACCAGTCTCTGGCATTGAGAGAAGTCTTTCCCTCGTGGTGGGCAAGGCGAACCTAGTACAGGGAGGGAGTCCCCAGAACACAAGAATGGGTCCATTCTGTAATAGTATATCATTCATCCCCTGGGTCTGTTCTGTAACATTTTCTCAGTTAATGCATACACCTTCAACACATATGATATACTCATGGCCCTATGTAGTACATAGGGCCATGAGTACATGGCCCTGGAGCTGAAAATATCCCAACTTATTGTATCCCAGGTAGAAAACATCTACCTGGAGCTGAAAATATCCCAGCTTATTGTTAATATGAAGCTATTTCCTAAATTAGAAAAGTTAGTTAACTAGAACTATAATAGAACTCAGTTTTAAAATAAATTGAAAGCATCTTTAATGCATCAAGAGTTTCATTTCCAACTGGCCCAGTAATACAAAGCTGTGCTAGCTCACCCTTCAAGACTTTAGGGAGTCTTGTGGAGTGGGATGGAGCACTAGACTTACCAGGAGGACAGGCACTGCACATTGCCTGGGTGACCTTGCACAAACCACAGTTCCCAAGCCTTGAACGTTCATTGTAAAGTAATGGGACCAAACCAGAAGCCCCCAGAAGCCCCTTTCTGGAGCTTACAACTGCTTACATATGAATTTGTTTGATTCAACTGTACGCTTTTTGGGGGTTCAGCTTGTGTGCTGTTTTGTGCTATGTATCTCAGTATGGCCAGAGAATTTTCTGATTGAACGTTGTGCACCAAAGGAATGGTAAAGTCCTTTCAACATTCACTACCTTTACCTGAATTTTTTTTTTACCACGTCAATTCCCCAATGAGACTGTGAGCATCTTGGATGCAGGAGCAGGGTCCCTCCCCTTTGAATCCCAGAAGCCTGGCTAAGCAGGACACAGTAAGCACTTGATACATGGCTGTTGGCAGTCTATATATTAGAGCATGCTACTGAGGTAATATAAATATATAACTAATATATCAAATGAATATAAATGACTATATATGTGGGAGATATATAAAATTTGTTTTAAAATTAATCTACTTAAATATTTATAATAAAAGATGACCTTTGTGTTTCTTTTTAAGAAGTTTTTAAAAACCTTGTTTCCAGGCTGAAAGAGAATGAATTTGACATCAGTGAATTTAAACAGGCAAGATAATGAAAGTCATTCATGTTTTATTTTTCCTTAGA
The DNA here is from genome assembly GCA_028533065.1 of Trachops cirrhosus. NCBI lineage: Eukaryota > Metazoa > Chordata > Mammalia > Chiroptera > Phyllostomidae > Trachops > Trachops cirrhosus. The sequence goes on along the minus strand of CM052547.1, from coordinate 58,136,095 downwards.
ACCTTGAAGTCCAAGGAATTCAAAATATATCACATAAACAAGACTGAATTGATGCAGACTCTGGCCAGCAGTGCCTGAGGTGTTATGGATGAGATGAACAAATTCACATGGACTACAGAAATCCTGTGGAGAAAAAGGGACAGCATGGCCACTCTCTGAGAGAGAGAGTGCTTGGCCACTCTCTCAATGGGAGAACGCCTCAACCCCTGCCTTGACAGGCTGTTACTGGCTTTCTAATAGCATACATCAAAGAAGGTTCTCATTCATTATACTTAGGTTTGCTTTAGGTAATTACTTTTTACAGATAACAAAGGAAAAGATGTTACTGATTACTTCTTACAGATTAACAGGAAAAAATGTTGCAAATGCAAGGGAACAATAAGAGTGATCGGTCTGGTTATACTCTGTCATTGGGAGAATTAGCACAGACTTCAGGAAGTTACTTTAAAGATATGCAGTAAGCATTTGCTTCCTCAACTCAGGGTGAGGGAGTTTTAGCAGGAGCAAGCCTCAAAGCAGCCTAGGTATAATGCAGGCCTGGTTTTCCCACAGGAAAGCCAATCTGTGGGTTTGGCATCCTGTGTGCGGACATGCACCTATGGGCTTTCTAATAGGGCTGGGCTGCATTTGCCATTGCCAGGTGGATCGGTTCCCTATACTGAATTTTGTAATAATTGAAGAATGATATAAAAGGTAACCATTTAATACCTGATCCATTGCTGGAGCCCATAAATCAATTCTATAACTCTGAACTTTCAATTAATTTAATGATTTTTTGATGTCTTTCTAAAAATAATCACTTTATAGTCAACAGCACAGATCCTTTTATTTCATTTTGTAAAGCCACAGTACAATAGAACCCCATAATATCAAGTATACAGGAAACTTTCTAGTGAAAGTTTTGATTTTTAATAATCTGTGTTTTCTAGCTAGCTAAACAGCTAATGGCCAGCCGGAACAATAGTCTCCTCCCTTCCATCCCTGAAGCTCATCAAAAGTTTCTCAACAATCCATGGAGTCACCTGTTTATCTCATTGTTCTTATCTTTCCACTTCAAGTTTCAACCAACTCTTCAGGACTTTTGAAGTATTGGCTCTGAGAGCATTAGGAGATACAATGACATCAAAGGCAGTAAGGAGCCACTGGAGGTTTACAAGTAGTTCAAGTAAATGATCAGGTCTCTGTTTACAGATAACAGGAGAGCAGAAAATTGAAAGGTGAAGAGCCTTCCAAATGCCAGCACACTGGATAAGAAGCTATTGCCTTAATCCCTGAGAGAAAGGACAAGAGACCAAATCTACATCCAAGCCTAAAGCAATGGAATGGAGAGAACCTGACAGATTTAAGAATTTAGAGCAAGTGATGGGTGCTCAATAAATGATTTGATGTTGGCATGAAGGGAAAGGGAGATGTTGATGAAGACTGTAAGAAGGTGGTTAACGATTTGTGAAACTAAGAGGAGAGTAATGAAATTGATGGACATCAAGGAACTCAGGAGAAGAAAGAGGATTGGAAAGGAAGAGTATGGGGTAAATTTCAGACTTGCTGAATTTGAGATACTTGATGGTCATGCAGAGATATCCACCTGGCATTGGAGACTAGGTCTGGAGTTCCAGCAACTGTTATGGGACAGATCTAATATTCCCCCACTTATACAGAATTTGGTTTTGATTCAAGAGATTGCAGAGCCATTGTAATTCCAAAACAATGGAACAATACCTATTCAGCAGAGGTGATAAAAGCATGAAAGCTCACCTGGCAGCAAAAAAGATGGCCAGACCAAACTGAGATGTCTTCTGGGTTTTTTTTTTTTTTGTCTTATTCTGGTTTTTGAAAGGGTGTGTATGCAATGTTATTTGCTTGCTTGTTTGTTGTGGTCATCTCGATATTGGCTAACTGCCTTCTCAAGAATGTACTTAATTGCTAGGGTATGGTAAAAATAACTTTATAATCACTGGCATGAAATATTGGGTTTGTCTCCAGGTGAGAAGAGTTGGTGCCTAAGGGAAAAGGTAGAAAGAAGGCAATTACAAAATTAAGTTATGAAATACATTGGTCTTCTACTTCTCCCTAACAGGACTTGATTAGAACTGTCAGGAGAGCTGTTTTATATCACTGTGCAGGTTGCACACTGAACAAAACTAGGGAGTACAATTCATATATTAGATCTTGTAGAAATGAATATCTATTATGAAAAATTTCAGGAAGATTGAAGTAAGGAAGAGGCATTTCAGGAAGTGCCTTAAGGAAGAGGCATTTTTCTAATTTGCACAAAGATACTGTCTGGACTAGTAGAAGCTTTCCTTTCCTGCTGAAGATGGTTCACTGGTGAGAAATATAAAAGCAGTAACAATAATATATATTCATTTTATCCAAATATTGTAAGGCCAAAAGGAAATACCATCAATTCATTCCCTAGTTACTGGAATTATACTATGGCTGTCAACCTGGAATCCAGTCTTTAGCTAGAACAAATACAATTCAAGTTAGAATCAGGCTTAAAATCTTGTTACACTTAAATGCAATGGTCTTTTACCAAAATGAAATGTGTAGCATCTCTGGTTTCTCTTTACATCTTGTACAAATGGAGAAGGAAGCCAAAAGATATTTTGACTTAAGGTTTTTGCTAGGATTCATGTATCAATTCCTTGAGCAGAAGATGTTTTCTTACATAAGCACACATCTTAGTCTGCTTGGGCTGCTATGACAAAACCACCATAGACTGAGTGCCTTAAACAAAAACTATTTATTTCTCACAGTTCTGGAGGTTGGAAAGTCTGACCAAGATCAAGGTGCCACAATTTATAATAGCCAAGTGCTAGAAGCAACCCAGGTGCCCATCAGTAAATGAATGGATCAAAAAACTATGGTACATGTACACAATGGAATTCTATGCAGCAGAAAGAAAAAAGGAGCTCTTACCCTTTGCAACAGCATAGATGGAACTGGAAAGCATTATGCTAAGTGAAATAAGCCAGGTGGTGAAAGACAAATGCCATATCATCTCACCTTTAACAGGAACCTAATCAACAAAACAAACAAACAAGCAAAATATAACCAAAGACACTGAAATAGAGAACAGGTTGACAGTGACCAGAGGGGAGAGGGGAGGAAATTTCAGGGGAAAAGGGTGAAAGGTTTGCAGGAACAATTATAAAGGACACATGGACAATAACAGCGGGGCAGGGAACATGGGAGGGAGGTGGGGAAGGCTGGGGTATTGAGCTGGGGTGGGGGGAAAAGGCAGAAAACTCTACTTGAACAACAGTGAAAAAAATAAATCAAGGTGCCAGAAGATTCTGTGTCTGGTGAGGGCCCACTTCCTGAATAATAGATGGCAATCTTCTTAGTGCATCCACACAGGGTGGAAAGGGTGAAGAACCTTTCTGGATCTTTTTTTTAAAAATATGTTTTACTGATTATGCTATTACATTTGTCCTATTTTCCCCTCTTTATTCCCCTCCTCCCTGCATACCCCCTCCCACCTGCATTCCCCCTACCCTTAGTTCATGTCCATGGGTCATACATATAAGTTCTTTGGCTTCTACATTTCTTATACTACTCTTAACCTTCCTCTGTCTATTTTCTACCTACTATTTATGCTACTTATTCCCTGTACCTTTCCCCCCATTCCCACCCTCCCCCTCCTGCTGATAACCCTCCTTGTGATCTCCACATCTGTGATTCTGTTCCTGTTCTGGTTGTTTGCTTAGTTTTGTTTGTTTGTTTTGTTTTTGTTTTAGGCTCAGTTGTTGATAGTTGTGAGTTTGTTGTCATTTTACTGTTCCTATTTTTGATCTTCTTCTTTTTCTTAGATATGTCCCTTCAACTTTTCATATAATAAGGGCTTGGTGATGATGAACTCCTTTAACTTGACCTTATCTGAGAAGAACTTTATCTGCCCTTCCATTCTAAATGATAGCTTTGCTGGATAGAGTATTCTTGGATGTGGGTCTTTGTCTTTCATGACTTGGAATACTTCTTTCCAGCCCCTTCTTGCCTGCAAGGTTTCTTTTGAGAAATCAGCTGATAGCCTTATGGGAACTCCTTTGTAGGTAACTGTCTCCTTTTCTCTTGGTGTTTTTAGGATTCCCTCCTTATCTTTCATCTTGGTAATGTAATTATGATGTGCCTTGGTGTGTGCTTCCTTGGGTTCAACCTCTTTGGGACTCTCTGAGATTCCTGGACTTCCTGGAAGTTTATTTCATTTGCCAGATTGTGGAAGTTCTCCATCATTATGTTTTCAAGTAAGTTTTCAATTGCTTGGTCTTCCTCTTCTCCTTCTGGCACCCCTATGATTCAGATGTTGGAATGTTTAAAGTTTGCCCTGGAGGTTCTTTACGAGGTTCCTAAGCCTCTCCTAATTTTTTTGAATTCTTGTTTCTTCACTCTATTCTGGTTGAATGTTTATTTCTTCCGTCTCACCCAAACCATTGATTTGAGTCTTGGTTTCCTTCCTGTCACTGTTGGTTCCCTGTACATTTTCCTTTATTTCACTTTTTATAGCCTTCACTTTTTCCTCTATTTTGCAACCATACTCAACCAATTCTGTGAGTGTCCTGATTACCAGTGTTTTGAACTGTGCATGTGATAGTTTGGCTATCTCTTCATCGCTTTGTTGTACTTTTTCTGGAGTTTGATCTGTTCATTCATTTGGGTCTTTTTTTTTTTTTTGCCTAGGTGCTCCTGTTATGCAGTAAGGGGTAGAGCCTTAGGCATTCACCAGGGCAGGTTAGCCCATGGTCACGGCATTGTGATGCAGTATGTGGGGGAGGGGTCTGAGAGGGAGCAATGCTGCTTCTTCGGCTCTCTGCTGGCTTTCAGTCGCCTCCTCCTCTACCCACAAGCAAACAGGGCCCTTCTGGTGCTGATTCCCAGGTGGGTGGGTTTGTGTACTTTCTAGGACTCTGTGGTCTCTCCAACAAACCCTCCTGTGAGGCTAGGAGTTTCTCTTGCCACCACAACCCTCACAGGTTTTTTTCAGTCAGAAGTTTTGAGACTGTATTTCATTGCACTGGAACCCTGCGTTGTGCAGTCTGTCTCATTACCCAGTTGTTCCTCCCAGTTTATCTGCAAGCAGATGTGGGACTGCCCGTTCACCAGCCACCTCCTTGCTGTGAGTCCTCTCTGTCTGGTTGCCCATCTCTGCCCCTCCTGCTGGTCTGAATGAATGTTTCTTCTTTAAGTCCTTGGTTGTCAGACTTCTATACAGTTCAATTTTTCTGTCAGTTCTGGTTGTTTTTTGTTTTTTTTAATTTGTTGTTGTCCTTCTTTTGGTTGTACGAGGTGGTACAGTGTATCTAAGTAAGTCTCCATCTTGGCAGGACATTGTGGATCTTTTTAATAAGGGAACTATTACCATTTATAAGGGCTCTGCCCTCATGACCCAATGATTTCCCAAAATCCCCACCTCTAAATACTATCACACTGGGGATTAGGTTTCAGTGTATGAATTTTGGGAGGTACACAAACATTCAGCCTATAGCCACATATCATAAAGAATACCACAAATAATATTTTAATGCTGTTAAAATTAATTCCAAAGAAAGAAATACAACTCATATCTATTATATCACTTGTTTATTTACTTTTTAGTATATTTATTGCCTGGCATCCCCCTGGAAATTATAAGCTCCTGAGAAGGTAGATACTCTGCCTTGATATTGCCAAATCTTTAATGCCTAGAACAGTGCCAAGCAAATAAGTAGCTGCTCATTTTTTTTGCTTACTAAGCAAACTTATTTAGGCATATAAAAGTGTATTTTAAAGTAACTTAGGATTTAAAGAAATCAGGAAGTGGTCCAATTTAAAACTATAATGATGATCATGTTGATGAGTATGGTAGATGTTTATTGAACAATTACTATACACCAGACCACAGTTCTAATGGCTCCTCACATGAGTCACTGAAGGTAGATTAAGCAATTTCCACAAAGTCAGCCAGCTGGGGAGTGGCAGAGCTGATATTCCAACTTGGATAGTCTAATTCTAGAACTTGTGCTGTTCACCACAATAGGTGATGTGGCTGTCCTGGTTAGTCTGAAAACTAATATCCTTTTCCCCAATTACTTGCCTGAGATTGACACACACAAACTGAACTGGTTTTCTTGCTTGATTTTCTTTCTAGAAGGTTGTACTTCAAGAAAGTTATAAGTATATAACTTATTCAACAGTCATTTTCTCAATTACCCTATTTTGCTGGGGGAAAATTCCTAAACAGATAGCTGATTTCCTATACCTGGAGTAATTTCTTTCAGATACTATTGGTGTTTATAAGGGTTATACTCTTGGTTAGCTCAAATATGTTTCCACATATGAAATGCTTCCCATTTCAGCACACCATCTTAAAATGTTCATACAATATAAACTTTAATGTGGGCTAGGGATGTTATATTAATGCTGTAAACAATGTTGGCACATAATAAACCCTCAATAAATATGAATAAATGAATCAGTTCATGCAGAATCCTTAACATTATGTGAAAAAACTATCCCCCCACCACATCAAAAAAAAAAGCTATATTAGTTATCTGTTTGATTTTAGAGCAGTAAGTTACCATAGATTATAAGAATATTATCTTCCATGATATCCATACTTAAAATATAATTAAATGTTTCACCTCACAAATATTTGGAAAGATACAAAATCAACAAATTTCTCTGAGGCCTTGGCTACCCATATTGTTCAAAGAGAAGGCTGGTCTCTGGACAGTTGAATGCTGGCTTTTAAGAAGTTGGCGGTCTGTCCCACCCTCCACCTGAATTGTCAGAGGGCTTAAAGGGAAGGGAATGGATTACTGTGTTTAGGGTGTCCCCTGCTGTTCAATGGTGTTTAAACTGCTTGGAAAACAGGAGCAGAGCTTTCAGTGGATGAGTATCTTGGTCAAAGTTCAGAGAACCACCTACTTACATTCCTGGATAGGACTTTGGAGGTGATTAGTTCAAGTACATATATTAGAAGTGGGGAAACTGGCACCCAAAGAAGTCAAATGTCTTATCCATGGTCACACAGCTGGTTAAATCTCAAAAGGAAAAGAAGCTGTATTCCCTAATCCATTAACTCCCATCAAGGGAAACAACTCATAACTTCAGTCTCTTCTGCCTTTTTAAAAATCAAAACCATAACAAAAATTACTTGCTGAAATTCAGTCAACAAAACCATGACATTAAGGAAGAACTTACATTTAGAAAAGCTGGAATAAATGGAATATTATTGAGCATAGGATCTAATTTAATATAGATCCAAGGTTAAGCATTCATAGAATTATGATGTAATTTATAGAATGTAAACTGTAAATTTTTCCAGAATAAAAATAGTTCACAAAAATTGAGTGTTAGGGGAATATGTGTGTGTGTGGGGGTGGTATACAAATATATACAATTTCTACATTTTTTCACAGCAAGAAATCAATAGGTACTGTCCAAATTGAAATATGAAGTTTAAAAAAATTTCAGGGGAAAAGGGGGAGGGTTTGCAGGAACAAATATAAAGGATGCATGGACAATAACAAGGTAGGGTGGAAACAGTAGGGAGGTGGGGAGGGTTGGGGTGGGCTGGGATGGGGGTAAAATGTAGAAAACTGTAGTTGAAAAACAATTAAAATTTTAAATAAATACTCCAGTTGCTTTATGTTTTTCATAATCTTCTCTTCCTTGTCTTTAGAGGAGCGGGGTCGTATTATAAATGTTTAGCTGATGTTCAAAGCACATTTAGTCATTTAATTTCCTCTTTTTCCTATATTCAAGTAAATCTAATTTAATATGTAAAATCTATAGAATAGCATGACTAATATAATATCAATTTTTTAAAACTAAAGCAAAGTAGTTAAGAGTCAATTCTTGATTCAAATTGTTAGTGTGGGAACTTCTGGCCAAGATGGAGGCATAAGTAGACGCAGTGTGCCTCCTCACACAACCAAGATAGGAACAATAACAATTTAGAAACAGAATAACAATCAGAACTAACAGAAAATTGAACTGTATGGAAGTAGGACAACCAAGGAGTTAAAATAGACACAGTCATCCAGACCGGTAGGAGGGGCGGAGTCGGGCAGCCGGGCGGAGAGGGGGCTTGAACAAAGAGTGTTGGGACCCAGTGCATAAGGCATCCCGGGCATGCAAGACTGCAGTAGGCGGACCCTGGGCATGCAAGTGGCAGCTGGCAGACCCTGGCTGAGGGGTGGCAACTGGCACACCCAGCGAGGCAGTGATTGTGAAGCTAGGCACTGTGCACAAGGCGGCTGGCTGACCAGGTGGTCCCAGGGTCTCAGTGCCAGGATATAGAGCCTTGGGGCACTGGTTGAAAACACCTGTGGGGGTTGAAGCATAGGGAGAGACTCCCAGCCTCACAGGAGAGGTCGTTGGAAAGACCCAGTGGGTGCACAAGCCCACCCATACGGGAATTAGCACCAGAAAGGCCCACTTTGCTTGGGGGAAGCAGTGGAAGGGACTGAAGTCTGACAGAGAGTGGAGCAATCCCCATTGTTCCCTCTCAGACCCCGTGCCCACATACAGCGTCACAACCCAGCAACTGGGTTGCCCCACCCTGGTGAACACCTAAGGCTCCGCCCCTCATACGTAACAGGTGTGACCAGACCAAAAAAAAAAAAAAAAAGATGGCTCAAACTGAAGAAGAAATGAAAGCCCCAGAACCAATTCTTGTAAGCGACCGAGAGACAGCCAACCTATCAGACGCACAGTTCAAAACACTGGTGATCAGGATGCTCATAGAATTGGTTGATTTTGGTAACAAACTAGATGAAAAAAATGAAGGCTACAATAAGTGAAATGAAGAAAAATGCACAGGGAACCAATAGTGATGGAAAGAAAGCTGGATCTCACATCAATGGAGTGGACCAGAAGGAAGAAAAAAAGATACTATCAGAAAAGAATGAAGAAATAAGAGTTCAAAAAAATAAGGAGAGGCTTAGGAACCTCTAGGACATCTTTAAACGTTCCAACATCTGAATTATAGGGGTACCAGAAGGGGAAGAAGAAGAGCAACAAGTGGAAAAGTTATTTGAACAAATAATAAAGGAGAACTTCCCAAATCTGGCAAAGAAAAGAGACTTCCAGGAAGTTCAGGAAGCTCGGAGAGTCCCAAAGAAGTTGGACCCAAGGAGGAACACACCAAGGCACATCATAATTACATTAGCCAAGGTAAAAATTAAGGAGAGAATCCTAGAAGCAACAAGAGAAAAGGAGACAGTTACCTACAAAGGAGTTCCCGTCAGACTGTCAGCTGATTTCTCAAAAGAGACCTTACAGGGAAGAAGGGGCTGGAAAGAAGTTTTCCAAGTCATGAAAGGCAAGGACCTACATCCAAGATTGCTCTATCCAGCAAAGCTTTCATTTAGGATGGAAGGGCAGATAAAGTTCTTCTCAGAGAAGGTCAAGTTAAAGGAGTTCATTATCACCAAGCCCTTATTTTATGAAATGTTAAAGGGACTTATCTAAGAAAAAAAAAAGAACATGTCTAGTAAAATGACAGCAAACTCACAATTATTAACAATCACACCTAAAACAAAAACAAACTAAGCAAACAACTAGAATAGGAACAGAATCACAGAAATGGAGATCACATAAAGGGTTATCAGCAGGGAGGGGGAGGGTGGGAATGGGGGAAAAGGTACAGGGAATATGTAGCATAAATGGTAGGTAGAATGTAGACAAGGGGAGGTTAAGAGTAGTGTAGGAAATGTAGAAGCCAAAGAACTTATATGTGTGACCCATGGACATGAACTAAGGGTGGTGGTAAGGCTGGTGGGAAGGAATGTGCAAGAAGGGGAATAAAGGGGGAAAAATGGGATAACTGTAATAGCATAATCAATAAAATACAATAAAAAGTGTAACTCTAGAAAGCAATAACAATATCCATGTTAAAAAATAAATGCTAAAATTCTTTTATAATATGAAAAACAAGTATTTAAATATAAGTAAACTAAAAATTGATTTAAAAAATTAAAGCAAAAGATTTTTTAAATGAAATTCTGGGCCAAAAACATGGGTGCACATTATACATGGGAGTGCATTATACACAGCAAAATACGGTAACTGTATTAGCTTCAAGGCTCTGAGCTCCTGAATAGATTAAATCTTTGCTACCTAGTGTGTTCTGAGTATAGGCTTAGTCAATATCATCTGGAAGCTCATTAGAAATGCTGATGCTTGCTCCATCCCAGGCATACTGATTCAGAATCTGTGTGTTTTCAAGATCCCAGGTCATATGCATGCATTTCATTAATAGCAACAACGAACCAACAACTGAACTCCTGATTTTCTAAAGTAGGTTTTTCCTCTACGTTATCACATGTCACTTTCCTTTCTTGGGGTGAAAGCAGCTTTGTTATGAATAATGAATGCCAAGGCCCTCTCCCAAACTCATAATCTCTTGGAGGTAGTGTTCAGGTACTGTATTTTTAAAAGCTTCCAGTACACAGCTGCTGTGTTTCTTGCTGATTTCTGGCTCACCTTTGCTTCTTTTTCTTCAGAGTGTTTAGTGAACCCACTGCCATGAGGGCAAAGAGAAGACCCTCATAAATATCGTTATCGGCCATGTGGACCACCGCTGGGCATCTTATCTACAAGTATGGGATTATCAATAAGAGAATCATCAAGAAGTTCGAGAAGGAGGCAGCAGAGATGGGCAAGGGTTTCTTCAAGTATGTCTGGGTGATGGACAAAACAAGGCAGAGAGAGAGAGAGAGAGAGAGAGAGAGAGAATGAGAGAGAGAGAGAGAGAGGCATCACCATGGACATCTCCCTGTGGAAGTTTGAGACCAGCAAATACTACACCATCATCAATACAATCTTCACTGTGAAAAGCTTTTTAATTACATTAAAAAATTTAAAACGAAAATAAATAAAGGCTTTCAGGTGTAGCCAGGGTCAGAGGACTCTCAAGAAGTCACCATAGGATAGAGATCAAGGAAGGTTTCACGAAAGAGAGTTGGGAATTCGGTCTTGAAGGATTGATAGGGTTTAGAAGAGTCAGGGAAGCAAGCAAGGTATTCCAGATGGGGTGCGGAGTGGTGTAGAGTGAGATGGAAAGTACTATAGGGAAGGAGGAGATGGAGAAAGAGGCAAAAAAGAATATTTTTAGAAAGCAGGCAATCTAGATTTCTATGTGGAAACTCTTAATTATTAAATGCTGAGAACTCTTTCAGATATGAAACACGGGGCTGGCTAAGCCAAACATCTGTATGCCACATGTGTATAGCTAGATGACATCCTCACTTACACGCACGGAAAACCAACCAGATGCAACACCATTTGCTACTGAAAACCACCGTCACAGTGGCTCAGACCCGGAGACTAGTCGGCTTTTCTCCTGCTCTTCTCACCCATTGCCCTCACTAGAACTCAGTTAGTCCCTGATCTTGGAAGTCTTCCTTGGTCTCTATTACCAGGACCCTGAGACCCCTGCCTGTCACATACAATACAGCAGGCATCACTGGACACTTAAATACGGACGCCTCTGCGCTGTTACTCTGAAACCCTATGGATCTACAGCTAATTTTTAGGCAAATGACTGAGTCAGTTGGGGCTGTGAGAGAGGTCGTGAGACGGTTCTAAGTAAAACTAGACACTCACCATGGCCAGGGCTGAATTGAATTCACTACAAACAAGGCAGCCTGGGGGTAAGAGGGAATGGATTCATCCTGCGAGAGCTAAGAAGAAATTTTAGAAAAAAAATTCTCGTCTCTTCCTGGTTCTCTGGGAATGTAGAAATTTTCTTGGTCTTCCTAGAGAAAGGGTAAGTTTCAGAAAACCTACCTAAATAAGGTAAATAGAAGTGAGAGGATGTCCGGGTGCAAAGGCCCCCTCCCACAAGTGAAATGGGAGCTGACACCAGCTCCCCAGTTGAGGTGTCCGGGATGGCACCAGCGCAGCCCTGTTCTCAACCAGAGCTCCCCCAAAAGATCCAGACAGTCAAGTCGACAACGGGTTCAGCCCGTTCCTATTCGCCAGGAGAGAAGTGAGTTTAATCATAATTTTGCGGACTCCAACAAAGGAGAAAGGTTTTAGGGTACCCACAATGGAGTGTTCCGGTTGAGCATGTGTGCTCAGACTCCTGGTCTAATTTGCTCGGATGAACCCCCTCTCTCAGCTTCGGTCTCGCCTTGGGTTTAATGGAGTTAAAAAGATACGTGAATTGGACGAGACCACATCCGTCCGGCGCTCAAGGGATACCAGGCACAACTCTACAATCTGCAGCAGGAGCTGGGAAAATTCACTGCCGCACTAGCACAGACCCTGGTCAATCCCAGAATCCGAAAAGTAGCCTCCTTTGGCACGTCATTTCTGCGCGCCGAGGGTCAGGCCCATTACCAGATGCGGAAGTCATTTCAGGCAACACTGAGGAGGGAAGTGTTTAGAGCGAAGGGGTTAGAGAAGCGCTGCTGGCACGGCGGAAAGCTGTACCCATGGCCACGTACATGTTTTGTGAACGTGGTTTTAAGAAAAAAGAGGGGAAGTCCAGATACCACAGTGGTCATTCTGCTGTGACCGAACCAAATGATCCAGAAACGGCTTCCTCAGAAGCCGCTGGAAGCCGCTGGCTGTCTGCGCGCCTCTGGTTGCGCCAAGCATCCTGGGAGGTGTGGTCCTCTCGTCATACCGCTGATTGTGGGTAGTGTAGTCTCGCCGCTCTGCTGGAGTAGCTGGATCCCCAGCTGGTGGCTGGATTGACCCCTTGTTCTTTGGTGGCGCTGGTGAGTGAGGCTCCCGCGGCACCTTTACCTCAGCCGTGTCCCTGCTCAGCAAGGTAGGTCTAAAAGGTTTATCTGTGGGCTGGGGCTGAGGATGGTGCAGATGGCGGGGTGAGGAGATAGTGGTGGAGACGCGCTGTCGTGGCTCAGGCCGTGCTCCACGGGATGTTTTATTTGGGGGTCTGGGCGCGCATCTCCAACCTGGGTGAAGCTCAGCCTTGAAGCCCAGTGGTGGTGGGTCCTGGGCTTCGGCATCTCATGCTAGGGTTCCTGTGTGTTGGGACATGTTCGGCCTTGGCCGAAATAACGATGTCGAAAGAGTAGGGGGGTCTCTTCTGTCACAAGTCCCGGGGTTTTGAGGAACTGAGTAAGTAGGCTACCTCCCCGTTGTCTTCATGTGGTAGAGTGGGGCCTTCCACTGGGGTTTTGCTGGGCAGCACCACTACCCCTCTGTTTTGCTGAGGCGAGGTGAGGGGTTGGCAGGCTTGGTCAAGCATCCCTGGCTTGGACCATGTGTTAGCATGGTCATTTTGGCACGATATCAGGGTCTTAATTTGGCAAGCTGGTGGGTTCGAGCCTTGAAGGAAGAAGTGGGGCTGGGGCCCACTGGGCAAGTTTTTCAAAGATCCGGAGGACTGTCACTGACCACAGGAATCACGGATTCCCACATCTCACGTGTGGCCAGGCTTTGGGATTTTAAGTTTCATTTTAACTTTTTATTATGGAGAAATTTAAGACAGAAGTAGCTAGAACTCCATGACCCATCACCCAGATTCAATGCTTATCACCTCGTGACTACTCCTGATTTCATTTCAAACTGATACACTGAGGACCTTCACAACCCATAGTGGTTTTTTATCACTGCCCTGTTGAAGAGCATGGCCTCCACAACCAGATTTCATCCAGGCTCTGTCACTTTATAGCTGTGTCCCCTTGGTCAAGAGACTGACCTCAATATGCCTCAATTTTCTTATCTGTAAAATGAAGATAATAAATCACACTTCATTGGGTTGTGAGGATAGAATAAGGTAAAACTTGTACAGTGCCTGGAACAGTCTCTTATGTACTAAGTGTGAGATAGGTATTAACTTACTTATTAAGAGCAGTGGTGAGAGAGGATCAGCTCAGGGTCAGTGTCAGTAGCGTGTCTGGGCAGGCAGTGTTCACAGCCCACATATGAGCTCTGTTCCCAGCAAGCTGCCCACAGTCTTTTATAATGAGACAAGTCCATTCCTAATGCTTTTAAGGAAGAGGAAGCCCTATCCTATCCTGAGGATTTCCAGAGACTCTCTTGAACCTTTTGGTTCTTGTTCTGCCCCGATACAGCTCCTGCCTACCTAGAGAGGATTGTCTAGTGGGCAAAGGGAGGACTCCTGGGCTCCCGAAAGCTCAGCTTCAGGTAGGTTCCTACTTACCTTTTTGCATGCTGAACTGCTGGTGGGTATCCTTTGCTCAACTTTGAAATCTTGTAGCCTGTTGTATCCCATCCAGTGAACAGAGCCTCAGCTGGATTCCCCAGGAAACAAGGCCTGTTGTAAGGGTGATGATTTTCATAGGGACTATTCTTCAGACCTGGTGTCCTCATTCATAACCTCTTCATCCTTGCTCCAGCATTTCTTCTTTCAGTATTTGTTCAGACTGCTCACTTCCAGGGCTTGTCTTCTTGTGAAGTTATCAATATTCTGTTCTTTTTTCCATCCAATGCCCCAGCAAATTGCCATATCATTTTACATTAAAATACTTTAGTGGGCATCTCTAAAACATAAGGACTTATTTTAATACAATCACAATTTTATTGTTACACCCAACAAAATTAATACTTCTTTCCCCAATTGTTTGAATTTTTTTTTTTTTTTTTTTTTTGTCAGTCAGAACAGCCCTCCTCAGAGGTACAAGAGGAAGACATCTGGAATTTAGCATGGTGGTTTTCTCTATCTCTGCCTCTCTTTCCTCCCATTTCTTCTGATCTAGCTGATCTGGATTAATAGCTGCAACTGCTACTAGTGGTGCAAGCTGGGCCTCTTGAATTTTCCTTGCCTCTTTTTTCCAAATCTATCTCCCATTTGTCTGGCCATTGTGTCCTCTCAATTCCACCTAAGTGGTACCTGTAGAGTCCTCCTCTTCCCCATTGTCTCACTCCTGTACAACCCTAGCTTCCTGTTTCTTTTCTACCTTCTTGTCCCTTTTTCCCCCACCTGTTGAGTTGGGCTCCTAAAGTATAAAAACAATTATGAACTGATTAATGATAGGGATATGTCCTAAGAAATGTGTTGTTGGGTGATTTTGTCATTGTGTGAATATTATAGAGTATGCTTACACAAATCTAGATTGTATAAACCTACTATACACCTAGGCTGTATGGCATATCCTATTTCTTCTAGGCTATAAACCTCTACATCATGTTACTGTATTGAATACTGCAGGTAATTGTAACACAATAATATTTGTGTAGATGAACATTATAAACTTGGAGAAAATACAGTAGCAACATAGTAAAAAAAAGATAAAAAATAGTGCATCTGTATAGGGAACTTACCATAAACAGATTTTGCAGGGCTGGAAGTTGCTCTGGTTGAGTCAGTGAGTGGTGACTGAATGTGAAGTCCTAGAGCATTACTATCCAATTGTTGTAGACTTTACAAGTAATGTATACTTAGGCTACACTAATTTTGTACAGCAACATGAGAGTAAGTCAAGCACAAGAGAAAATGATGCAATCAAGAAATGTAGTAAGCATGAGAGGTATGAGGCTGCTGCTAGCATAACATGACATACTGTTTCACAGCAAACTTTTTTTTAACATAAGTAGAAAGAGGTCCATATACTCTCAAACAATAATAAAAGTATAGTATAGAAATATATAAACTAGTAACAGTCATTTATCATTATTGAGTACTTGTACCATACATAATTATGTGCTACACTTTTATATGACAGGCAATACAATAGGTTTGTTTTCACCAGCATTACCATAAATACATGAGTAATGCGTAGTGCTGTGATGGTGTTGCTAGACAATAGGAATTTTTCAGCTCCATTATAATCTAATGGGATCACCAACGTTTATGTGGTCTGTTGTTGACTGAAATGTCTGCAGTGCATGATGTACTAACTTGCCATTTAACCTGCTGAAAAGAGACCTAATACTTTGCTTAGCTTCTGTTCAAACTGCAAAGTCAGACTGCCCAGGTTCAAATCACAGCTTTACCATATTCTGTCTGTGCAGTCTTGAGCATGTTACTTTACCTCTGAGCCTTCTTTTCCTCATCTATAAAATGGGGGTTATCAGTGGTGTCCACCTCACAGGGATGTTGGTTGTGATAACACTTGGAGATTATCAGTTGTGTCCATTTCATAAGGATTTTGGTTATGGTAACATTTGTAATGAGGTTAAAGTGCCTGGTACGTAGGAAATACTAAGTAATTGTTAGTTAGGATTATATTATTATTGCTTCCAACTTCTCCTCCAAGTCACATTTTCAGTCTCCAGCCCTATACCCACTTTTGTCAGATCTTGTTTTACAGTTGCATGGAAATATATTCCATGGTATGCTTTTATTTTTCCATGCTTCTGCTTCAGCATAAACTCTTGCTGATTGAGCACCGATGTGATCCCACTGTAGAACATTCCTGGATTTTCCTAGGCAGTATTCCCAGTCTCTCTGTCAGCAGCAGAACACTTGATGCATCCAGACTTCACAGCTCTCAAGCTGCATCATTACTGTCTGACTATCCCACTGAACTATGAGGTGGGTCTCTGCGGGTTGGGCACTTCATCTTGTTCCTTCTGGGTCACTGATACAATACCTGGGACCTGAATAGACTAACTGGGTGATACAGTGTGAAGACATGAGTTATCTTTGCTGGTTGGGAGGGAAGTTTACCCGGGGAGTCTGATTGGTAAAGTGTACACTTGGCATTTTTGGAGTGAGCCCTAAATCACAAGTTAGTGAGTGTGGACTTGTTGTAAGGGGAGAAAGGGCCCACTCGAGGGTTTTCAGGACAGCAGTAACTGTAACTTGCCCCTCCAACTCTTGCCCTGTGTTTTTCCTTCCTGTTAGAGCTAAACTCCTTGAAAGAATTGTCTATACTTGCTGTCTCTATTCCTATCCTTCCACTGTCCTTTAAATGTTGTAGTGAGACTCTTTTAGCTCACCCACTAAAAAATACTCTTGTTGAAGTCACCAGTACTTTCCCTGTGACTAGATGCCAGAGTCAGTTTTCAGTGACATTTTATGTAGTCACATACTTCCTCCTTCTGAAAGTACCTTTCACACAGTTGCTGCTGGTTTCCAGCTTTTTCTACCTCATAGTTTGTTTCTCCTCTGTCTCCTTTGTGAGCTTCTCTTCTCCCAAATCCTTACTGTGAAAGGTCCTGGTTCATTTCTTAGACCTCTCATCTTCTCCAGCTACATTCTCTCCTTGGGGTCTCTGTTCAGTGTCAAGGCCTTAAATGCCATCTCTCTGAGGTTCAGTCTAGACCTCTCTACCTTCAACTCCAAATTCTAGTTTCTTACTGTCTATTTCACATTTCTGCTTGGATATCTCATGGGCACCTAATGTCTCCAACAACAAACTGGTCACCTCCCCCAAACTTGCTCCACCCTAGTGGAGTATAGACTATTCTTTCAAGGAGTTTAGCTCTGAAAGGGAGCAGAGACATAGCAACTCCTTCCTTCAGATTGCTCAGGCTCAAAACCTTGGAGTTATACTTAACTTCTTTCTTGCTCTTACCCTCTATCCCTAATAAGCAAATCTGGAATCTGGACTCTTAACAATCTCCAGCCTCTGCTGTTTCTACCACAGTCAAGGCCACCATCTTACCTGGATGTTTATAGCCTTTGAGTGGTCTCTGCTTCTTCCCTTGGCCCCCAAGATATTATTCAATACAGCAACTGCAGGAATCTTTAAAGTGTTAGTAAAATCATGTCATGCTCAAAATGTTCTGGTGGCTTCTCATCTCAATCAAAGTCAAAACCCGTATCTTACAAGACTAGATAAGATCTCCCCCCACATTTACCCTTGAACCTCATCTTTACCACTTTGTCTTAGATATACCACAACAGCTTAGTGAACTGTCTCTCTACCTTGACCATGCCAGGCTGACTCTTGCATCAGGGCATTTCCCTTGAATGTTCTCTTGTCTGCATTGCTCTTTTTTCAAAGTTACTCATTTGGCTCATTTCCTCACATCTTTCAGAATTTTACTTAAACACCTCCTCAGTGAGGCCTTCCCTAAATATTGTTTAAAATCCCCAAACCTACTCAACTTCTCTTACTTTTGTTTTTGCCTTGCTGCTGTATTTCTCTTCATTTCACTTATCACTTACTGATGTATTTTATTTATTAATATGTCCATCTTCCTCCCCCTTGACTTTAATATCAATGAGGACAGAAGTTTTTATCTTTGTTAACCTCTGAATCCTGTCTAAAATAGAGCCTAGAGGCTTCTAGTCAAGATGGTAGTATGGGTAAATGTGGTACTTGCCTCCTCCCACAACAACATCAAAATTACAACTAAACTATAGAACAAGCATCATTCAGAACTGCTTGAAATCTGCTTAATGGAAGTCTTATAACAACTAGGGAATTGAAGAAGAAGCCACACTGAGACTGGTAGGAGGGGTGGAGATTCGGAACAGGCTGGTCCTACACCCACGTGCGGTGGATAAAAATCAGGGCGGATATCTTGGCTGCAGAGGTCCTCCCTAAGGAGAGGGGTCCCAGCTCCATATCAGGTCCCATAGCCCAGGGTACCAGTGCCAGGAAGAGAAGTCCCCATAACTTCTGGCTGTAAAAACCATCAGGGATTGAGGCTGAGAGAGGCAGAGTCTACTGGAATCCCAGGCAGTTCCTCTTAAAGGGCCCATGCATGGACTTATGAGCTCCAGTGCTGGGGCAGCAGCTCAGAAGGCACCCAAGACATATGAGTAATCTAGTATCAGACCAAGAGCTGGGGGGGACAGCTTTCTCCCAGAGAGAAGTGCTGCCAGAGGCTATTGTTCCTTTGATGAGCTCTCCCCTGTCGGCATCGGCAGGCAGACAGATGCCGTATCTGAGACTTCCATCAACCTGGCTCACACCGTTTGCCCCAACTGATGATTCCCTGAGGCCCTATTCACTCAACTTTTAGGCCCACCCAAGCTGTTTCCAGTGGCTCTTCCATATGAATGGCTTGTCTTGACTCATGCTTTAGTGTTTCCTAAAATCTTTCAAGCAGCACCTTGCCTCAGCGTGCCCCGTACCATTCACTAAATGACCCTAAGCCTGGCACTAGCAACAGTGGTTCACAGGCTTGGCCTTGCCTGTGCACCTCCAGGATCAGTACAAGTAGCAACCATCTGCAGATCACTTTGTAGCTCATGCCAGGTGGACACAGGCAGAACACAAACATCAGCTGATGTTGGCCTGCACCTCCCTGGAGGCCCCAGAGCTAGCACACCCAGTGTGGACAGCTTCAAACCAGGTTGAAGGACCATCATCCAACCACTCCATAAGCAATATACTCAAGGGGCAGACTTGGCACTAAAGCCCCACTGAAGTAAGTCCTGCACTGTGGGATAGGCCCCTGCACAGCTGATCTTCCGTGGTGGTTAAAGGTCTTTGATTGGTGGTCACAGCCAGTCTTTGCAGCCAACTGGCTTGGGGATACGCCCCTCCCAGTGGTGTGCCAAAGGCAGTTAAGGCTCAATTATAAGAGGAGGGTACACAGCCCACACAGAGGTGTACTTCAAGTGCCCAGCTTGGGTGATCGGGGAAGCTGTGCTACTGGATCCTACAGAATACTTACTACCTAAAGACACTCTACCAAGTCCATGAAACATAGCAGCTCTACCTAATAACATGGAAGCAAATACAGGGAGGTTGCCAAAATGAGGAGACAAGGAAACATGTCCAAGCGAAAGAATAGAACAAAACTCCAGAAAAAGAACTAAACAAGATGGAGACAAGCAATCTACTAGATATAGTGTTCAAAGCAATGGTAATAAGGATGCTCAATAAATTTAGGAGAAGAGTTGATAAACTTAGTGAGGACTTCAACAAAGAGATAGGAAACATAAAAGTGGAACCAGACAACATATAAAGGAACCCGTCAGAACTGAAGAATACATTAACTGAAATGAAGAATATATTGTAGGGAATCAGCAGTTGAGTAGATGAAACAGAGAATCAAATCAGAGATTGGGAAGATAAGGAATCAGAAAAGACCCTATTAGAATAGCAAAAAGAAAAATGAATCCAAAAAAATGAGGATAAGTGTAAGGAGCCTCTGGGGCAACTTCAAACATACCAACATTTGCATCATGGGGGTACTGAAAGGAAGAAAGAGAGAGCAAGGAATTGAAAACCTACTTGAAAAAATAATGATGGAATCTTCCTGGACTTGGTGAAGGAAATACATATACAAGTCCAAGAAGCACAGAGAGAAGCACATCAAACAAGATGAACCCAAAGAAGTCCATACCAAGGCACATCATAATTAAAATGCCAGAAATTAAAGACAAAGAATTCTAAAAGCAGCAATAAAAAAGCAGTTTTATCTACAATGGAGCTCCCAAAATTGTCAGCTGTTTCTCAACAGAAACAGTGGACCAGAAGGGATTGGCAAGAAATATTCAAAGTAATGAAAAGCAGGGATCTATAGCCAAGATTACTCTACCCAACAAAGCTAGAATTGAAGAACAGATAAAGAGCTTCCCAGATAAGAAAAAACTAAACCACCAAACCAGTATTATTTAAAATGTTCAAGAGTTTCTTGAAGGAGGATAGGGAAGAGAAGGAGGTCAAAAATAAGAACAACAAAGTGGCAATAAATACATATCTATCAACAACTGAATCTGAAAAGCAAAATGAAGAAGCAGAACAGAAACAAACTCATAGATATGGAGAACATTTTGATAGTTTCCAGATGGGAGGGTGGTTATGGGATTGGTGAAAAGATGGAAGGATTATGAAGTAAAAAAATTAGTTGTTACAGAATAGTCTTGGGGATGTAAAGTACAGCATAGGGAATATAGTATTATTCTCATAATTATATATAGTGTCAGATGAATATGAGATTTATTGGGATGATCACTTGGTAAGTTATGTTATGTTTAATCAATTGTGTGTATACCTGAAACTAATGTAACAATGCATGTCAACTATAATTGAAAATATTGGGTTGGCCAAAAATCCATATGGTTTTTTCCATAAAATGAAAGACACATTTTTCATTTTCACCAATTACTTTATTGAGTATGTCAGCTATCTCCTATGTGGTATAATGACTGCTCTCAATTAATGTCTTGATTTAATCGCTATCAACTTTAACTGGTATACCTGACCGTGGAGCATCATCCAGCAAGAAATCTCCAGCATGAAACTTCACAAACCACTTTTGATACATTCCGTCAGTCACAGAACCTTCTCCATACACCACACAAATCTTTTTTTGTGTTTCAGTTGTGTTTTTACCTTTCTTGAAATAATAAAGCATTATATGCTGAAAATATTGTTCACTTTCTTCCATCTTCAGTATTAAAATGGCTGCACAAAAATTCACCAATTCTGATAGTTTTTAAAATTTGTTTATTTTCTTCAGAGTGCGGGAGAGAAATACCAATATGTGGTTGCCCCTCGTGCACCCCTTCACCCCCACTGGGGACCTGGCCCGCAACCCAGGCACCTGCCCTAGACTGGGAATTGAACCAGCAATCCTTTGTTTCACAGGCTGGCACTGAATCCACTGAGCCACACCAGCCAGGGGTGATAGTTTTTTTTTTTTTTTAATGCATGCTGATATTACATCTGTCACAATAAAATCTAACAAAATTGTTTCGAAAGAAGTTAGACAACTAAGTGCCACCAGAGCCATCATACGGAAAAAAACTAATGAACTCTGTGAACAAAACTCTGTGAATTAAAAAATGAAAGAAAGCAGAACTGAATTATGTTATCTAGGAGAAGGAGATAGATATTGTGCAGGTAATCACCAGTATCTTACTAAACTTGACAGTTGCTGTCATTTTGTGATCAATAACTGTGATAATAGCTATCATTTGTTGAACATTTACTGTAGTCAGGAACTGTGGTAGGTGTACATTTTACAGATGATTCTCATTTTCAGACAAGAAAACTGAGGTTTAGAAAGGTCAAACTGTGCCCAAGTTCCTAAAGAATTTAAAGAATCTTCACTCAGTGATAGTAATATGAAAAAAGAAGATGGGTCAAATTTAAATCTAGTCACCCATTGTTTTACTAGAAATATTATGATTAGGTATTTAGAGAGTTAAAAAATGTTTAGTTAAATCTCTCCTAACCAAAGCCATGTCTCTTGCCATTATTTTTGGCCAACAGGGAGCTGGCTGTGGAAAGTGGATGTTTTTGCTCTGAAAATCAAATGCAGTAGATTAAAACCTAAGCAAAACCAAAAAAAGTACCACCACAAAGTTTGTCTTTATCTTCATTTCATTCAAATTGAATAGATGCAGTGGGATCTAGACTTTTTCATATTTGTATTCTGCTTTGCTTCTTGGTTCTGGAGCAGGATTTCTGATTCTGTTTGAATTTATTTTCCTCTCAGGTACCATTTGCAAGACTATATGGAAATTAATATAGAGAGAATATTTCTATTCAGTTAAGCAGTGTCAGTGTCCTAATATGACATAAAACAATGCTATTAGCATTGACCATGTGTCTCAGTTGGTTGGAGTGTCATTCCATGCACCAAAAGGTTACCATTTCCATTCCCAGTCAGGGCACATGCCTGGGTTGCTGCTTCAGTCTCCTGTTGGGGAGCATTCTGGAGGCAGCTGATCGATGTTTCTTACATTGATGTTTGTCTATCTTCTCCTCTCTTCCTCTGTCTCTAAAATCAATGGAAACCTGTCCTTAGGTGAGGGCTCAAAAAATGCTATTTTATTAGAATCAGAAAAAAAACTTCTAAACATGAGTTTTCTTAACATCAGTTTACTTTTTTTTAAGTCTAGAGGGAAGACAATTTACATTAAGTAACTGCTGTAATATTTAAAATGAAAGGTCATTTGAGGGTATCACTTTTTTTCATCTTTTTCAATATAAGGGTAAAGTTAGATGCTTGATGTATGTTTCATTTATGTGTAATAAACTACATGAAATAAAAATAAAATAGAGCCTATCTCACAGTAGGAATTTAATAATTGAAACAACGACTAATTCAAAATGTAAATATAGGGCTATTCTGGGAGGAATGGATGAGGCCAACTGGGATGTTGGGAGATAGTCCCTTGGGAGATAATCCCCAGAGACTCTATCAGGAGGGACTATTGCTAACTAATGTGGTGTGAAATAATTCAGAGGTGCAATCATTTGGCCTTGGTAATTGATTTAGTATTTCAGGTAGGCAAATAGGCATGGTACCTGATAAGGCATGTGGATGATAGGAAAGGTGCTTCTGTCATTAAGAAAGCTGAGAACAGAGCCCTGGCTGGTGTGGCTCAGTGGATTGAGTGCCAACCTGCCAACCAAAGGGCTGCTGGTTCCATTCCCAGTCTAGGGCATATGCCTGGATTGTGGGCCATGTCCCCAATAGGGGGCATGCCAGAGGTAACCACACACTGATGTTTCTCTCCCTCCCTCCCTTCCCCTGTCTAAATAAATAAAATCTTTAAAAAAAGAAGAAAGCAAGCAAACAGGATAGAGGAGGCACAGTATGTCTGGAAAGATTCTGATTATTGATTGCTGCACAACAAACAACCTCAAAACCTAGTGGTTTATAAGAACCAGCATGTTATAATCTCTCACAGTTCCTTGGATTTACCAAGATCAGCTGGGTGGTTGTACTCTGGGTTATAGATCTGGCTTGTGGGTGAATATAAAATCTTTGGTTCGTAATCTCTTTAAGTTTCTTGTAAATCTAGCTGCATTGCTGCTTTGCTTTGAATGATATTTTTGCCATGTATTTTTAAATATGGATGGTAAAGTATATACAACATAAAATTTACTATTTTTAACCATTTTAAGTGCATTGTTTAGTAGCATTAAGTACATTCATATTGTACAACCATCTCCACTTTCCATCTCCTGGATTTTTTTAATCCTTTCAAACTGAAACTTGGGACTAATTAAACAATAACTCCCATGTTTCCCCTTCCCCTACACTCTCTCCATCATCATTTTACTTTCTGTCTAAGTGAGTTTGATTGCTCTAGGTACCTCATAAGTGGGAGAATATACTATTTGTCCTTTTGTGTCAGGTTTAGTTTACTTAGCATAATGTCTTCAAGATTCATCCATAAGCATGTGTCAGGATTTCTTTTTTTAAGGCTAAAAAATGCCCTATTGTGTGTGGGTATGTGTGTGTGGTGTCAGATTTTGTTTATCTATTCATTTGTTGTTGGATATGTGGGTTGCTTCTATGTTTTAGCTGTGTTTTAATGCTGCTGTAAACATGTGTATACAATTATATTTGAATTTCTGCTTTCAGTTCTTTTGAGGATATACCCAGAAGTGGAATTGGTATACCATATGATAATTATATTTTTATTTTTTAAAAAACCACTGTACCATTTTCAATACTGGCTGCCCCATAGTACATTCCTACCAGCAATACACAAGGGTTGAATGATGATCTTTTTTTAAAATTACAATTTACATTCAGTGATGTTTTGTATTACTTTGAGTTACACAGCATAAGGGTTAGACAGGCATATACGTTACAAAAGGGTTCACCTGATATTTCAAGTACACACCTGGCACCATGCATAGTTATTATAAAATTATTGACTACATTTCTTATGCTGTAATTTACATCCAAGTGAAATCCTATGGTATTTGTCTTTCTCTGTCTGACTTATTTTGCTTGGCATAATATCCTCTTGGTCCACTTATGATGTCACAAATGGTAAGATTTCATTCTTTTATGGCTGAGTAGTATTCCACTGAATGTATGTAACACTGCTTTTTTATTCACTCATTTGTTAATGGGCACTTGAGTGCTTCCATATCATGGCTATTGTAAATAATGTTGCAATGAACACAGGGGTGCATATGTTCTTTTGAATTAGTGTTTTGGGTTTCCTCAGATATATATCCAGAACTGGAGTCACTGGGTCATAAGGCAAATCCATTTTTAATTTTTTGAGGAATTTCTACATTATTTTTCACAGTGGTTGAAGCAATCTTCATTAGGAGCAACAGTGCACTAGGGTTCTTTTCTATATATTTGCCAACACTTATCATTTGTGGGTTTATTGATGCTAGCCATTCTGAAAGGTGTGAGGTGATATTTCATTATGCTTTTATTTGCACTTCTGATAATTAGTGACAGTGAAAATCTTTTCATATGTCTATTGCCCATCTGTATGTCCTCTTTGGAGAAGTGTCTATTCAAAGTCCTCTGCCCAGTGTTTAATTGGATTGTTTGTTTTTGGTGCTAAGTTTGAGTTTTTTACAAATTTTGGATATCAACTCCTTAAAAATGTATCATTGACAAAATATTTTCCCATTCAGTTTGTTGTCTACTCATTTTTTCTTGGATGGTTTCTTTTGCTGTTCAAAAACATTTTAGTTTGATGTAGTCCCATTTGTTTATTTTTCTTACTCAAGTAGATATAATAAAAAAATATTGCTAAGAGAAATGTCAGAGATTTTACTGCCTATGTTTTCTTCCAGGATTTTTATGGTTTCAAGTTTTACATTTAAGTCTTTAATCCATTTTGAGTTTATTCTTTTGTATGGTGTAAGAAAGTGGTCTGGTTTTATCTTTTTGCATGTGTCTGTCCAATTTTCCCAGTACAATTCATTGAATTGAATGTTTATCTTATTTTATGTTCTTTGTTGCCTTTGTGAAATATTAATTGATGATAAAGGTGTGGGCTCATTTCTGGACTCCCTATTCTGTTTCACTGATCAATATGTCTGTTTTTATACCAGTACCAGGCTGTTTTGAATACAGCCTTGTAGTATAGTTTGATATCAGATACTGTGATCCTTCCAATTATATTCTTATGCTGAGGTTCTTTGGGGTCTTTTTTGGTTTCATATAAGTTTTTGCTATATTTGTTCTTGTTCTGTGAAATATGCCATTGGTATTTTGATAGGAATTGTATTGACTCTATAGATTGCTTTGGGTAGTATGGACATTTTAATGGTTAATTCTTCCTATCCATGAACATGATATATTTATACTTTTCACTTATTTGTATCTTTCTGTTTCATTTTCAGCATCTTAGACTTTTTCCAGTACAGGTCTTTTAACCTCCTTAGTTAAATTTATTCTTAGTAATTTTTTAAAATTTTTTATTTTAGTTTATTCATTACAGTTTCTATCCTTTATTCCCATTCCAGCCCACCCACCCATTCCTCCCCTCCTCCCTCCCCTTTCCAACCCCCCTAGTTTTGTCCATGTGTCCTCCTAATTTGTTCCTGTAAACCCTTCCCTTCTCCCCTGAAATTCCCTCCCCTCTCCCCTCTGGTTGTTTTGTTTTCATTTTCATTTGTCTCAAGGTATCTTTTAATTTTTTCTTCCATCTCATTGTTAACCCATTCACTGTTTAGTAACATGTTATTTAGCCTCTCTGTGTCTGTGTGTTTTTTTTCTTGTAATTGATTTCTAGTTTCATGTCATTGTGCTTGGAAAATATGCTTGAAATAAATTATTTAACTCTTTTAAAATTTACTGAGGCATTTTGTGTGTGTGTATGGTCTAATATGTGGTCTGTCCCGGAAAATGTTCTATGTGTACTTGAAAAACAATGTATATCGTGCAGTTTTAGTGTATATAATGCTGTGAAAATACCAAATTCACCTGGTGCAGTGTGTCATTTTAAGGATTCTGTTTTCTTGTTGATTTTTTGTCTGAAGATCTGTCCACTGATGTCAGTTTATTACTGTTGATCTCTCCCTTTATGTCCATCAATATTTGCTTTATGTATTCAGGTACTCCTGTTTTGGGTGCATACATGTTTACAAGGGTTATTTTGTCTTGTTGGATTGATTTCTTTATCATTACCCAATGTTAGCCTTTGTTTTAAAGTCTGTTTTGTCTGATAGAAGTATTACTACCAATACTTCTTAAAAAAATTCCTTTCCGCATTACATACCCTTTTGCATCACAATACCTTTTTTAATAAATTTCCATTTGCATTAAATAATCTTTTTCAATCCTTTTACTTTCAGTCTGTATGTGTCTTTCATCCTGAGGTGGGGCTCTTGTAGACAGCATATATATGGGTCTTGCTTTCTTAGTCATTCAGCTACCCTGTGTTTTGATTGGAGGATTTAATCCATTTACATTTAAAATGATTTTTTTCTTTTTGATTTTTTAATTGTTGTTCAAGTACAGTTGTTTTCATTTTCACCCCACCATGCCTCCCCTCCCCACCCATCCCTGCTTCACACCCTCGAATCTACCCCCTTTGGCTTTGTCCATTTGTCCTTTATACATGTTCCTTGATGGGCCTTTCCCTATTATCCTTCTCCCTGCTCCTCTCTGGTTACTCTCAGTTTTTGATAGTTATATGTTTATTGACATTTTATTCTTTTTTAAAAATTTTTTATGGTTCAGTTACAGTTGTCCCCATTTATCCCCCATTAGTAGCCCTGCCCTGTCTACACCCCTTCTCCCACATTCAATCCTCCACCCCCTACCCCTGTTATCCTTGTCCATGGGTCCTTTATATACATGTTTCTTGACTTGACCCTTCACCTTTTTTCCTTTGTTATGCCCCCTTGCACCCTCCCCTCTGGTCACTGTTCTTTATTTCCATAGTCTCTGGTTCTGTTGCACTCTCTTATTTGTTTTGTTGATTAAGTCCCACTTACAGATGAAATCATATGGTATTTGTATTTTACTGCCTGGCTTATTTCAATTAGCATAATACTCTGTGGTTCCATCCATTCTATCATGAAGGGTAGGAGCTCCTTCTTTCTTTCTGCTGTGTAGTATTCCATTGTGTATATGTACCACAGTTTTCTGATCCACTCATTTACTGATGGGCACTTAGGCTGTTTCTAGCACTTGGCCTTTGTAAATAACGCTGCTATGAACATTGGGGTGCATAGGTCTTTTGAATTGGTGATTCTTAGGGTATAATCCCAGTGATGGAATTGCTGGGTCAAAAAGCAGTTCCATTTTTAGTTTTTGTTGGTTTTTTTTTTTTTTTCAGGAAATTCTATACTGTTTTGCACAGAGGCTGCCAAGTCTTCATTTTTCACCTACAGTGTACTAGGGTTTCCTTTTCTCCACATCCTCATCAGCATGTTTTGTTTGTTGATTTGTTAATGATAACCATTCTGACTGGTGTGAAATGGTATCTCATTGTGGCTTTAATTTGCATTTCTCTGGTGTCTAGTGAGGTTGAGCATCCTTTCATATGCCTATTGGCCCTCTGTATGTCCTCCTTGGAGAATTGTCTGTTCAGGTCCTTTGCCTATTTTTTAATTGGATTGTTTGTCTTCCTGGTGTTGAGTCATAACAGTTCTTTATATATATGTATTTTGGAGATCAAACCCTTGTCCACGCTATCATTGGCAAATATGTTTTCCCATATGGTTGGTTACCTTTTTATTTTATTGATGTTCTCTTCAGCTGTGCCCAAGCTTTTTAACTTGCTGTAGTTCCATTTGTTTGTTCTTTCCTTTATGTCCCTTGCTTTAGGGGACATATTGGTGAAAATATTGCTGTGTGGGATATCTGAAATTTTTCTGCCTTTATTCTCCTCTAGGGCTTTTATTGTGTCATGACTTATATTTAAGTCTTTTATCCTTCTTGAGTTTATTTTTGTATGTGGTGTAAGTTGGTTGAGTTTCATTTTTTCACATATTCCTATCCAGATCTCCCAACACCATTTGTTGAAGAGGCTATTTTCACTCCATTTGCTCCTGCTCCCTTTGTCAAATATTAGTTAACCATAGAGCCATGAGTTTATTTCCAGGTTCTCTATTCTCTTCCATTGATCTTTGTGTCTGTTCTTCTGCCAGTACCAGACTGTTTTGATTAGAGTGGCCTGCAGTATAGTTTGATATCAGGTATTGTGATCCCTCCTACTTTGTTCTTTTTTCTCAAAATTGCTGAGGCTATTCAGGGTCATTTATGGTTCCATATAAATTTTTGAAATGTTTGTTCTGTGTCTGTGAAATGTGTCATTGATATTTTTTAAGGGTTGTATTGAATCTGTAGATTGGTTTGGGTAGTATGGACATTTTGATTATGTTAATTTTTCCAATCCATGAACATGGTATATGCTTCCATTTGTTCATATCTTCCTTCATTTCTTTCTTCAGTGTTGTATAGTTTTCTAAGTATAGGTCTTTTAACTTCTTGGTTAGGTTTATTCCTAGGTACTTTACTTTTCTTGTTGCTCTAGCAAATGGATTTTTTTTTCTGATTTATGTTTCTGATATTTCATTGTTGGTGTACAAAAATGCCTTCAATTTCTGAATATTGACTTTGCATCCCACTGTTTAGCCAAATTCACTCATTAGGTTGAGTAGTTTTTTGGCAGAGTCTATAGGGTTTTTTATGTATACTATCATGTCATTTGTAAACAATGACGGTTTTACTTCCTCCACTCCATGGATTACAAAGGCATTCCATGAATGCCTTTTATTTCTCTTGTGTGATCGCTGTGGCTAGAACTTCCACTCTATGTTGAATAGAAGTGGTGAAATCACATCCTTGTCTTGTTCATGATCTTATTGGGAAAGCTTTCATTTCTTGCCCATTGAGTATGATGTTGGCTGTAGGTCTCTCATATATGGTCTTTATTATGTTGAGGTATGCTCCTTCTACTCCCATTTTGCTGAGTGTTTTTATCATAAATGGGTGCTGTACTTTATCAAATGCTTTTCCAGCATTATTGATATGATCATGTGATTTTTGTCTTTCCTTTTTTAATGTAATTATATTACATTTATTGACTTGCAAATATTTTACCATCTTTGCATCCCTGGGATGGATCCCACTTGATCATGGTATATGATCTATTTAATCTATTGCTGGATGTGGTTTGCCAATATTTTCTTTCCTTGGTGATTTAGCATCTATATTTATCAGTGATATTGGCCTGCGGTTTTCTTTTTTGCTGTGTCTGTACCTGGTTTGAGGATTAGGATGATACTGGCCGCATAAAAAGAATTTGGGAGTCTTCCCTCTTCTTGGATTTTTTTGAATAGTTTGAGAAGGATAGGACTTAGCTCTTCCTTAAATGTTTTGTAAAATTTTCCTGTAAAACTGTCCGGTCCAGGGTTTTCTGTGCCAGGAGTTTTTTGATTACTGCTTCAATTTCACTAGCTATTATTGGTCTGTTCAGGCTTTCTTCTGCTTCTTCATTCAGTTTTGGAAGACTGTATGTTTCTAGAAATTTGTCCATTTCACCCAGGTTTTCAAATTTCTTGGCATATAGTTGTTTGTAGTAATTTCTTACAATCCTTTGGTTTTTTGTGGTATCAGTTGTAATCTCTCCTCTTTCATTTCTGATTGTGTTTATTTGGGCCCTCTCTCTTTTTCTTGATGAGTCTGATTAAACGCTTGTTGATTGTGAACATCTTTTCAAAGAACCAGCTCCTGTATTTATTGATCTTTTGAATTGTTCTATAGTCTGTATGTCATTTAATTCTGCTCTGATCTTGATTATTTCCTTTCTTCTACTTGCTCAGGGCTTTGTTGTTTCTCCAGTTCTTAGAGATGTAGGGTTAGGTTGTTTATTGGAAATGTTTCTATATTTTTTATTAGAAATATTTAGGTAGGCCTGTATTGCTATGAACTTACCTCTCAGGACTGCCTTTTGTGTCCCAAAGGTTTGGGGTTGTTGTGTGTTCATTTCGTTTGTTTCCAGAAACTTTTTGATTTCTTCCTTCATCTCATTGTTAGCCCATTCAATGTTTAATAACAAGTTATTCATTCTCCATGAATTTGCCTGTTTCTGAGTTTTTTCCTTTATGTTGGTTTCTAGTTTCAAGTCATTGTGGTCTGAGCACAGTCTTGATAGGAGTTCAGTTTCCTGAATTTGTTGAGGCTTGTTTTGTGTCCTGTCATGTGGTCCATCTTTGAAGATGTTCCATCTGCACTTGAAAAGAATGTGTATTTTGCTTCTTTGGGATGAAAGGCTCTCTATATATATATCAGTTAAGTCCATTTAATCTAGGGCATTGTTCAGTGCCACAATATCCTTGTTGATATTTTGTTAGGAAGATCTATCCATTGTCGACAGTAGAATGTTAAAATCCCCTGCCATGAGTGTGTTGCTGTCTATATTTTTCTTGGAGTCCTCCAAGATTTTTTTTATGTATTTGGGTACTCCTATGTTGGGAGCATATATGTTTACAATGTGTATGTCTTCATGATGCATTCTCCCGTTGAATATTATAAAGTGTCCTTCTGTGAATCTTTTTATGGCCTTTGTTTCAAGTGCATTTTGTCTGATATAAGTATTGCAACCATGGCTTTTTTTTCTGTCCATTTGCTTAGAATATTTCTTCCAACACTTCACTTCCAGTTTGTGCAGGTCTTCTGTTCTAAAGGTGGGTCTCTTGTAAGCAGCGTATGTGCTGATCATATTTTTCTTACCCATTCAGTTTTATTTCTATTGAGAAGTCAGCTGCTAGCCTCATTGGAGCTCCCTCATATGTTACCATCTGTTTCTCCCTTGCTGCCTTTAATATTCTCTCTTTGTCATTGAATTTTGCTATTTTAATTGTGAGGTGTCTTGGAGTGGGCCTCTTTGGGTTCATCTTGATTGGGACCCTCTCTACTTCCTGGACTTGTGTGAATTTTTCTCTCATCAAATTAGAGAAGTGTTCTGTCATTACTTTTTCATTTAGGTTTTCTATCCCTTGCTCCTCTTCTTCTCTTTCTGATATCCCCATCATATGGATATTATTACATTTCATGTTGTCCTATAGCTCCTTTAACCACACTTTGTTCTTTTTGAGTCTCTTTTTCTTTTCTTGCTCTTTCTGGGAATTTGTGTCTACGTTGTCTTCCAACTCACTGATTCAATCCTCTGCTCCATCTAGCCTGCTTTTTATTCCTTCTCGTGTGTTCTTCAATTCAGAAGTTGTATTCTTCATTTCTTCCTGGCGCTTATTAATAGTTTCTGTGTCCTTTTTCATGCTCATGTAGTTTTCAGTAAGTTCCTTGTAACTTCCCTGTAGTTCTTTGCAATTGTTAATGAGCTCTTTGAGCTTCCTGATAACCATTGTTTTGAACTCAATCTCTGATAGTTTACTTGCCTCTATATCATTTAGCACTCTTTATTGGGATTTCTCCTTTCATTTTCATTAGGGGTTGTTTCATTGTCTCCTCATTTTAGGGGAGACTTCTTGTTTGTTTCTGCTTTTCAGATTGATCTGCTTTGACTTCCTTTCTTTGTGGTGTGAACTTCTGTGGTAGGAGACCTGTGGCATTCTGTGGTGCAGTTTCCTGATCTCCTGAATTTGATGCTCTTGGACTTCCCTTTATGCTGTTTATGTTGGATCTCTGGATGTAATTGGGTTTTAATTGCTGTTGGGTTGTTCTTTGGTGTGTCCCTTCCTTCAGCTGGCTGACTGAGCTTCTTTCCACCCACCATACCTTATATGTTATTTTACAGGTCCTGCCAGAACAAATACACTGCCCAGGAAACAAACACACATCCACAGAAATAATTCCCACCCACAATCCCTCTTTCAACAGCAAATGAACCAGTATCAATAAGGGTGTAAAGAGATTAAGACTATTACAAGAAAGGAGAAGCAAATATGAGATTACTAACTGAAAGAAAAATGATTTTGAGAGGGTAGAGGGAAGTGCACTAATAAGAGTATGGAATCTGAGCAATGTGAAGAAAGTAAAATTTACATCATAAATAAAAAAGAGAATGAAGAAGGTGGAATGGAGTAAGAGAAGGGAAGTGTGTAGTATTAGGTTTAAAGAGAAAATAAAAAAAATAAAGAGAGAGAGAAAGAAAAAGGGAAAAAGGTAATAAATAATAAAAAAAAGTGGGAAACAAATTGGAGAAAAAGATCCATCACAGCACTATCAACAACAAATGAGCTAAGATCAATAATGGGGTGGGAATAGGAGAGAAAAAAGAAAGAAAGAAGAGCTTAAGAGGTGTCTAGAGGAAAGAGAAGTGATTTTGAGATTATAGAGGGAAAGGGAAAACTAAGTGAGGAATGAAAACCAAGCTAACAAAGGGAAAAATTAAAATTTGAGATGAAAAAGAGAAAGGGCAGGATGAAAGAAAAAAATAGAAAAATAAAAAACAGGCTAAGGTAGGAAAAAGTTAAATTTTAAGACAAAAAAGAACAGGCAGGATGAAGGCAGAATGAGGTAGGAGAGGGGAACAGTAGAATTTGAGATTTGAAATATAAGAATAGTGAAGATCTAGATATAAAATTGAAAAAATGCCACAACAGCTACCCTATCCACAAGCAACGAGCAAGGATTGCTAAAAGTGGGAGAGAATGTGGGCATTTTAAGAGCAGAAAAAAGGAAGTGAGATGACCATTGACAGGAGAATTGGTTTTGAGAGGCTGGATGGGGGAGAAGCAGTAAGAGTGTGGAATGGAAACAAGTTGTAGCAAGAAAGAAAACAAAATTTAAAGCAAAAAATAGTAAGAGGAAAGAAAAAGGTAAAATGGTGTAAGAGAAGGGAGGAGAAAAATCGACAATTGTAATAAACTACAGTATAAAACCTGGTGACTTAATATGCACAAAATTGAAGGACAAGAAATGAATGTTAAAAAACTATGCAGGAAAGAACATATCGCAAATGTTGGAAAAGACCATGGTGGATTTTGTCTTGATAGCACCTAGTATTTACCACTGTTTTTTCTTTCTGGATCTGCCTCTGATTATGTCAGGTGATATTCCAGTCTGGTCTTAGGTTGCCTGTTCCAGACTACTAGGGACCTATTGTCTGTGGCTGACTCCTTCACTTGTTAATCTGGTCACTCTGCGATAAACCGTCAGGCTTAAGCACCACACATTGGGGCAGAGTATCACTTGGGGGTGATGCTATTGCTTCCACTTAGGCTGATGGCACTAAGAGGGCACTGCTCTGCCTGAGCAAGTGGCTCCTACAATATGGGGGATGAATCAGCACCAGGATTCTGGTGGCTGCTTTCTCAATTTTCTCCCCAAAGCCACTGCCCCCAAGTCTCTCTTCAAGCATCCCTGGTCCACTCTGCCCCTGGCTCTGCTGGAGCCCAGGGTAAATGGTTGCATATGAAAATTTATGCATTGGCCCTTTAAATGGCTCTTTGAGTGTCCAGCCATCCAACCATAGTTGTTTTCATTTCTCATATAGTATTGTCTTTTTTTGTTTCTTTCTGAAGTTGTCAACTCATTTTGTTTCTTCACTTTTTGTTCATTTCTGTTCTTAGCTTTTGAGTTTTATTTTGTGAAATCAAGATGTAATTGACATAGAACATTGTATTAAAGGTGTGCAATATAATGACTTGATACATGTATGTATCCCAAAATGATTACCACAGTAATTTTACTTAACATCCTTTACCTCACAGAGATTTGCATTTTTGATTCAAGATGATTTCTCATACCCCCCAAATGTTGAGGATACTTAATTCAGCTTGGAGGATTTTGCTATGACTTTTTTTTTTTTTTTTTGGTTACTTTTTTCTTTCATTGGAATTTTCTTTAGCTGAATTTTGGATTCTCATTTTTTGGTTTGGTTTTCTGTAGATGAAGACTGCACATCCACTTTTTTTAGTTGAATTTATTAGGGTGGCATGGAATAATAAAATTATATAGGTTTCAAGTGTACTATTGTATATTCATTTGTATTTCTGTAGACAACTATCAAATCTAGTTTTTTGGAATTTTCTAGTTGAAGAAAACTCTTGAGTCAGTATAGCAAGTATGGTTCCTTTACTGGATTTCATTTTTAATTTTTTAAGTTCACTTTTGTTTTGTACAAATCTGAATATCCCCCGACTTGGTTTTTCACCTTCACCTTGTAATCCCTTTTTCTCTTGGACTTTAACTTTTCAACATTTCCTATTCTCATTCTGTCTACACTTTTAAGTACTTTCCCTGTAGTTAGTAGGTGCTCTGACCAATCAGAAAACTTTAAAAGTATTTTCTCACATTCAGTGATGGTTGTTTTCAATCAACTTTAAATCTGCTGTTAGTGTCTCTCTTCTCTCTTTCATGTAGTTTTCCCCACCGAGCTGATCTTCTACTCCCCAATGGCTTAATGTAGGGAGTGTGGGAGATAGTTCATTGATTTAACAATTTTGCTTTTTATTATATTGTTTTTATAGGTAATTATTTACAGGTAATTTGAAATTAGCACATTCTATCTAGTAATGCTGAAAGGATGTGTGTTTTTTATGTAGTTCACTTTTGTCTCAGTAGAAACCGAACTATTGTATTTAGCACTCTTCTCTTACTTGATTGGACTCAAGTTCTTAAACTTGTTCTCTTAAACTTGTTCTCTCTTGTGGTGAACAGTAGCTGAAATCTGCACAGTTCCTGTAACCTTCCAGTTGTTACCCACTTGAGCTCCTTGTTGTTTTTACTTATGTATTCAGACAAAGTAATCAACCAAAACTTTTAAGAGTTTATATGTAGATTTAGCACTCCATCCTTTGTTGCTCCCATGCTTTTAGAGTATTGCCATACAGCTTCCAGGAAGTCTGAAAGCCACAGACTCTAATCTGTTCCCTGTTTGCCACATGGACTGGTATGTGTCCTCATTTTAAGATGAAAAACCAGTTAAATGTAACTCTCACTTACTGTGCATCTCTTCTTTGAGGGGTTATATCCCTTCTAGTTTCTGATTGCTTTTGGTTGCAATGTCTTCATTTAGTTGCTCTTTATATTTTGATTAGAGTTTATAGTTAGTAAAAGGGTTAGTTTGATACAGGCTATTTTACTAGTATCAGAATCTAATGCTACTGGTTTTTACTTTCTATTTCTTATGCTGTTAGAAGACATTCTTCTGTTTTCCTCACTTTCTGTTTTTGCTTTATTCCTATTTTCAGGAGTTGAAGGGAAGTGAAAACAATTAGTTGGGTTTTTTAGCATTGATGGAATCATATATTATTAAAAGTTTGGAAAGGGGCACTTTTATATATGGTTGTTGGGATTGTGAATTGATATGCCTTTGGAGGACAATTTGACAGTATAAACGTGAGTTCAGTATTAAGTCCAGTAATTCCAGTCCTTTATCACTCATTCAGAAATACTAACATGTGTGCAAAAAGTTATTGCTTTTAATCATTTTGGTGATAAACACTAGAATCTGTCAATTGACAGAGGAATACTTTGTTTAAAAAAATGTGGTCTGCTGATAGAAATAGTATGACAATTATTAAAAAAGATGTTAAAGGAAAATAAGTCAAAGAACAATGCAGATGGTTTTTATTTATGGGAAAATAACATTATTTGCAAATCACACTATGAATGAAAATGAAGAGATAAAGGTATAAATCAAAGAGTAGCCATGAAACAGTTAACAGCATTTATTCTGGGGGTGGGGATGGATCTGGGGCAGAGTGCAGAAAGAGACTAAACTTTGTTACTTTATAATCTTTAGGCTGCTGTGGGGTCTAACACTAATTAACATATTACAAATACCATTAAATATAAAGAAAGTAAACCACAAAACAAATTTCTTCTGCCTTTCTTCCTTTCTTATTCCCCCCCTTCTTTCTCCTCCTCCTCCTCCCTCTCTCCCTTCTACTCCCCCTCCCTCCTTTCCCCTCCCTCTCCCCCTCTTCCTCTTTCTCCTCTTCTTCCTCCTTTTCCTTTTCCTCCTCTTCCTCTCCTCTCCTCCTTCTTCTTCCTCTCCTTCTACAAATCTGATTCTTATTTTATATCTGTTTTTGTTCTGAGCACTGTCTCTGATACATTAAAGAGACTCATTGTTTCTCAAATGAATAACAGAGATGGGAGAGGGATATTTGACAGTTATTTGTCAACAGAATTATTTATGGTGAATATCAAGGTACATTTTCTTCCTAAATTAGAATCAAAGAACCCCAAAGACCCACCAGAAAAGACATAAATTTGATGCACACATTTACTAAAACATTAAAAATACATACATTTCTTGAAAAGTCTTTTGACCTCCCTTATGAATGATTTGCAGTTTTATTTTTCTTTCTTGATTTCTTCATCCAAATCATAATATTTGTGAGTTTGATCTAAGTTGTCATAATACATTATTTCAGAACTGATAATTCATTGTTCTGACCGATTTTGTCCTTAGTTATTGCTTTAGGTTTTACGGGTTTTATTCTCAAAGC
Organism: Trachops cirrhosus; assembly: GCA_028533065.1. Classification (NCBI taxonomy): domain Eukaryota; kingdom Metazoa; phylum Chordata; class Mammalia; order Chiroptera; family Phyllostomidae; genus Trachops; species Trachops cirrhosus. The sequence goes on along the minus strand of CM052547.1, from coordinate 58,099,166 downwards.
AGTGTTTTCTTTGTCCTGGCTACCAATGAAAAATTTTATACTTTTGACTTTTAATGAAAAAAATCTCAAAAAAGAAGGAGACAATAGCATAATGAACATTCTTATGTATATCTTGATTTAACACTTCTTAATCTTTGACCATATTTATTGCATCTGGGGTTTTTTTTTTTTTTACTCTTGGCCATGTTTAAGAATTTTTAAATAATTTTTTATTAATGGAAAAATTTAAAACATGTTCAAAAGAGGCAAGAATGGTATAAGAAAGCCCCAGCTTTAACAGTCATTACCATGTAGCAATTCTGTTTCATTTTTTGTCCCATTTTAAAAAAATGTTTTAAAGTAACTTCATGAATCATGTGCATCCATAAATACTTTTATATGCATTTCATTGAAAAACAAACCCCAGTACCATTTACACAACACCTCAAATTAATAATGATGCATTGGCATCATCTTACGTCAAGTAAATAGCCTCAGAAATGTCTTTCTGCATTTAGTTTGTTGGGATCAGGAGAGCATGGGGCTGAACCTGTTTTTCCAGGGCCTTATAGAGAACCAGACTGCTACATTCCCCATCATGTCACCCCTCCTCAAATTATAGGGTTGGAGAGCAGGCCTTGCTCCTTCCTGAGGAGAGCATTTCCACCTGACACCCTTTCATTTCTGTTTTCCTTACCCAGATCCACCTTCTGAGATATCCTTTAGGGCAGCAGTCCCCAACATTTTTGGCACCAGGGACCAGTTTTTCCATAGATGGGAAGGGGCAGGAGGTGGAGCTCAGGCTCAGTGGGGCAGTTCAGGAGGCAGAGCTCAGGTGAGCTTCCCTCATCACCAGGTTCCTATCAGGCCATAGACGGGTACCCTGTGTTGACCAGGTTTGGGGACCCCTGTATTAGAGATACCAGGAAAAATGCCTACAGGGTCCTGGAAAGCCAGGGTAATGGTGAATGTTTCCTGCATTTCCATGCTGTCATGGGATGGACACATTAACTTCTCTTGTCTAGACTGTCTCCCTGGTACCCAGCGGAGTCCAGTTCTAGTTCTGGAGGTGTGACTTAACTTACCTGTAGCCTATTCAATCCATGACTTGGTCACCAAATAGTTAACACTGAAAAACATAATTCTGTAGTACAGGATAAAGTCTCATCCCTTTGTTCAGCTTCAGAACTTGAGAGTAACATCAGGAGAAACAAAGTAGGAAGTACAGGGAATCTTTCTCCTCACCGAGGTAACAGTTTTATCAGCAGAATCTCTGTGATGTAACTATTTTGGAACTCTAGAGTCTGGATGAATGCTCACAGCTTCCAGAGGAAGTCATGGAACAAAAAAACATCTGCTCTTAGTGCAGTAGTTGCTACCCATCACTCACCCCTCAGACCATGGCAGAAAGCTGTGCATGTGTTCCTGGAATAGCTTGCACATGGCTTGTGGTAGCTAGGGTGGGCAGTAAAGACCTTGTTCTCTAAGTTTTGAGGTTCTGTGTTTTGACTACTCACTCATTGCTACTTTTGATAATATAAGTGGGCCAACATTGTTACAACCGTCACTGGCTGAAGTAGGGTATTTAAAGAACCAGAGCCTGGGTTTTCCTCCCCTTTACTTTACCATTTTAGGGACCATGCATTTCAGGATTAGGACTTTCAAAAACAAATACATATACAAGGGAATTCATAAAGTTACCATGCATGCCCATGGAATGTTGCAGGATCAAAAATATGTAAGAAAGGCCTGAAAAAAACATAAGTTTATACCTCAGGCTGAACCCTGGCATGGAGAACACCCCTTATCAGCTTTAAAACCCAGCAAATTTTGGAGAATCTTGAGTTCCTTGATTTGCTATATAATAAGATTCAGCTATCCAGGTTTCAAAGAAGAAATCATGAGGCATACAAAGAAACAGGACAGTATACTCCATTCAAAGGAACAAAAATAAATAAGAAACCATGCCTAATACAGGCCTGGTTTACAGACGAATGTTTACAGGTGGTGTACAGACAAATGCTTGAAAACAGCTATCTTAAAGATTCTCAGAACCAGAGTAAGACAGGAACAAGGTTAAGAAGAGATTTAAGAACAAAATGGGAATATCAAAGAAAAAACATAAAAAAGAACCTAGGAGCTCACAAAACTCTAAGTAGGATAAAAATCTCAGAGACCCACACCTAGATACATTTGAGTCAAACCCTTCAAAACCTGAGGCAACAGAGAATCTTTAAAGCTGCAAGAGAGGAGCAACTTGCTCCATGAAAGGTCCTCTAATATCGAATTTCTAATCAGAAACTTTGAAAGGCAGAAGGCAGTAGATTAATGTATTCAGAGTATGGGCAGAGGTGGGGAATGTCAACCAAAAATTCCATATCCATTAAAACTATCCTTCAAAAGTAAGGGAAAAATTAAGACATTCCCAGAAAAACAAAAGGTATGTTTACCTTGTAAGAAATGCTAATGGGAGTCTTTCAGGTTGAAATAAAATGACACTAAACAGTTTCTTGAAGCCATATGAAGAAATAAAGTTTGCTAGTAAAGGTAGTAAATGGGCATTTATATAAGCTAGTGTTATTGTCACTTTGGTTTCCTGTACCTTTTGTTTATTATATGATATAAGAGACTAATGCATTTAAAAACAATTAGTTTCCAAATGCACAGATGGATGGGACAACAGATTGTTGGTTTTATTCTCCCTCTTCACACTCCCTCCCTCCCTCTCTCTAAAGTCAAAAATATTTTCAAAAAACAATTACTCTGATTTTGGATAAACAGCACATTAAGGTAAAATTCTGTGACTTTAATAACCAACAAGAGGTAAGAACTGAGCTGTATAGGAGAATTTTGTATGTGATTTGAAGTTAAGCTGACATAAATTCAATTTAGAGTGAATAACTTTAAGATGATAAACTTAATTCCCATGATAACCACAAAGAAAGTAGACATTGAATATACACAAAAGGAAGTAAGTTTAAAAGCTGTGCTGAAATCAACTAAATACAAAAGACAGTAATACCACAAATGAAGGACAAAAAAGCTACCAGACATGTAGAAAACAAGTAGCAAAAAGGCAGAAGTCTCTCCTTACCAGAAACTACATGATATGTAAGTGGATTAATCTCTTTAATCAAAAGACAGAATTTGGTACAGTGGATAACAACAACAACAAATCATGATCCAGGCATATACTATCTATAAAATAATTTAGCACTAAAGACATAAGTTGAAAGTAAGAGTATAGCAAAAGATATTTTATGTAAATAATAACCAAGAGAGAGTAGAGTGGCTACACTAATATCAGACAAAATAAACTTTAACTCAAATATTATGAGATAATATTACACTATATAGAATTATATAGCATATTAAAAGAATCCAGTTGATCAATTGGAATTTATTCCTGAAATTCAAGGATGGTTCAACATGTGAACATCAGTAAATATACCACATTAAAAGGTGAAAGACAAAAACCACGTGAACATCTCTATTAATGTATAAATATTTGACAAGATTCAACACCTCTATGATAAATACTCAAAAACAAACTAGTAATAGAAGGAAACTACCTCAACATAATGCAGGCTATGTATAAAAAACTCACAGGTAACATATTGCATGGTGAAAGACTGAAAGCTTTTCCTGTAAAGATCAGGAATATGACAAGTATGCCCACTTTTGCAACTTCTGTCAGTGATAGTACTTGGAAGTTTTAACCAGAGCAGATGCAAAAGAAAGAAAACGAGGGAGAGAGGAGAGAGGGAGGGAGGAAGGAAGGAAGGAAGAAAAGGCATCTGTATTGGAAAGGAAGAATAAAAATATCTGTTTGCAGATAATATGACCTTATATAGTAGAAAAGATTCCAGATACACACAACACCCCCCCCCCCCGCAAAAAAAACCCTGTTAGGACTAATATATAATTCAACAAAGCAGCAGGATACAAAATCAGCATGTAAAAATAAGTTGCATTGCTATACACTAACAATGAATAATCTGAAAAGAAATTAAGAAAATCTCGTTTTACACTGAAAAGAGTAAAATACTTAGAAATTAACTTATGCAGGGAAGTGAAAGACTTGTACATTGAAAACTACAAAACATTGCTGAAAGAATTAAAGAAAACATAAATAAATGGAAAGACATATGTTTATTGATTGGACTTAATATTGCTGATGACGTAGTACCCAAATCAATGCAGTGTAATCCCTATCAAAATCCGAATGACTTCCTTTTTATCTGAAATGGGGAATTCATTAAAAAAATCATTAGGAATCTCAGGGGACCTTGAATAATCAAAATAGTCTTGAGAAAGAACAGATTTGGATGACTGACAGTTCCTGGATGCAAAATTTATTACAAAGCTAAAGTAATACAAACTATACAATACTGGGATAAAGACAGATATAGATGATTAGATTAGAAAAGAAGAGAGAGCCCAGGCATAAACCCTCAATAATGGTCAAATGATTTCTGACAAGAATACCAAGACTATTCAATGTGGAAAAGACACTCTGTTCAATAGATATTGCTGGGCAAACTGCATACCTTAACGGAAAAGGATGTTAATGGGACCGTTAACCCACACCATATACAAAAATTAACTCAAAATTGATCAAAGACCTAAATAGGTAAGGGCAAAAACTATAAAACTCTTAGGGGAAATATAAACTATAAACTCATAGTGGAAAATTTCTTTTTTTTTTTCATAGTGGAAAATTTCATGAAGTTGGATGTAGTTGAAGAAATATTGAAGATAATTTCTTCAATATTACACCAAAGGCCCAGGCAGTAAAAGAAAAAAAGTACATTGGATTTGAAAATTAAAACCTCCTATGCATTAAAAAGAGAGAATATATTTGCCAGTCACTTAAGTGATTAATATCCAGAATATATAAAGAACTCCTGTAACTCAACAACAACAAAAAACTGAACACGCAATTGAATGAGCAAAGAACTTTAATAATCATTTTTGTAAAGAAGATATACAGATGTGCAATAAGCACATGAAAATAGGCTAACCAACACTAATCATTAGGTAAATGCAAATCAAGATGAGTTACCACTTTACACCCATTATGATGACTTATCAAAAAAAAAAAAAAACCCAGAAAGCAACAATTATTGGAAAGGATGTAGAAAAATTAGAACATTTTTGCACTGCTAGTGGGAAGGTAAAACAATGCAGTTGCTATGAAGAATAGTATAATAGTTAATGAAAAAATAAATATAAGATTACCATTTAATATGTTAATTCCACTACTGGGTATATACCCAATCCAAAAAGGATTAAGGCTGAAATTCACACAGATAATTATATACCAGTGTGCATGGTACCGTTATTTACAATAGTTAAAAGGTGGATACAAACCAAATGCCCATTGATGGATGATAGATGCCTACAATTGAATATTTTTTAGCCTTGAAAAGGAAGGAAATTCTGAGTACATAATTCCACATGAATGAATGTTGATGACATTATGCCAAGTGAAATTAGCCAGACACAAAAGGACAGATATTGTATGTTTCCACTTATCTGCAGTACACAGAATAGCCACATACCTAGACATAAAAAGTCAAAATGCTGGCTATTGGGGTTGCAGGGGAGGAGGGAGTTATTGTTTAATGATTACGGAATTTCAGTGCAGGATGATGAATGAATTCTGGAGATGGATAATGGTGATGGTTTTACAACAATGTGAATATACTTAATCCTACTGAAATGTACACTTAAAATGATAAATATAGGTTCTGGCCAAGATGGAGGTGCAGGTGGAAACACTTCACTTCCTTGCACAACCAAAACAAGGGTAACAACCAATTTAAAAACAGTAAACAACCAGAACTGGCAGAAAGTCAAACTGCATAGAACTCCAAAGGAGTTAAAAAATTTTCATCCAGGACGATAGGAGGGATGCAGACGGGAAGATGGGTGGAGAGAGGCAGTGGACCATGCCAGGGGGGAAGTGGGGGTTGGCTGACTGGGAAGCTAAAGACTCAAAACCTCTGAACGTAGAATCCAGTGGGGGTTGCACAGGAGGGAGAAACTCCCAGTCTCACAGGAGAGTTGGTTGGAAAGTGGGGCTAGGGCTGAGCAAGTGAACTGCATTGTTCTCTCTCTGACCCTTCCCCCACAGACAGCACCACAATGCAGCAAAGATTGTTGCCTGCCTTGGTGAATACCTAAGGCTCCGCCCCTTATAACATAGCAGGTGCACCAAGACAAAGAAGTATGGCCCAAATGAAAGAATAGATCAAAACTCCAGAAAAAGAGCTAAGTGATGAGGAGATAGACAGCCTATCTGATGCAGAGTTCAAAACACTGGTAATCAGGATGCCTACAGAATTGATTGCGCTTAGTCGCAAAATGAAGGAAGAAATGAAGGCTTATACAAAGTGAAATAAGGGAAAATATACTAGGAACCAACAGTGAAGGGAAGGAGACCTGGAATCAATCAACATTTTGGAACAAAAGGAAGAAATAAACGTTCATCCAGAACAGAATAAAGAAACAAGAATGCAAAAAACTGAGGCTTAGGAACCTCTGGGACAACTTTAAGTGTTCCAACATCGAAATCAAGGGGGTGCTGGAAGGAGAAGAGGAAGAGCAAGAAATGGAGAACTTAGTTGAAAAAATAATGAAGGAAAAACTTTCCCAATCTGGCGAAGAAAATAGACTTCCAGGAAGCCCAGACAGTCCCAAAGAAGTTGGACCCAAGGAAGCATACACCAAGGCACATCATCATTAAATTACCCAATATTAAAGATAAGGAGAGAATCTTAAAAGCAGCAAGAGGAAAGGAGAGAGTTACCTACAAAGGAGTGCCCATAAGGCTATCAGCTGATTTCTCAAAAGATGTGGCTGAAAGGGGCTAGAAAGAAATATTTGAAGTCATGAAAGGCAAGGATCTACATCCAAGATTACTCTATCCAGCAAAGCTATCATTTAGAATGGAAGGGCAGATAAAGTGCTTCCCAGGTAAGGTAAATTGAAAGGAGTTCATCATTACCAAGCCCTTATTATATGAAATGTTAAAGAGACTTATCTAAGAAATAGAACATCAAAAACTATGAACAGTAAAATGACAACAAACTCATGCCTATGAACAACTGAACGTAACATACAAAAACAAAAAGAAACTAAGCAAACAACTGGAACAGGAACAGAATCACAGAAATGGAGATCACATGGAGGGTTATCAGTGGGGAGGGAGAGAGGGAGAATGGGGGGGAAGGTACAGGGAATAAGAAGCATAATTGATAGACATAAAGTAGACAGGGGGAGGTTAAGCATAGTACAGGAAGTAGAGAAGCCAAAGAACTTACATGTACAACCCATGGACATGAACTAAGTGGGGAGGATGCTGGAAGGTGGTGGGTTTCAGGGCGAGAGGGGATAAAGGGGAAGAAAGAATTGGGACAACTGTAATAGCATAATCAATAAAATATACTTTAAAATAAAATGATAAAAATAGTAAAATTTTTGTTGTGTATATTTTACAGTAAAAATAAAAACACTACAGACTGCTTGCTATACTCCCCGTATGCTATATTTTACCACTAGGTGCCTTTTATTCCTTTCAGGTAGTCCTCCCTGTCCAGGTTGTAGCTTCCTCTCTTCCTTTGTTCTCAGTGTCCACTTCTCTCCCTCCCTTGTCTTGCTGTGATTCTGGCCCATCCTTCAAGACCAAGTTCTTGGGCCACTCATGAAATCTTTCTTGATGTATGTATTGCATTGTGCCCTTCATTTTGAAATAGTATTAAGAGTATGAGTAGAAGTGGGAAGGGGGTGAAATGGGGTGTAGAAATGAATTTGTAAATTGAGTGTCCAAGAAGGTCCATTCTGAGCATCCACAGTGTAAGGCTCTAAATGTGTTATCTACATTTCAGAAGTGAGAAAGGCACTCATTGATGGTAGAGTTGGTCCTCAAACCTAGGCAGTATGATTCAGTTCCCTCCTGTTCACCACTTCCCACTTGGGCCTCTCAGGCCTGAGAAGGCTTGGGGACAGTGGGATTTAGAGGAAGGATGCACTGTAGTTTAGTCTATGTTATTATTGAATATGAATTTTAGTCAATCAGATGATACAATATTGATTCATTTGGTTACAAATCTTTTAAATTCTTAAAACTCATAAAGTCTGTTATGCTTTACTATTGTTTCATTTTTATGTGTTGTCTTTTCTTCTCTCTGCCTAGATTTAAAGTTCCTGAGAGGGATTCGTTTTGCATATATTCTCCAAACAGCTCCCAGGATCTTGAATTTGTAGATTCTCAAGTGCTGCTCACTGGATAGTAACAGAGGTTTAAAGGTCTTGGAACACACAGCACCAGGGTCACAGTCAAAGGCAGGACCTAGATATCTCTCCTACCTTCACTAGGGAAACCTTCTTCCTGCCCTTCATTGTTGAGTCATAGGCAAGGCTGGCTCCTTGGTGAGCAGGGCTTTTTTGTGTGTTACAGGCACATATGGCATTCAGGGATGTGGCTGTGGATTTCACCCAGGAGGAGTGGATGCTTCTGAGCCCTGCTCAGAGGTCCCTGTACAGGGAGGTGATGCTGGAAAACTACAGCAACCTGGTTTCACTGGGTAAGCCTTAGTATTCCATTTCATGCTGCTGGGCATTTTGGGGTATACCTGAAGGAGCCATCTTGCCTTCTGACTTGGCCCTTGAGTATATAACTTGCAGCCACCTTGTTTTCTTTTCCTCTGAGCAGGAATTCCATTTTCTAAACCAAAACTCATCACCCAATTGGAGCAAGGGAAGGAAACCTGGAGAGAAGAGAGAAAATGCCCACCAGCCTCCTGTCTGGGTGAGTGGGAACTCTTGACAAATGGATCATAGAGTTGTGGGCAGGTCAGGGGGTGGGGTAGAGGAGGCATTACTCAAGTGCTGAAGAGGGAGTGTTCTTACCTCCAGGCTGCCATTTGCATTGCCTGGCATAGCTCTTCCAGACCTTTGTTCTTACACCAGTACTGGGCTTTCCTGGTATGCCTTTCTGCACTAGAAGCCTTTCTTCTACTAGAGTTTCCCTCTCTGCCCCGCTCAGTTTTCTTCCATATTCAATAGGCCTCTTTCTTTTGTTACTGTTTTTTAAAAAAGAATAAGCAAGAATGTGGGGGAAAAAAACCAGAGTGATCTAAAGAAATAAGTCAAGCTCGGGGGGCAGGAGGGGAAGGAGGAAGGCTAAAATCCAACTGAGAAACTGAAATAGAATTCTTAAAAAACTGTGAGCCAAAAATAGTTTTTACATTTTCAAATGGCTATATAAGTAACTATGTAATATCCTCAATTTTACCTCTTACCCTCAAAGCTTAAACTGTTTGCTTCTGACTGTTTAAGAAAAAGTTTGCTGACCTATACTCTAAGGAATTATGGTATATAGCCCTAATTTTTCTTATTTTACTCATTTTGGCCACTTTATATAAAGATGTAAGAACATTGCAATTGCACATTTCCATTTGCCCCATCCCCCAACATCCTTTATTCTGTAGTTGTCATTTTATTACACCTACATACATTGTAAATTCCCTAGTACAATATGTATTTTTTATCAAGAAAAAAATATTCTTTTATATGCATTCAGATAATTGGCCATTTTCAATACAATTCATTCTTTTTTTAATCTGGAGATCTGAGTTTCCACCAGGTATCATTTTTCTTTAGCTTAAAATACTTGTTTAGCATTCCTTGTGTTGGAGGTAGCAGTATATTTGCATATATTTTGTTTTTCTGAATGTGTCTTTATTTCTTCTTCAGTCTTTTGATCATTGTTGACACGATTACAGATGTCTGCCATTCTCCCCACCTTTGCTTCCCTCCACCTAGCCCTCAACTCCCCCTAGCCTTCACCACATTATTGTCTGTGTCCATGGGCTATGCATATATATTCTTTATTAATTTTTTGTGTTTTTTCATTATATTTTATTGATTATGCTATTACAGTATAATCTAATTACCCTCCTCCATCCAGCATCCTCCATTCCCTCAGGCAGTCTCTACACCTTGTTCATGTCCATGGGTTCTTTGGCTACTACATTTCCTATACTGTACTTTACATCCCCGTGGCTATTCTGTAACTACCTATTTGTACTTCTTAATCCTCTTGCCTCTTCACCAGTTCCCCCACACCACCCTTCTGTCTGGCAACCATCAAAATGGTCTCCATATCCATGATTCTGTCTCTGTTCTTCCTGTTTACTTAGTTTACTTTTTTAGAGTCACTTGTTCATAGATATGTATTTTTGCCATTTTATTGTTCATAGTTTTGATCTTTTCATTTTCTTAAATAAGTCCCCTTAACATTTCATATATAATAATGGTTTTGTGATGATGAACTCCTTTAGTTTTCTCTTGTCTGGGAAGCTCTTTATCTGCCTTTTGATTCCAAATGATAGCCTTGCTGGGTAGAACAATCTTGGCTGTAGGTCCTTGCTTTTCATGACTTCTAATATTTCTTGCCAATCCCTTCTAGCCTGCAAAGTTTCTTTTGAGAAATCAACTGACAAGTCTTACAGGAACTCCCCTGTAGGTAACTAACTGCTTTTCTCTTGTTGCTTTTAAGATTCTCTCTTTATCTTTTACCTTTGGCATTTTAAATGGAGTATCTTGGAGTGGGCTTCTTTGCATCCATCATAATTGGGACTCTCTGTGCTCCCTGGACTTGCATGTCTTTTTCCTTGACCAAGTTAGGGATGTTTCCTTTCACAATTTTTTTCAAATAGATTTTCAATTTCTTACACTTTCTCTTCTCCTTCTGGCACACCTATGATGTGAATGTTGGACCTCTTAAAGTTGTCCCAGAGGCTGCTTGTATTATCCTGATTTTTTTGGATTCTTTTTTCTTGTTCTGATTGGTTGTTTTCTTACTTCCTGTGTTCCACAATTATTGATTTGATTATCGGCTTCATTCACTCTACTGTTGCTTCCTTGTAAATTATTCTTTTTTTCAATTAATGTGTCCTTCGTTTCTGACTGGATCTTTTTTATGCTTTTCAGGTCCTCACTATATTCCTTGAGCATCCTTAAAATCAGTGTTTTGAACTCTGCATCTGATAAATTGCTATTTCCATTTCATTTAGCTCTTTTTCTGGAGTTTTGATCTGTTCTTTCATTTGGGCCATGGTTTTTTGTCCCTTTGTGTTTTTTTCTGTGTATTAGATAGAGCTTCTTTGACTCCATGTCTTGGTAATATGGCCTAATGTTGTAGGTGTTCTGTAGGGTTCAGTGACAAAGCGCCCTATCACCCACAGTGCCCTATCACCCAATCTGGGTACTCGAGGTGCATCCTTCATATGGGCTGAGTACACTATCCTCTTATTGGTCAGCCTTGATTGCTATTGGCAGGTCAATGGGAGCTGCAAGGATTGGCTATGACCACTTACCACCAAGCTCTGCTCTCTGTGGAGGATTATCTGTGCAGGGGCAGGGCAGTGGTGCTCTGACATGGTCTGTAGCTGTCCATGGGGTACACAGGCTCTGGGGTTTCCTGGATGGTGCAGCCAGGGTCAGCCCCGACCTGGATTTTGTCCAGGACCACCATTCCTGAGCTACACAGCAGACTGAGATGGCTGCTGCTTGTTCTGGGCTAGGAGATTCCCAGGTGAAGCCAAGCTGTTAATCTAGGCTGGCTGCTGCTAGTGATGCACCTGGGGCTCACTGTGGCCAGCTAACCTTTTTTGAGAGGATTTAGGAAATTGTGAAGAATGAGTCAAAACCAGCCATTCATATGGAAAAGCAGCTTGTGTGGCCTGGTAAGTTGGGTGGGGCGGAGTCTCTGGGAATCTCTAAGGTGGGTCAAACAGTATTAGCCAGGTTGATGGAGTCTCAGATATAGCATGAGCATGCCAGCTCTTTTGGGGTAGTGTTTAGGAAAGGGACAATGGCTTCTGCTCGCCTTGATGCCAGGCACTTCAGTTTCTCCCTCTGTGCCACTGGTGCCTTTCAAGCTGCTACCCCAGTGCTGGACTTCAGAGGGAATGAGTCTGAGTAGGTGAGTCTGTGTGTGGGTTCTTTAAGAGGAACTGCTTGGGGCTCAACAGTCGGTGGGTCTTCCACCAACTCAGTCCCCACTGGTTTTTGAAGCCAGAAGTTGGGGGGATATATCTTCCTGGCTGTGGAACCCTGGGCTGGAGAGCCAGGGGTGGGGTTGAGGCTCCTCGCTCCTGAGTCTTGAACTTTTATCCACCTCACATGAGTGTAGGACCAGCTTGTTCTGTGTCTGTACCCCTCCTACCAGTCCAGATGGATGTGGTTTCCTTAATTCTGTATTTGCCAGACTTCCATTCAACTTTATTTCTGATGGTTCTGATTGTTGCTGTATATTTTAGTTGTAATTTTGATGTAGTTGTGCAAAAAGGCTAGCCATGTCTGCCTACACCACCATCTTGACCAAAAGTTGCATATATGTCCTTTTGCTAATCTCTTCTAGTAACTCCCACCCCTTAACCTTCTGAGATCTGTCAGTTCACCTTCAGTCTTGAAGGATATTTTCACTGCATATAGAATTTTAGATTGTTTTATACATCGTTTCAGCACTTTTGAGATATTGTTCCCCTGTACTGGCCTCCGTTGTTTCTGATGAGAAGTCAGCTATCATTTCCATAATTGTTACCTTGTTCTTTTGTAATATTTTTCCCTCCTTCTGGCTACTTTCAAACTTTCTGTGTATTTTTGGAACTCAGCTATTTGACTATGATGGGACTGTTTGGGCATGCTTTTCTTTGTATTTTTCCTGCTTGGGGTTCACTGAGATTTTTGAATCTGTAAATTTATGGCTAGAACCAATTTTGGGAAATTTTTAGCCGTTACTTCTTCACATGTTTTTTTTTTTCCTCCTCCATTCTCTCTCTCTGGGACTATGATTAAATGTGTATTAGTCCTTTTGACATTGTCCCACAGGTTATGGACCTGTATTTTGAAATCTTTTTTTCTCTTTGTTGTTCAGAGTGGGTAATTTCTATTGATCTTTCTGCAAGTTTACTGTCTCTTCTGTCATCTTCAATATGCTGTTAAGCCCTGGCCAGTGCATTTTTCATTTCAGATATTATATTTTGTGGTTTTGACATTTCCATTTACTCTTACTGTTTTCTGCTGCTATTTCCTATTTGTTGATTAATGATGAGCAGATTTGCTTTTACCTTCTTTACTAGAATAACTCAGATACTTAATGGATATATTCTTAAATGAAAAAATTGCAGAACAGTGTTTTCAGTTTTTTTGTTAAAAAAGACAAGTATATGAAAGACCATATACCATTATGTTTATGTGAACATAGAAGTCTATATTGTTATTTACCGTAACTAATGATTACCTTAGTGGGGATAGAATTAGAGAGATTGGGACGAGGGTTTCTGGGAATTTCTCTTTCTACTTGGGATTATTTTTAAATGATAGAAGTATAGGTAACTTTAAGGAATTATGTGTGTGTTTTTAATTTTTAAAATACTTTAAACAATTTTATAAATGTTTAATCTACAAGGAAGTATATGTTTTCTTATTTTGTATAAGAAATTTTCACTATTTCATTCAATTTAAATGAGAGCCTTACAATTAATTGTCCTAGAATCAAGGGGTTATATAGCATGTATAATAGAAATTATTTATATTTTTCAAGTTATATCCTTATTTTTTATCTACTAGGAAGAGTCATAAATCATAATATCATTGTAATTTATTTGAAATCCTCCATTTATTTCTGAGTTTTTGCCTTATATTTTACTTTAGTAAACTTAGGTATATAAAAAGTCATCACAACTTATTCTCATTTATAAATGAAGTTTTTTAACATTAAAATTCTTTTTGTTCCATGTGATACTCCTTTTAACTTTTCTTTCTGTTTAGTCTTAGCACTCACTTTGTTGTATATTTTTTGGTATAGTATTTCTGTGTTCATCTTTTTATTTATTTATTTTTAATTTTATTTATTTTAGATTATTCAGTACAGTTTCTATCTTTTATTCCCATTCCAGCC
>CM052547.1:58045519-58084712 GCA_028533065.1 Trachops cirrhosus | reverse complement strand
GTTTTCTTTCTTTGTTGTGTCTTTATCTGGTTTTGGTACTAGTATGATGTTGGCCTCATAAAAAGAATTTGGGAGTCTTCCCTCTTTTTGGATTTTTTGGAATAGTCTGTGAAGGATAGGGGTTAGCGGTTCCTTAAATGCTTTGTAGAAATCTCCTGTGAAACCACCTGGACCTGGACTTTTGTGTGTCGGGAGTTTTTTGATTACTCATCTTTTTATTTTAAAAAATAATGTGATTTAAGTGTTCTACTTTTAAATAGTAGCATGTAACTGATATTACATTTTATGCCAGATGAAGTGTTGTCTCTTATAATGGGACTGTGGCTTTTTCACATTTACTATAATAACTGATAGGTTTCATAGGAGTCACTTAGGAGCTGACTCTGGGGCAGATGCATAGGTGCTTGACTACAGTGATAGAAAAGTTCCAGGCAGAAGAAGTAAAGGCTACCAAAACAAAATACCACAGAGTAGGTGGCATAAACAACAGTTTATTTTCTTACAGTTCTGAAGGCATAGAGTTCTTGGACATTTATTGTGTCAGCAGGTTTGGTTGTTCATGAGACCTCTCTTCTTGGCTTGCAAATGGCTGCCTTTTTACTATGTCCTCACATGGCCTTTTCTCTGTGCATATATATCCCTGCTGTCTCTCCCTCCTCCTGTAAAGACATCATTTATATTGGATTAACCCTGCCCTTATGAGCTTTTTTTTTAAACATTAATTACCTCTTCAAAGGCCATAAATACAGTAGCATTTTATATAGGATGCAATAATTCTGGAATGTAGATGGGTGCACAGTTGCTTTTTAAAAGTTCAGATCATTGATCAAGGAAAGAATCTTCAGGTAGATCTGGTAAGATCTGTAAGTGGTTTTTCAAATCATGTGGTCATTTATTGCCTTCAGCTGACTAGAACCAGTTGTGATGAAATAATACATTTAATGTTAACATCTACACAAGGGGTACTATAAGAAGAAAGTTTTTCTTTTATATTGATTTCTGAGGAAATTTTTATTTAAATTAATTATGGATATTATCAGGACTTGAATTGGTCAGGAGCACCAGGAAGGAACATCTCTTAAGGCTGTTTTTGTTGCTCATTGTTGAAAACCTGCTGCCTTGTAGGAATTCTAGCACATAGTAATCTTCTAATAAATATTTGTTAGTGAGTGGGGAAACTAGTTCAGGCCTCTCATACATAATCTCTTTAGCTACTAGGAGTTCTCCAGACTGCTCTCTCAATCTATCCCTTTGTCTTCATTGGGAAATAGGGAAAGACATGACATTTCCACATGGGTACTCTGGTCAAAGATCTCTCAGTCAAAGAAAATACTTGTGTACACAGCTTACATTAGTGTTGATGGATGTGAGTGAGAAGATAATTGTAGTGGAGGGGGGAGAAGACTTGCATATTGGCCCTATTCAAAAAGCCAAAACTGTTTGTGATGCCTTTATCGCCTGATATGTAGGTTTAGGAGTGGATTTTCTGGATGTAATGGAAGATGTTGTGATAGGCTAGAAAAGTAGTCGTGTAAAGGAAGGTCTTATTTGGGTAGCACTTAAGTTTTAAGTATTTTGAAGAACATTTGAGTCTCGACATCAGAATTGGCATAATTACTTGATTTCCCCAATGAGTCTCAGTTCTGACTTAGACTCTTCTCTCTGCAGGACAACCAGAACTCCACCTCTGTGCTTTCTGCCCTCCAGATCTCTCTAGTCAGAAGTTACACATGCAACACGTGATGTGTAATCATGGCCCCTGGATGTTCCCATGCTTGTGTGCAGAAAATTACATTCTGTCAGCAGATCTGTGCCAGGGGGACCAGAAAAAGCAGCAACAAGCCTCTGATCCAGGTTCCTGGAGTGAAGGTCAAGATAGAAAAGGGATCAAGCCTTCATTTGGAAAAACAAAGAAAAGAACTTTAGCAGCATTCTCCAAGCCACCCCAAAGGCAGCCAGTCAGCTCTGGGAATGGCATCAAAGGGGTGGAATTAGAGGCCAGTCCTGCTCAGATGGGGAGTCCTGAGGAAACAGACAAATTGTTGAAGAGGATAGAAGTCTTAGGATTTGGAACAGTCAATTGTGGAGAGTGCGGACTGGGCTTCAGCAAGATGACCAACCTGCTTAGTCACCAGAGGATACACTCAGGGGAGAAGCCTTACGTGTGCGGGGTGTGTGAGAAGGGCTTTAGTCTAAAGAAAAGTCTTTCAAGGCACCAAAAGGCACACTCAGGGGAGAAATCTATTGTGTGCACAGAGTGTGGACGAGGATTTAACCGGAAATCAACACTCATCATACACGAGAGAACACACTCAGGCGAAAAGCCTTATATGTGCAGTGAATGTGGGCGAGGCTTTAGTCAGAAGTCAAACCTCATCATACACCAGAGGACACACTCAGGAGAGAAGCCCTATGTGTGCCGGGAGTGTGGTAAAGGCTTTAGCCAGAAGTCAGCTGTTGTTAGACACCAGAGGACACACTTAGAAGAGAAGACCATCGTGTGCACTGATTGCGGACTAGGCTTCAGTGATAGATCAAACCTTATCTCACACCAGAGAACACACTCAGGGGAGAAGCCTTATGCCTGCAAAGAGTGTGGGCGATGCTTTAGGCAGAGGACGACCCTTGTCAACCACCAGAGGACACACTCAAAGGAGAAGCCTTATGTGTGTGGAGTGTGTGGGCACAGCTTTAGCCAGAATTCAACACTCATCTCACATAGGCGGACACACACTGGGGAGAAGCCTTATGTGTGTGGGGTGTGTGAGCGAGGCTTTAGTCTGAAGTCACACCTCAACAGACACCAGAACATACACTCAGGGGATAAGCCTATTGTGTGCAAGGATTGTGGGCGAGGCTTCAGTCAGCAATCAAATCTCATCAGACACCAGAGGACACACTCAGGGGAAAAGCCCATGGTGTGTGAGGAGTGTGGGCGAGGCTTCAGCCAGAAGTCAAACCTCATTGCACACCAGAGGACACACTCAGGGGAAAAGCCATATGTGTGCAGGGAGTGTGGGCGAGGCTTCAGTCACCAGGCAGGTCTTATCAGGCACAAGAGGAAACACTTGAGGGAGAAGCCTTACGTGTGCAGACAGTGTGGACTAGGCTTTAGCAATAAGTCAGCTTTAATCACACATAAATGGGTACATTCAAAAGAGAAGCCCTGTGTACATAGAGAGTGTGGTCAAGGCTTTATCCAAAAGTCATACCTCATCTTACATCAGATGACACACCAGGAGGAGAAACCTTAGGTGTGCAAGACATGTGGGCAAGGCTTTAACCAGAAGTCTCACCTCAATAAACACAGGAGGATGAAATCACTCCACCAACTGCCACTCCACACTGACCCTGAGACCTGTTTGGGGTAATCTTCTGACCTGTTACACTCTTTGAAAGTGAAAGTGAAAGGACCAAGTAATCAAAATTTTGACACTTTGATGGAGTAGAAAAATGCATTCCATAAGTGGTCAAAGGTCATTTGGCTTAGTTTAATTTCTTCACACTAAGTCTTTATATTTTGTGGCCTTTGTTCTAATAAACTTTGCTTCTTTATAAATCTGTAACCTTTTCTGTATACCTCATTTACTCACCTATAAAGATAGGGAATAAGGAGTGCTTCAGATATCTTGAATTCCTAAGTCCACTATTTCACAAGAATTCAGTTGCTTGGAAGACGTAAGAACTGAGTTACTGGTATATTTATTAGAAAGTCTGGTCTCTTGTATAGGGAGAGAATTTAGGAAATGTGTTCAGGGATTTCAGGTGAGGGGAGGAAATCTTCCAAGTTTCTTCCAGAAAATATGGCTTCCTCTGGAGTCTACTTTCATCTGGAACTACTCTATTCTCTTGGCTTCTGTGACAGCTCCCCTTTCATCTCTCCTCATAGCTCTCAAATGTCTGTTGTTGTCTGTGCCAAATCATCTCCTAACCAACTTTTTTGCTTCTGTCAGGCTTTAGTCCCTAGTTCTGACATGGAGCCTCCTCAACAATACAATGTCCTAAGCACTCCATCCACAAGGGGTCTTTCAGTTATGACCAAACAATTCCTTAGTCTTAGAGCCTTGGGTCTCTAATCACACCCATATCAGACCACCCCAGCAATATTTTCTTATCAGCACTCTAAAAATATAATGGCCTTTAACACTGTTCTTTCCTCGGTCCTCCAATAACAGGGCTAAGACTCTTGAAGCCACACTCCCAAATTAGTCCTGAAATACGAGGGTTTCACAGTCATGCTCCTCATCGTTCCATCACAGGCCTAGTGTTTATGCCAGCCATCTTATAACTGGTCTAAGGTCTCTTATGCGCACACACTCAATAGTTTTCCAGTTTTACAAGGCTGAAGATACATGTTTGAAGTTTCTTAATATAACCTCCTCATTGTGTTTTAGTCCAAAAGTTTTGCCCAAAACAAGTAATCTTTAATGATCATCTCAAGGATGCAGATATAATACCCTTTTTTAAGACTTAAGATTTAAGTGTGCAGTTCCCAGACCCTCTCTCAACTACACAAAATGGTTTCTATGAATTTCAAGGATATCATCCTATAGCAAGCACTCTGACACTCAACCCAAACCTGAGAGGGACTTGACTTGAAGAGCTTTGTAGACGTAGTTTCGGGCAACCCATGACATTTGCAATAGAAACGCCAGCTTAGCTGAAAAGGACAAAGAAAAACCCCATTGGGCAGGGAGACGGGCTAAGAAATGTACTAAGCTGCAAACAGGTCATTTTTTATAGAAAAGGGAGAATAACTCAGAGGGTAGACACAAAAGCTATGGAGAATTACTCCCAGGGGCAGTACAGTGCACTAAACAAAGAGCCAGTGGCATGTGCCCAGCTGAATATCTGAAATTCTACACACCTGTTGTGTGTATACTAAATCCCCATTTTCTTGAAAAGAAGCATTTACTGTGATTATCCTATTCCTGAATCAACACTGAATATAAGATATGCTTCTTCAGTCACAAATCTTCAGATTAAGCATCATCTGTATACTCTGACCTGATTTATATAAAAAATCCTGAACTTTGAGCCAATGCCATAATGGGTTATGGCTGTGAGAGGGTATTAGAGATGAGTATATATTTCACATGGGACAGACGTGAACTGGTGTTCAGAGGGTGGACTGTGAAGATAGTCCCCAAGTTGGTTGTCATCAGTTCCTTCTCATATAATCTCATACATATATTATTACATAGAGACCAGTTACCCTCCCCAGGAATTGACTGGCTTTAGTGACTTGCTTGATCAGCAGAATGTAGGATAAGTGATATTATAGGACTTCTGATGCTATTTCATAAGAAGCCATAAAGCTTCTACTCTTTGAACCCTGATACCATGCTGTGAAAACCTCAAGCTACATAGAGAGACCTCATGCAATCACTCTGGTCAACAGCCCCAGCTGAGCTAGCCAACAGTGACACTGACTCTGCTGTGTTTGAGCCATCTTGGAAGTTCCACTCTGTCAAGTCTTCAGACCTTAAGTGAGAACCACTCTGCTGAGCTCAGTGAATCTAAACAACTGAGGGATGATGATAATAAAATTGTTATCTTAAGCCATATATTTTAGTATTGTGTGTTATACAGCAACAGATAATTGTAACACCTTTATAATATAGGACTGACTTTTCTAACTGACTCAAAATCTTGAAGCCATAATGGAAATAGGTCAAGTTTGGCTACAGAGAAATAAATTCTGAAAGGCAACCCACACCTTCAGCCAAAACAAAAGACAAACTGGAGGGAAATAATGCAGTCCATATCACAAAGAAATCTGCATAATATTTCTAGACATAGAGCTTTAAAAATTAATGCAACCAAAAAAATAGACTGGTTAGACTCAGGAAGATCACACTATAGAAAGTCTTTGTTTTGTATTTGAACGTTTCCTTAATATTAGTCAAAATACAAATGAAAACCACACAGATGCCATTTACACCTATCAGATTGGCAAAAATTACAAAATTTGAAAGCATGTTGTTGTAGACTGGAGACAAATACATTTATCATTAATCTTGGGAATATAAATTGGTGCAAATCTATGGTAGACAACTTGGTGATCGCTATTAAAGTAAAAATTTATATTCCCCTTGAGCCCATAATCTCACTTAATGGAATTTATTGAATAGCTGTACATGTTCGTGTACAAAATGGTTTATATTTTTAGTTAAGTAGTATTTTCAAATTTTAGGAAAGAAAAAATGTGCATCAATTGAGGAACTCATTAAATAAAAGTCAACCATGCAGTATGTTGTTATATTGTCAAATAATGAGAGAAATATCTCTGTGTAATTAAATGAGAGAATCTCTAATATTAATCAGGGGAAGGATGGGGGCAGTATAACACTATGTCTAGCGTGCTGTTTTAGGTGTAAAAAAAGCGGTAGAACAACATATTTTTAGAACTAAATTAAAGAATTTATACTTTGCAATTTCAAAACTTACTAAAGCTCACCAATCAACTAATCAGTGGAGTTTCTTGATCAAAAGCCTTACTGCCAAATTTTCTTCCAAAATAGCACAGGAAATGCAGTTTTTTAAAAATCTTAATTTAAACAATTTGTGTACCGAAACTTAACACTTGATTTTCTTTCTAAAATGGCCGAGAAAGACATTACCACACTGGTCTTGCAAAATCAATTTTGCAAAATCAATGCACGAAGCCTTAGGGTTTTTGGAAATATTTTTATGCCAGATTTTTCTAAGATATATATCTCAAATTGTTAGAGTGGTATGGTTATAAATTCTATGCTATGTACTTTTTTTTTACAAAACAGCTGAGAAATACACTTTTACATCCAAACTTATTCAAATTATTGGTTTGGTGGTGCACAAATCCTATGTCCAATATTCCCCCAAATGGACAAGAAACATGATATTAAAAATAAACTTCATGTAAATAATGGAGTTTTGGGAAACAAGTCATATGCCAAATATTTGTTGCCAGATACACTGGCATTGCATTTTCAGCCAAATCAGCTCAAATTTAGGAGCTTATTGGAAGTAGGTCCTACAAAATTTTTTTCTTCTAAAATATGCAGAAAATGTGATTTATTCAAATTCACTCAAGTTTTTTGTACATAAGTCCTATGCAAGATTTATCTTTTAAATGGCCTGGAAATTTGAATTTTGAAATTGGCTCATATAGGATTTTGGAGTTATTGGACATAATTCCTATGACAGATTTTCTTCTAGAGTGGCCTAAAACTGTGATATTTCATCTAAATGTTCTCAAATTGTGGGGTTTTGGTAAAGTCTGTGCCAGATTGTTCTTGAAAATGTCCACAAAATGTTACTTTTTATTAAAATTGACTAATATTGGGAGGTTTGTTAGACATAAGTCCTGTGCCAGACTTTCTTCCATTGTGACCCCCAAACATGATACTTTTTAAGCCCAACTTAATTCCAAAATACAGCTTCTCAGATGTAAGCTCTCTGGCAGCTTTTACCTTTTTTTAAAAAAAAAATAGGATATTTTAAGACATATCCCATGTGATTTTCCAAAAATAGTTCAAAAGGATAATTTTTCTGTATATAACCATATGCCATACTTTTCTTCCAAAATACTGTAAAAAAATATTTTATCCAAATATGCTAAATACTGGTTTTAGAAATGAATTATCCACCATAATTTTTTTCGAACATGGCCCTGTAATGGGGGATTTTTAAATCAATATTTAAATTGTGAAGTTTTTTGGACATAAGTCTTAAAGCAGTTTTTTTTTCAAAATGACCTGAAATACAATTTTTCATTCAAACTTGCCTCAAACTCTAGGTTTTGTATATAAATGTCATACCAGATTATTTTTTCAAAATGGCTTGAAAAATATGATTTTTTTCCATCAAAAATTACATAAATCATAGATTGTTTTTTGATAGATTTCAGTTCTGGTACAGTAAATTATAGTTCAGTACTGGTGAAAAAAAAGTGTACAAATGTATACCATATATCCCAATATAAATGGTTCTCATAACCTGAAAATGTCTTTACTAAGGGAGTCAATATCTCTGAATATGTGTAAGGCTGAACATCTATTTCAATGAGAGTATTTTATATGCTATTAATATATTTTCTATTCTTTAGCTTGAGGCTTGAGTCTTTTTTCATTTTTCTAGAGCCTCATGTTGTCTCTTATTTTTCTTATATTTCTTCAATAGTATCAAATACCAAGTTCATAAAAATACTTACATACTAAAAATTATCTAAGAGTGTCTCTGGTTCCAAACTTCCTAACATTTTTCTGATTTGTTTTTAAGGAAATGACACACTTCTAATTGTTGTAAACAAGATAAAATTTAGCCATACAGGAGTGATGTCACTGAAAATGGTAGAATAAGAAACTCTAAAACTCTGCCCCATCATGGGGACAAACTCATAGGTGGAAAGCAGGATGTCAACTAGTTTGGGGGTGGGGGGACAGTTAGGGGATGGAGGGCTTGAGCAAAAAGGACAAAGGACTCATGGACATGGACAACAGTGTGATGATTGATTGGGGGAGAGAGGTATAAGGGGACTAAATGGTAATGGAAAAAAATACAATAAATATTAAATTTTTAAAAAATCTGCTCCTCCATAAAAGTACTGAGTAAGTTGGCAAAAAATTGTTAGAATCAACTTTTTCAGAACTTTGGAATCTTTTTTTAACTTAAAACCAAGGAATGCTAAATAGAGAAAGAAACTGTGGACTTTGGTAACAGTGTGCTGTGGTTAAATCTTATCCATCTAACACCTTCCACCCCCAGCTAAGCCATAAAGACAGTAGTTCATATTCTGGGTGAAAGTTGTTGGTACCAGAGGGAGAAAGATGGACTTTCCTTCCTAAGGAATTGTGGTTGTGTGATTTGATCCATTTGGTAACTCCCTGAAGTATTGGCTTAAGGATTTGCATTTATTTCACCTAACTTGGACTTTCCCCAGGGCAGAAGGAGTTTCTCAGGTGGCATTTATTGAAAGCATTTAAATGTAAATATATTAACCTCAGCCACCTTAGGCAAGAGATAACAGAGGAGGAAAGCAAAAGACATCCAAAAAAAGTAAAATTTAGGAAAAGAGATACTTGGTGAAATGAAGGCTTAAAAAGGCCTACATATATACCAGGAAATCTAGAAGTCCACTTGTATGCCCAGGGCTGGACATATGATCATAAAAGAGTGAGAAGATCCTAATCTTTTAAGCTGTGGGTGAATTTTAAGATCCACAGAAGGAGAAATAAAGGCTAAAGCAGACTTTTAAATATGCTAAATATTGAAGGAATGCCCCACACAGAGACAACCTGCAAAACTGGTAGCGTATTTTGTATTTTTGGTTCTAGGTGTTTAAGGAAATAGCTGTCAAATCATTAGCTGACCACTGAGCTAATAGAACAGAGATTTCTATGGCTACACATGACAAAGGATAGTCTTTACAAAAATGGTTTAGAAAAGTCAATAAACAACCCATAACAATCAGTAACAAGAAGACCTGGGAAGGGACAACATCTGATTTCTAGGTTTGCCACATTATATTATTCAGCACTCCCAGTTTTTTTTTATCTTTTTAAAAAATTTTTATTTTAATTGTTGAAGTACAATTTTCTTTTACGCCCATCCCAGTCCTCCCCCCTCCTTCCCATTCTACCTGCCCCTAGTTTTTTACCCATGTGTCCTTTATACTTGTTCCTGTAGACCCTTCCCCTTTTCCCCTGAAATTCCCTCCCCTCTCCCCTCTGAACACTGTCAGCCTGTTCTCTATTTCAGTGTCTTTGGTTATATTTTGCTTGTTTGTTTTGTTGTTTAGGTTCCTGTTAAAGGTGAGATCATATGGTATTTGTCTTCCACCACCTGTCTTATTTCGCTTTTTAACAAAAAATAACGAGGCACGCAAATAAGAAATTATAAACAATTACAGCACAATAAATTAATAGAAACTGTCCCTGAAGAAGCCCAGACGTTGGACTTACTAGACCAAGACATTAAATCAACTTTCTTAAAATATGCTCAAGAGCTATAGGAAACCTAAACAAAGAAGAAAACCAGGAGAATGATGTGTCACCAAATACAGACTATCAATAAAGATATAGAAATTATAAGATAGAACCAAATAGAAATTCTAGAGCCGAAAAGTATAATAACTGAGATGAAAAATTAAAGAGGAGTTCAACAGCAAAAACAGCAAAATTGAAGTAGATCAATTGAGATTATCAAGTATGAGGAGCAGAAAGAGTGAAGAAAAATGAACAGAACCTCAGAGAACAATGGGATACCAACAAGCATACCAACGTACACATAATAGAAATCTTAAAAACAAGAAAGGGGCAGATGAAATAATGACCACCAATCTCCCAGCTGTGATGAAAAACATGAATCTACACATTCAAGAAACTCAGTAAACTCCAAGTAAGGTAAATACAGAGATCCCACCAAGACATATTGTAGTAAAATTATCAAAAAGAATATTGAGGATTTCAAGAAGATGGTGGCCAAGTAGGTGGAAGCTGAGTCCACTTGCTTCTACCCTAAACTCGGATACTCGGCTGATCTGCCCACAAAGTGAAATTCAATGGAATCTTAGCTGATTTGTTTGGAAATCAAGAAGAAGAGAAGATACTTCACAACAGGCAGTACAGAGATTTTATAGGTTGAAGGGGAAATACTGCATGTGTAGCACCTACAGCCATGGAGAGCCTGGTCAAAGATTTCAGCTTTGTGGCCCTCTCCCCTCCCAGGGCAGAGTACCTCTAGATCTAGGCTGGGAGTGACATACATACACAAAGTCAGGAAGATTCAGGCTACACACACACACAGCAAGCAGCACACCCATACTGCAGTGGCAAAGGCCAACCAAGAGAGTGCCAGAGAGAGGGACTCTATCTGCATTTGGGTCGGATGGAGGCAATCTATGGCCAGCCAAGACTGTGAGAGACTTTTGGCTTTTTGGAAAGGGGGTGTGCATGAGAAACTGGACAGTGACTCAGTACTGCAGTGTGTGTGCCCAGAAAGACTTTTCAAAGGGGAGCTGAAGCATGTTGGGCAGGGATCCCATGCACAACTGCCCTGCCAGCAAAAGGAAAAAAGTGAAAGTGCAGTTTGCTCCCACTGAATACAGCTGGGCAGAGATCAGAAAGGTGCACAGTGAGGGGATTTCTCAGCCTAAGCCCAGTGCAGGTAGCAAGCTGGAGGTTGTGCAAAGTAGAGAGTTGAGAACTGTGTCTGTTGCTAAGGCAGTGGGCTGTGAGCTGGATGGACAAGAGTTGAGCACCTGAGATTATTGATAGCAGGGGGGTCAAACTCATTTTCACTGGGGGGCCACAGCAGCTTCTCAGTTACCTTTAAATGGCCGAAATAATTTTAGGACTGTATAAATATAACTACTCCTTAACCGATAAGGAGTTGAAATTACATCTGGCCCTTTGAAGGCAACCATGAGGCTGATGTGGCCTCCGGTGAAAATGAGTTTGACACCCCTGATTTACAGCCAGGCAGAGCTCCTTTCCCTGGTCAGCAGACATCTAACATCCAGGAAGGGAAGGACTTATCCAGCCCCCACCTCCTGCAGGATTGCAAGCACCACCCCACCACATCCAACAGGAAAGCTATACAAAACAGGAAGGACAGAACCCCTTCAGGGTGCATATCTGCAAGAGAAAGACAGAAAGAGGAATGCCTGAAGGGCCCATTTTGGACTTATCTCAGGCAGACAAAATATACTGATTCCTACGGCTCTGTTCCACTGAGAGCAGCAAAACTGGGAGATCAGAAATGAGTGCAGTAAGGGGAAATCAGGGTCTCACCCAACCTCAGCTGGCAAACAGAACTGCCATCAGCACCAAACAGAAAAGAGCTGACCCTCTGACACAGATTGGCACTTCCTTTGAAGTGGACAGCTCATTCATCAGAAACTATATTGGAAATAAGCTGGGACAGACCAGGGTGGTATAGGGGTGGGACCCATAATTTTCCCAGAAGACTGAACAGGGTCTCCCGGGGAGACCCAGGGTTCCCACCCTCCTGATCACAATAGAAGCTCCCTCTAGAAACAGGTGAACGTGATACAGATGGTGCTGCCAAAAGTTGGACAACCCACTCTGGAACCATGAGCTGATCAAAATCCAGAGGCGGACCCAGAATGAAAAGACAAAAGGCAAACACTGAACTCTGCTGAAACAAATTCCACCTTGTTCTTCTTCAGAATGTTTTCTTTCTTTCTCATAGCCTTTTAACATTTCTTCTTTTGCTTCAATTGTATTCCAACTAATTCACTCTTCTTTGTCTTTTTATTCTTTATATTTTTGTTTTTTATTTTATTTTTATTTCAAATATCACATTGTACCCTCCCCTTATCTGACTTCATTTTGCCTTCTTCATGCCCTTTCTTATTTTCATTGTAAATTATATTTTTCCTCAAGCTATACCTTGTTCCTATTCCTTACTCTTACTATTTCTTCTCCCTCTATCCTCTCAAAATCATCTTCCTTCCTTTAGTCAGCTCACATTCTCTTTCCCCTTCTAATACTCTTATTTTCTTTCTACCTCTTTAAATTGTGGTTTGTTTGTTGTGGATATTACAGTTATTGCTGTTCTTCAATTGTATTCCTATTTGTTCACTCTTTTTAATTGCAAATCTTACAGGTTAGTCTCCCTCTATCTTACTCCATTTTGCCTTCTTCCTGCCCTTATTTGAGTTTGGAATTTTACTTTTTCACTTTCTTAGCATGTATTCTATTCCTTACTCTTATTATTTCTTCTCCCTCTATCCTCTCAAAATCATTTTTCTTTACTGTATACATCTCATACTCTTTTTTGTACTTTGCATAATATTCCTATTCTCTTTTCACTTTTATTAACCTTTCCTCCGCTGTCATTGTTATTACCCTGTTGTGGTTTTCCTGCAATTTTGTTCCCTTTGGATCACTATTTTTTAAATTTTACTTCAAACTTAAAATTATACACTTCCCTTTTCTTACTCCATTTTGCCATCATCTTTCCCTGTTTTACTTACATTTTAAGTTTTATTTTCTCCCTTTCTTAGTCTTGTTTCTATTTCCTACTCTTATGATTTCTTCTCCTTCTTCCTTCTCACAATAATTTTCTCTCCTTTAGTCATCTCATATTCCCATTTCTCTGTCTTATAATGTTCTTAATCTCTTTCCACTTTTATTAATCTTTGCTCAATTGCTGTTAATATTGCTGATGTGGTAGGGGGTATTTTTGCTGGGGTGGCTTTGGTTTTCTGGTGATATTGCTTTGTTAACCAGCACCTGTACAGTAGCATGTAGTGGCAGGGGTTGTAACTCTCAGTGAGCCTGCTGGAGGGGAGAACCTACCAATGAATGAGCCATAAATAATCAGATCCCAAGTACAACAAGACAGCCCACATAAACTGAATAAAGGGCAACCCTAGAGCATCCACATCAGGAGATCAAAGAGACTGCACCATTGAGTCCCACAGAATTCCTATCACAGAAGTCCATCCCACAAAGATAGGCAGGCAAAGCACAGCAACCTGACACACAGAAACAAAAAGAATCACCTAACATAGGGAGGTAAAGAAATAACACCCAATCAAAAGTAAAGGAGGAATCACCAGAAAAAGAGCGAAATGAAATTGAGGCAAGCAATCTATCAGACATAGAATTCAAAAGAATGGTTATAAGGATGCACAAGGAACTTAGTGAGAACTACAAGAAGCCTTATGGGAGATATAAGGAACTTACATCATAGGGGACTATAGCAGCATGAAAAAGGACATAGAAACTATGAATAAGAACCAGAAAGAAATGAAGAATATAATATCTGAAATGAAAAATACACCAGAGGGAGTTAAAAGCAAGCTAGATGAAGCAGAGGACCAAATCAATAAGCTGGAAAACAAAGTAGAAAGAAAAACTCAGAAAAACAAAGATTTGAAAGAATGACTAGTTTAAAGGTGCCTTAGGATAACATGAAACAACATTTTCATCATAGGAATATCAGAAGGAGAAGAAAAGGAGCAAAGGATAGAAAACCTGTTTCAAAAAGTAATGACAGAAAACTTCCCTAACTTGGTAAGGGAAAAGTCATGCAACTCCAGGAAGCACGGAGGGTCCTAATCAAGATGAACCCAAAGAGACCTACTCCAAGACACATCATAGTTAAAATGGCAACATTCAAAGACAGAGAGAATCTTAAAGGCAGAGAGGAAGAAACAGTAACATGCAAGGGACCTCCAATAAGGATATCAGCTGATTTCTTAACAGAAAACTACAAGCCAGAAAGGTTTGGCACAAAATATTCAAGGTGATGAAAGGTAAGGACTCAAAACCAAGACTACTCTTTCCAGCAAGACTCTCATTTAAAATGAAATGTGAAATAAAGACCTTTCCAGACCAAGCAAGGACTGTAAGGGATGCTAAAGGGAATGCTATAAAAAGGAGGAGAGAGACAGAGAATCACAAGTATAGAACATATGGCAATGAATAAGTACCTATCGATAATAATCTTAAATGTAAATGGATTAAGTGCTCCAATCAAAAGATATGGTAGCTGAATGGATAAGAAAACACAATCTGCATATATGCTGTCTACAAGAGACCCACCTCAGAACAAAAGATTTACACAGGTTGAAACTGAAGGGATGGAGAATATACTCCAAGCAAACTGACATGTAAAGAAAGCTGGGGTACCAATACTTATATCAGACAAAATAAACTTCAAAACAAAGGCCATAAAAAGAAACAAAGAAGGTCACTACATAATACTTAAGGGAGTAGCCCGACAGGAAGCTATAACCCTTGTAATCATACATGCACCCAACGTAGGAGCAACTAAATATATAAAGAAAATCTTAGAGGACTTCAAGAAAGATATTGACAATAACACTGTCATCGTAGGGGGTTTTAACAGCCCACTGTCAACAATAGATAGATCTTCCAAGTAAAATATCAACAAGGATATTGTGGCATTGAGTGACACTCTCAAATGGACTTAATTGATGTATACAGAACCTTTCATCCTAAAGAAGCAAAATACACATTCTTTTTAAATGCACATGGAACATTTTTAAAGATAGACCACATGATAGAACACAAAACAAGCCTCAACAAATTCAAAAAAATTGAAATCATATCAAGCATGTGCTCAGATCATAATGAATTGAAACTAGAAACCAACCAACCTCAAGGAAAAAACTCAAAAACGTTCAAATACATGGAGACTGAATAACATGGTATTAAATAATGAATGGATCAACAATGAAATCAAGGAAGAAATTAAAAAGTATTGGGAAAAAATGAAAATGAACACACAAGAACCCCAAACCTATGGGACACAGCAAAGGCAGTCCTGAGAGGGAAGTTCATAGCAATACAGGCCTACCTAAAGAAGATAGAAAAATTTCAAATAAACAACCTAACCCTGTATCTATAAGAACTGGAGGAGCAACAACAAACAAAGCCCAGAGGAGGAGGAGGAAATAAGATCAGAGCAGTATTAAATGATATAGAGATTAAAACAACCATTCAAAGGATTGATAAATCCAGGTGCTGGTTTTTTGGAAAACAAAATTGATAAACCTTGAACCAGATTCATCAAGAAAAAAAAGGACCCAAATATATAAAACCTGAAATGAAAGAGAAGCTACAACTGATACCACAGAAATACAAAAGGTTGTAAGAAATTACCATGAACAACTACATGCCAAGAAATTGGACAACCTGGGTGAAATGGACAAATTTCTAGAAACATGTAATCTTCTAAAACTGAATGAAGAAGAAGCAGAAAGCCTGAATAGACTGACAATAACTAGTGAAATTAAAGCAGTAATAAAAAAAACTCCTAGCACATAAAAGGCCTGGATCAGATGGCTTCACAGGTGAAGTTTACCAAACATTTAAGGAAGAACTAACTCTTATCCTTCTCAAATTATTCTAAAAAATTCAAGAATAGAGAAGACTCACAAACTCTTTTTACAAGGCCAGGATCATCCTAATTCCAAAACCAAGCAAAGACACAACAAAGAAAGAAAACTACAGACTAATATCTCTGATGAACATGGATACTAAAATCCTCAACAAAATTTTGGCCATCCAGATTAATA
The DNA here is from genome assembly GCA_028533065.1 of Trachops cirrhosus. Classification (NCBI taxonomy): domain Eukaryota; kingdom Metazoa; phylum Chordata; class Mammalia; order Chiroptera; family Phyllostomidae; genus Trachops; species Trachops cirrhosus. Next base: position 58,068,655 of record CM052547.1, on the reverse strand, counting down.
CATTAAAAAGATCATACTCCATGGTCAAATGGGATTCATCCCAGGGATGCAAGGATGGTATAATATTTGCAAATCAATAAATGTAATACACCACATAAATGAAATGAAGGATAAAAACCTCATGATTATATCAATAGATGTTGAAAAGCATTTGATATGACTTCTGGCCAAGATGGAGGCGTAAGTAGAAATCCTTTGCCTCCTCACACAGCCAAAACAAGAACAACAACAAATTTTAAAACAAAAACCAACCAGAACTGCCAGAAAATTGAACTGTATGGAAGTCCAACAACTAAGGCGTTAAAGAAGAAACATTCATCTGGACTAGTAGGAGAGGCAAAGACTGGCAGCTGGGGCAGAGAAGACAGGTGGCAAGGCAGTAGCTGGAGGACCAGACAGTCCTACATTTGTGTGCAGGCAACCAGGAGGAACAACTGGGGAGTGAGACAGACTAAGCAACCCAGGGTTCCATTGTGGGAACACAAACCCTCAAAATCTCTGACTAAAAAAACCTGTGAGAGTTGCAACTGGGGAAGAAATTCTCAGCCTCACAGGAGAGTTTGTTGGAGAGACCCACAGAGTCCTAAAACATACACAAACACACCTGCCTGGGGATCAGCACCAGAGAGGCCCAATTTGCTTGTGGGTAGCAGGGAAAGTGACTGAAAGCTGGTTGAGAGCTGAAAAGGGGCATTATTCCCTCTCTGACTGACCCACCCACATACAATACCGCAACTCAGTGAAGTGGGTTGCCCCACCCTGGTGAATACCTAAGACTCCATACTTTACTACATAACAGTTGTGCCAAGACAAAGAAAAATGGTCAAAATGAAATAACAGATCAAAACTCAAAAACAAAACAAAACAAGGCGATGGAGAGATAGCCAAACAAACTATCAGATGCAAAGTTCAAAACACTGGTAATCAGGATGCTCAAAGAAATGGTTGAATATGGTTGCAGAATAGAGGAAAAAGTGAAGGCTATGAAAAATGAAATAAAGGAAAATGTACAGGGAACCAACAGTGAAGTGAAGGAAACCAGGACTCAAATCAATGGTTTGGAGCAGAAGGAAGAAATAAACTTTCAACCAGAACACAATGAAGAAATACGAATTTTAAAAAAAAATGAGGAGAGGCTTAGGAACCTCCAGGACAACTTGAAATGTTCCAAAATTGGATTTATTGGGGTGCCAGATGGAGAAGAGGAACAGCAAGAAATTGAAAACTTATTTGAATGAATAATGAAGGAGAATTTCCCCAGTCTGGCAAAGGAAATAGACTTCCAGAAAGTCCAGGAAGTTCAGAGAGTCCCCAAGAACTTGGACCCAAGGAAGTATACACCAAGGCACATCATAATTACATTAGCCAAGATGAAAGATAAGGAGAAAATCTTAAAAGCAGCAACAGAAAAGGGGACAGTTACCTACAAAGGAGTCCCCATAAGACTATCAGCTGATTTCTCAAAAGAAACCTTGCAGGCAAGAAGGGGCTGGAAAGAAATATTTGAAGTCATGAAAGGCAAAGACCTACATCCAAGATTAGTCTATCAAGCTAAGCTATCATTTAGAATGGAAAGGCAGATAAAGTGCTTCCCAGATAAAGTCAAGTTAAAGGAGTTCATCACCAAGCCCTTATTATATGAAATGTTAAAGGGACTTATCTAAGAAAAATAAGGTGATCAAAACTATGAACAGTTAAATGACAACCTTACAACTGTCAACAACCGAACCCAAAGGTTAACAAAAGGAAACTAAGCATACAACTAGAAAAGGAACAGAACCACAAAAATAGAATATCATATTGAGTGTTATCAGTGGGAGGTGATTGGGGGAGAATGAGAGAAAGGTATAGGGAATAAGCATAAATGGCAGGTACAAAATAGGGGGAAGTTAGGAATAGTATACGAAATGAGAAGCCAAAGAACTTATATGTATGACCCATGAACATGAACTAAGGGTAGGGGGAATGCTGGTGGGACATGGGGGTGCAGAGAAGAGGGGAATAAAGGGGAGAAAAAAACTGGACAACTATAATATCATAATGAATAAAATATACTTAAAAAAACCATTTGATAAAATCCAGCACCCATGTATGATTAAAAGCATTTAGCAAAGTGGGATAGAGAAAGTATACTTCAATATAATAAAAGTCATAAATGAGAAACCTACAGCCAACATTATACTCAAATGGGCAAAAACTAAAAGCTTTCCCTTTAAATTCAGGAAGAAGACAAAGGTATCCACTTTCACCACTCTTATTCAACAGAGTACTGGAATTTCGAGCCACAGCAATCAGACAAGACAAAAAAGACATCCAAATCAGAAAGGAGGAAGTAAAACTCTCATTTTTCACAGATGACATGATAGTGTATATTGAACCCTATAGTTTCCACCAAAAAACTAATCAACCTAATGAGTGAATTTGGCAAAATAATGCGATACAAAGTCAATATTCAGAAATCAATGGCACTTTTATACACCAACAATGAAATATCAGAAAGAGAAACTAGGAAAAAATCTGACTTACTATAGCTAAATAAATAAATAACCTAAGAATAAACCTAACCAAGGAGGTAAAAGACCTGTACTTTGAAAATTATAGAACACTGAAGAAAAAAATTAAGGAAGATACAAATAAATGGTTGAATATACCATGTTCATGGATTTGAAGAATTAATATCATTAAAATGTCCATACTACCCAAAGCAATCTATAGATTCAACACAATTCCTTTTAAAATACCAATGGCATATATTACAGATCTAGCACAAATATTTCAAAAATTTGTATGGAACCAAAAAGACCCCAAATAGCCTCAGCAATTTTGAGAAAGAAGAACATAGTAGGAAGAATCACAATACTTGATATCAAACTATGCTACAAGGTCAATGTAATCAAAATGTCTGGTATTGGCAAAGAAAGGCACAAATTAATGGAAGAGAATGGAGGACCAGAAATATACCCAAGTGTCTATGGTCAATTAATATTTGACAAGGGACCATGAGCATACAATCAGGTAAAAATAGCCTATTCAATAAATGGTTTTGGGAGAACTGGACTGGTACATGAAAAAAAAATGAAACTAGACCACCAACTTCCACCATATACAAAAATAAACTCAAAATGGATAAAAGGCTTAAATATAAGTCATGACACTATAAAAGTCTTAGAGGAAAACATAGGCAGGAAAATTTCAGATATCCCACATAGGAATATTATTGCCAATATATCTCCTAGGGTAAGGGAAATAAAGGAAAAAATAAACAAATGGGACTCCATCAATTAATATATTCTGCACAGTTAAAGAAATGATCATCAAAATGAAAAGAGATCCGACTATATGGTAGAACATATTTACCAATGATACCTCAGACAAAGGATTGATCTCCAGAACATACGAAGCACACATGCAACTCAACACGGGGAAGACAAACAATCCAATTAAAAAAATGGGTAAAGGACCTGAATAAACCCTTCTCCAAGGAGCATATACAGATAGCCCATAGATATATGAAAAGATGCTCAACATTACTAGGTATCAGAGAGATGCAAATTAAAACCACAATAAGATATCATCTCACACCTCTCAAAATGGCCATCATTAATACATCAACACAGAACAACTGCTGGAGAGGACGTGTATAAAAAGAAACCCTAGTGCACTGTTGGTGAGAATGCAGACTGGTGCAGGCACTGTGGAAAACAGAATGAAATTTCCTCAAAAACCTAAAAATAGAACTGCCATTTCCACAATTCCACTGCTGGGAATATACCCTAAGAATCCTGAATCACCAATTCAAAAGAACTTATGTACATATGTTCTTATGTACAGAACTTATGTACAACTTATTTTCATAGCTGTGCTATTTACAATAGCCAAATGCTGGAAGCAGCCTAAGTGCCCATCAGTAAATAAGTGGATGCAAAAACTGTGGTGCATTTACATTAATGCTACTCAGCAGTAAGAAAGGAGGAACTCCCACCTTTTGCAACAGCATGAATGGAACTAGAGAATATTATGCTAAGTGAAGTAAGTCAGTTAAAGACAAATACCATATAATCTCACCTATAAGAGTAATCTAATGAACAAAATAAGCTAACAAACAAATAGTACCACAGGGCATGGAAAAATGGACAGACAGGAGGGGAGAGAGGGATAATGATGGAAATAGGGGGAAAGGACTAGCCAAAGAATATGTATGAATGACCCATGGACATGGATAGTATGGGAATTGACTGTGGGAGTGGGGGGTGGGATTGGTGGAGGAGAGAAAAGGGGAAAAAATGGGATAACTGTAGTAGAATAACAGTTAAAAATGATTTAAAAAAGAAAAAGAATCTTGAAAGGAGCAAGAGAAAAAAAGACTTCTCACATATAACAGATCCTCAATAAAATTAAGAGACAAAATTTCTTTTTTTAATAGATTTTATTTTATTTCTAGAGTGGAGGAAGGGAGGGAGAAAGAGAGGGAGAGAAGTTCGATGTGTGAGAGAAACAGCAATCAATCAGTTGCTCTTGCAGGTCCCTGACTGGGGATCTGGCCTGCAACTCAGGCATGTGCCCTGACCAATAATTGAACCAGCAACTTTTCAGTTTGCTGAACGATGCCCAATCCACTGAGTCACATCAGTCAGGGTGTTATGAGAAATAAAGCTGGCTGTTTGTTCCAGGCCCCAGATAACATCCGAATTCTGCTTCTGTACCTTTAGCTTCGGCATTCCACCTCTGTGCCCCTTGCTTGCGCCTCCGCGTAGCCCCTCCCTGCCTTTTCCCACCTTGCTATGAGAGTATTTAACCACCTACCCGACCACTCCCCCGTGCCCAGAATTTGGAGTTCCTCTCCTCTGGGTCAGCGCGTGTAAGTAAAAGGGCTTACTCCACCACCCTGAATCGTGTAAGAGTCTGTTTTTCCACAACATGGGCAAGAGCCAATTTTTCATGAGACACCATGAATTCCAGAAAATAGTAGGATTGTAAATTTAAGGTGCTGACAGAAAAAAGGGTCAACCCAAAATTCTATAGAAAGAGTAAATGAGAAATTAAGGCATTCCCATATAAACAAACTGAGGGAGTTCATCACTAGCAGGCCTGTCCTCCAAGAAATGTTGAAAGGAAAGGACACTAGACAGCAACTTGAAGCCATACAAATATTTAATGCCAATAAAGGTGGCTACATAGTTAAGTGTAAAATCAGTATTAGTGTATTTTTGGCTTGTAACTCCTTTTTTTTCCCAATGAGATTTAAAAGGAAAATAACTAAAGACTGACTATAAACCTGTTAATGAGCACACAATGTACAAAAATGTAACTTGTGGCAATAACAACATAAGGGGAGATAGAACTGTATAGGAGAGGAATTTTTATATATTATTAAGTTAGTATTAATTCTAACTAGATTGTTATAAATTTATGATGATATTGTAATCCCCAGGCTAACACTGAGAAAATATCTAAAAAAAAATACTGAAATATTTTCTGTATATTGTGTATGTGTGTGTGTATATACATTTTGAGGAGTCAAAATATACACTTGAAAAGATCAATTAAACACAAAATAAGGCAGTATTTTAAGAATTACCAAACACAAAAATATGTAAGTTATGTAGAGAACAAATATAAAATTTGCAGAAGTATGTCCTTTATCAGTAATTACTTTAAATACATATTGATTAAACTCTCCAATTAAAAAGAAGAGACCAACAGACCTACAGAAAAGATTTAAATTTAAAAAATGATTCAACTATATGCTAACTCTGAGAGACTTAAAGGTCCAAAAACACAAACAGGTTGTAAATGAGTGGTGGGAAAAAATAAATTCCATGCAAATGGTAACCAGAGTTAAGATGACTATACCAATATCAGACATGACAGACTTTAAGTTAAAAATTGTTTCAATGTCCTGGCTGGATGGCTTAGTTATTGGAGTGTCATCCCATTCCCTAAAAAGTTGGCTTCACTGGTGAATTCTACCAGAAATTATTTTTCTTTAAAAAATTTCTTTTAATCAATATGTTTATTGATTTCAGAAAGAGAGGGAGAGAGAAATATTGGTTGCCTCCCATATGCACTCCAACTGGGCATCAAACCCACAACCTAGGTATGTGCTCTGATCTGGAATTGAACCCATAACCTTTTGGTATACAGAACATCATTCCAACCATCTAAGCTACCCAGCCAAGGCTCTAACAAACATTTAAAGAATTAATGTCAATCTTTTTCAAAGTCTTCCAAAAAGTAGAAGGGGAGGTAATACTTCCTAATTCATTCTATGAGGCCAATATTACCCTGATGGCAAAGTCTAATAAAAACATTACAGAAAAGTCAACTACTGGACAATTCCTGTTATAAGTATAGATGGAAAAATTCTTCACGACAAACTAGCAACCAAATCGAGCAGCATATTAAAAGGATTTTATACCATGACCAAGCACATTCCTGGTTCAGCATATGTAAATCAATGCAATACACATTAACAGAATGAAAGGGGAGAAAAACCCACATTCCATTTATACAAAATATCCAGAACAGGCAAGTCCATAGAGAGAAGTATATTAGTGTTTGCCGGTGGATAAGAGGAGGAGGAAATGAGAGTAACTGCTCTCCATTAAATTATAAATGGTTGCCTTTTGGGGTGTTAAAAACATTCTGGAGTTCAGTAGTCATAATGGTTGCAAGAGACTGTGAATGTGCTAAAAGCCATTAAATTGTACAATTTAAAATGATCAAAATGCTAAATTTTATGTTATGTAAATCTTAATTAAAAAATAAAAAACAGCCCCCCAAACCCTGGGGACTTAAATAACAATAACAAAAAATAATCTAGGTCTCTGTATTTACTGTTTTGGTGCCACAAAGATATTTGAGAACCACAAACACCAATATAAAATAAAGCTTCTTATTTTATAAAATTCTAAGGCAGTAGCAGCATTTCACTTGTTTTCTTAAATTTTTCAAAACAAATTCTTTCATACTTGGAAACAACTCAAATGAGTGAAAGAAATCATTCTGAAAAAAAATCAGAGCCTTTATTTATGGCTCACATTTACATTTGGAACTGTTAAATCCTCTAAGTGTGTACATCTTCCCCCTTTTTTAATATACTTATTCTATAACTTTCTTCTATTTTTTAGAAAAATTTTTTAAAATTTAGAACTCTTTGGAGGTAACATTGATGAATAATGTTACATAAATTGCAGATGTAAAACATTATTCTGTATATTCTATTGAAAGCTCACCACCAAAAGTCTAGGTACCATATATTTGATGAACTGTTTATTTCTTAATTCATAAAATGTAGAAGCATCCATCTCAAGAGCAAGTGTAGCCATGCTGCTGGTGAACTAGCTAGAATGAGCAACAGGTACTGGGTTCCATACTTGAAGAGAGAAACTTGTGAACTGACTCAGAGAGTCTGAGGTCCTGAGTAGCAACATGTTCCTTTATTTCTCACGATCTGATATAGATATTTTAACAATATGTGGTGAAGCCACTTGTGTTTGAATACCAAGGCCTTCCAAGATAATTTATAAATCTAAATCTTTGCTTCAAATCTATATAACAGAACCTATTACAGCCATGCTCTCTAAGAAAACTATAACAAATTGGAAATCAGTATCAGTAAAAAAAAAAAATCTATCCAAACATAAATTTAATGGAAGTTTCTCATGATCTCTTGGATTAATAATAAATCACACCAGAAATTACTTATTAAAATTAGAGATATTGGTAACATTCTAAATTAAAATTTTATTTTAATGAAATTGAGGACACATTAGCCAAGTGTCCTCAAAAAGTAATTCTTAGCCTTAAGTAGAAACAAGAAATGACTAAAAATTAACAAGATATGTGTGTAAGTCAAGAACCTAGAAGAAAATCAGCCAAATAACCCCCACCAAAAATTTATATAAATAAACAAAAATATTACACAAATTAATATAATAGAAAGCAGACCCAATTAGTAATGGTTAATAGGGCATCCACAAGTTAAAAATTAAAATAATGAAAATACAAAATTATCTCTAAAATGACATTTTTTATTTTATTTTATCAATGGGTAGAATGGCGGAAAGGGAGGAAAGTTCAGAAAACATTTGTTAAAGAAAAACAACAAGAACAACAAAATTAACTAAATCCAACTTATCAGCATAATGGTAGATACCCCAAAATAGAAGAGAAACAAATGCTGAAATGGGAAGGAAGGAAGGAAGGAAGGAAGGAAGAAAGGAAGAGAAAGGGAAAGAAAGAAGGAGGGAAGGAAAGAAGGAAGGAAGGAAGGAAGAGAAAATGGCAAGGACAAGTAGATTTACCGAGAAATAAAAAGAGAGTGCAGCATTAGAAATTATAGTTTACATTCAATGTTATTTATATTAGCTTCAGGGGTATAGCACAGAGTTTAGACATGTATATGTTGAGTTGGCCAAAACGTTTGTTCAATTTTTTTCCCCATAAGATGGCTCTAGTAGTGCTTAGTTGTCATTACACTTCATTCAAAACAATTTGTTACATTGTATTGTGACAGCTGTCATATCAGCGTGCATTTTAAAAAACATCAAAATTGCTGAATTTTTGTGTAGCCATTTTAATATTGAAGATGGAAGAAAATAAGCAACATTTTCAGCATATTATGCTTTATTATTACAAGAAAGGTAAAAACACAACTGAGATACAAAAACAGATTTGTGCAGTGTATGGAGAAGGAGCTGTGACTGATAGAATGTATCAAAAGTGGTTTGTGAAGTTTTGTGCTGGAGATTTCTCACTGGACAATGGATGTTCCATGGTCAGGTAGACCAGTTGAGGTTGATAGTGAGACATTAATTCAGAACAATCAATGTTATACCACATGGAAGATAGTGGACATACTCAAAATATCCAAATCAATAGAGTTATTGGTGGAAATGAAAAATGTGTCTTTTTCACCAACCCAATAATTTATGAAGTGATTCCCCCCAATAAATCTATTACCCACTTGGCACCATACAATTATTACAATATTATTCACTATGCTGTATAGCAAATACAGTTAATAAAAAACTGATTTTAAATAAAATGTTTATTTTAATAGATGCTGAAACATCCCTTACAAAATAATTTTGTGCCTGAACTCCAAAATTTTTAGAAGTATAGGAAGAGAAGACATTTATCATAATTAATGACATCAACCAAAATCCTAGTAGAAATACTTTTGCATACTAAAATGCTAGAAGAAATAATAATATAATCAATTTAATATCTATCCTTCTCAAACTCTTCCAAAAAAATAGAAAAAGAAGAAATACTTCCTAACATTTTATGAGGCCAACATAACCCTGATACCAAAACCTGGCAAGAATACACACACAAAAAGAAAACTACGGACCAATATCTCTAATGAATACAGGTGTAAAAGTCCTAAATTAAATACTAGCAAGTCAAATATAGCAATACAGTAAACATATAATACATCACAATCAAGTAGGATTCATCCCCAGGCACAATGTATGTATATGGTTCAACATATGCAAATTAGTGAATGTTCCAAATGTTGCACCACATCAACAAAAGATAAAATCACATGATTTTTATCAATAGATGCAGAAAAAACATTTGATAGGATAAAACATTCATTTAAAACACTCAATAAAGTGGGTATAGAAGGAAAGTACCTCAACATAATAAAACCCATATATGACAAACCCTCAACTAATATATAGGGTCTGGCAGAAATAATGCCTGCTTGAGTATGGTTGGTAGGGTAATAATATGGGTGTAATAATTTATAGGTGTTATAACACCCAATAATATGGGTGTTATAATTTTTAATTTGAACATTTCACCTAAAATGTCATATGTTGCACTTGAGTGTGACATTGTTATGTTACAGAATTACAGGCTTATGACTTTATAATAAAAGATTTTGCATTAAAAAGGAGGTATTATTTGTGCCAGGTCCTGTATAATCAATGGTGAAAAACTGAAAGCTTTTCTTCCAAAACCAGAAACAAGACAAGGATGTCCACTTTTGCCAGTCTTATTCTACAGTTCTGGGAGTCCTACCCAGAGCAATCAGTCAAGAGAAAGAAATAAAAAGCATTCAGATTGGGAAGGAAGAAGTAATAGTGTCACTTTTTGCAGATGACACGATTCTGTATATAGAAAACCCTAAAGACTCCACCAAAAAGCTATTAGAAACAATAAACAAATACAGTAAAGTCACCAGATACAAAATAAGTGTACAAAAATCCATTGCTTTCCTCTGTTAACAATGAAACTTCAGAAAAAGAAATGAAAAAAAAAAACAATTCTTTTTGCAATTGCAACCAGAAAAATAGAACACCTAGGAATAAACTTAACATAGAATGTGAAGTACCTATATATTAAAAACTATAAAGCATTATTAAAAGAGATTGAAAAAGACACAACAAAATGTAAAGATAGTCTATGTTCATGGACTGAACAAATTGACATAGTTAAAATGGCTATATTACCCAAAGCTGTATATAGATTTAATGAAATCCCCATCAAAATCCCAATGTCATTTTCTAAAGAAATAGAACAAAAAATCATCAGATTTGTATGGAACCACAAAAGACACCAAATATCCAAAGCAATCCTGAGAAAAAATATAATGAAGCCAGAGTTATTACACTATGTGACTTCAAAATATACTACATAACTACAATAATCAAAACAGCATGGTATCAGCAGAAAAACAGACACACAGACCAATGCAACAGAATTGAGAGCACACAAATAAAATCACATGTATATGGGCAAATAATTTTTTACAAAGGAGCCAAAAACACACAATGGAGAAAAGAAAACCTCTTCAATAAACAGTGCTGGGAAAATTAGAAAGTCACATGTAAAAGAATAAAATTAGATTACAGTTGTCCCTGTGTTCAAAAATTTAAAATGGATCAAAGACCTAAATATAAGATGTGAAACAATAAAGTACATAGAACAAAACATAGGTACTATACTTATGGACCTTGGTCATAGAGAATATTTCATCAATTTGACCCCAAAAGCAAGGGAAGTAAAGGGAAAAAAAAATGAATGGAACTATATCAAACAAAAAAGATGCTGTACAGCAAAAGAAACTAACAACAAAATAAAAGGCAACCAACTGAATTGGAGGTCATATTTGCAAACAACAGCTCCAACAAGGGTTAATATCTAAAACATATTAAAAAACTCATACCACTCAACACCAAAAAACAAACAATGCAACTCAAAAGTGCACAGAGAACTTGAACAGATACCTCTCCCAAGAAGACATACCAATGGTAAACAGATATATGAAAAAATGTTCAACTTTACCAGCTATTAGAGAATTGTAAATCAAAACTATAAGATATCACCTCTCAACTGTTAGAGTGTCAATTATCAACAAGATAAATAACAAAAGTGTTGGAGAGGTTGTGGTGAAAAGGGAATCCTCATTTGCTACTGGTGAAAATATAGACTGGAAAACAGGATGGTAGTTTTTCAGGGGTATCTACCTCAGAAACTCAAAATTATTTATTCATAAAGATATACACACCCCTATGTTCATTGCAGCATTTTTCATGGTGGCCAAGACATGGAAACAACCAAAGTGTCCTTTGATAGAGGATTGGATAAAAAAGATATGGTACATATATACAATGGAATACTACTCAGCCATTAGAAAAGATAAAATACTGACATTGCAACAACGTGGATGGACCATGAGAATATTATGCTAAGTGAAATAGGTCAGTCAGAAAAAACTAAGACCATATGATTCTACTCATATGTGGGATGTAAAACTCATAGATACACAAAATAGTATGGTGGTTGCCAGTGGAAAACAGGTAGGGGTGGTAGGGAGCAAAGGGAGCCAAATATATGGTGAATAAAGATGGTTTGACTTTGGATGGTGGGTGGGCACGCAATGCAATGTATCATAGAAATGTACACTTGAAACCTATATGATCCTATTAACCAATGCCACCCCAAAATGAATTAAAAGTGAAATAATAATACAATCAAACTATTAGAAGAATTTGCATTGTTATTGTCCCACTCAGGCAATTATCATATTTTGCCATGTATAATGTACTCCCATGTATACTGCACACCCACATTGTAGGACCAAACTTTCAGGAAAAAACTCCTTTGTTTTAATTTTTAAATTTAATTAATTAATTAATTATTTATTTATTTATAAGAAACAAAACCGATTATTGTATTTCAGGGTTTTATTTTGCATACAGATATCATTATTGCTTTGTGGAATTACACTTTTAATGCATAAGCATAAGTTAAATAATTAAAAACATTTGTATATATACGGAATTAGTACTACCCATGTATAATGTGCAACCATATTTTTTCCTCAAAAATTTGGGCAAAAAAGTGCACATTATATATGGCAAAATATGGTAAGACAAAGAATGAGGTTTATCATTATTATAAAGTTATAGTATAACAAAACAATCAATCTTTGTAAATTATCTTTCCAAAATATGATAAAACAAACTGAAAAGATATTACAAGTTAAAATGAAGTTTAAGTCTTCAATGAAAACTGCTAAGTAAAAGAAGCCATGCTGAAAAGACTACATACTATGGTTCCAAATATATGACATTCTGGAAAAGGCAAAACTGTAAGCAATAATAAGACCAGGGATTTGGGGGATGAATAGGTGGAGCACAGGAGATTTTTAAGGCAATAAAACTATTCTGTATGGTACTGCAATGGTGGATACATGACATCATGCATTTGCCAAAACCCATAAAACTGTACAAAAACAGAATGAATCTTAATACAAACTACTGCTTTAAGTTAATAATAATGTATTAATAGTGGTTCATGAATTATAATAAATGTACCACTTTAATAAAAAATGTTAATAGTAGGGGAAACTGTATGTGATGAGGCTGGGCAAAAAAAGATATATGGGAACTCTCTACTTTCTGCCAACATTTTCTATAAACCTAAAGCTGCTCTTTAAAAATGTCTTAATTTTTTTTTGAAAAACAAGATGTTTTAGTAAAAAAACACATAAGAAACATATAAACAAAAAATTCTCATGTATCTTCAAAATCCACTAAGAAAATATCATTAAAGATATATTATTTAGACATCAAAAATAGTTTAAGTACCTAGCAATTCATCTGTGAAGAAATATCTAAGATTTAAAAGAACACTATAAAATTTTACTGAAAATATTTTAAAAGGTGCATATAATTTAAAAGATACAAATATGACATCTGCAAAAAAAGACTGCATGTTTTAGAGCTGTAAAATTCTCTCCTTCCCCCACACATATTGATATACAAAATTAAAATAATTTAATATGATTTTTAGCAGGCCATCTTATATTCTGAAGTTCATCTAGAAGAGAAAATTTCTGAGAAGAGCAAAGAAAATTTTGATGAACCATGAGAAACTTTCTCTACAAGATTTAGAAAGCATACCAGAGAACCATAATAATTAAGACAGAGTTCGGTGGGCATTAAGTTTATGACACATACTTAATTTCAAAGGAAGAAAGTATTTTTTTAAGTGTTCTTACAAGCTATAGCTTATAATTTAGGTTGTCTACTTTATGGCTTTCCCCAGCTTAAACTCTGGTAGGGTGAGTTTGTGGTACCTACTAAAACTACTAAATAGTACCACTAAAGAGGTCTCAGGGATAACTGAGTAATGACTCCGGTATTACTGGAAGGACAGGTTAACAGGAAATGAAACCAAGCATTTGACAGTGTAACCCTGTTGCAAGTTGAAGAAATCACCATTACTGGCTAACAGCTTGGAAAACTCCCACCACCTCTCCAGAGGAAACCTGCACTTTGAAGTACATATGGTCCTTGTATCCAGGGAACTTGGAACTTAGAAGGCATGACCTCATAGAAAGGCATTCTGGAATACCATTAGTAAGGTAGTAAGGGGGCATTTGTAGGATGCTGTGGCAAGTGACCACTGTGAATATGATTCTCAAAAAGAGACAGTCTCACTAATAAATGACTCAGAGGAACTAAAGGTGGGACTGGCACCACTAAAGATTTGTTTTCACCCAGTATTCCTGAGTTTTGAATTTATGTCATTGCTGGTATTTTTGACAAAGAGTTTTTAGACAAAATGAAGTAAAAGGGATTGCCTAAACTTTCCTAAAGACTCTTTCTGTAAGCATAATATGCACCTAACAACAGAGCTTCAAAATACATGAAGCAGTGATCCAAGGTGGTGGAGGAGTAAGTGGAAGCTACACTAACCTCCCCACCAGGACCAAACTGGAATTACAACTAAATTATAGAAAAATCATCCTGAATTACCAACTGAACACTAGCTGGAGAGAAGTCTTATAACTAAGGAATTATGGAAGAAACTACATCACCACAATGAGACTGTTAGGCAGTGCAGAGGCGCAAGAGAGCTGGCTGGGCAGCAGCTGAAGTTCTGGAGAAATATTTCAGCAGCTGGGGTGGTTCCCCTGAGAAGTGTGGGTCTAAATCCCAAGTTGAGCTCCTCAGCCTAGAGCAACAGAACCTGGAAAGGAACCAAAAGTTCATCTGGCTGTGGAAAGCAGAGAGGTTTCTATCCATAAGGGAGAGACAGCTAGAGATGCAGAGGTCCTCTTAAAGAGCCAACACAAAAAATTTTGTTTGCAGCCACTTGCGGTCTCTGGCAGAGGGAAGACAGAGTGATTAGAAATGTGTGAACAGTCTAAGGATGGTGGCTCCAAGGAGAGAGCTGAAGGATCAGCTGCCAGGATCCCTGTGTTAAGTCATTCCCCATACTGCAGAAGCTATCTTTCTTGGGCAAAGCACTCCACTCCATGCAACATCAGCCTGGGGGGAAGCAATAGCCCTGCCCCAGGAATCCCTCTCACCACAACCTGTGGAGCTTAAGCCCAGCTGCACAAGAGTACAGCTGGAAGCAATTTCAGTGTTTAAGCTTAACAGAAATCCTGCAGATGAAGGCAGATCTCTGAGAGCTCTGAGATTTTACATGACCCTCCTCCAGGCCCAGTGCTGGTAAAAAAAAAATAATAACAACAACAACAACAATAATAATAATAATAAAGAAAACAAAACAAAACAAAACAGCCTTTGTGTGTAGTCTGGTTCTTTCTGCTCACACACAGGACTAGCAGAGGGAGCCACAAGCTTTGGATCACTGATAGCTCCAAATATATTTCCCAAGGCAAGTCACAGGCAGTGCCTGACACAGGTCTGTACCAGAGCCTTTACAGATCTACCTAATACATAGAAACAAACACAAAGAGGTCACCAAGATGGGAAGACAAAGAAACAGACCCCAAATGAAAGAACAAGAGAACTCTCCAGAAGAAGGACTAAATGAAATGGAAGGCAAGCCATTTATCAGACATAGAGTTTACGGTAATGATTATAAGAATACTCAACAGCATGGAAAAAAAGACATAGAAACCATAAAAAAGGACCAGTCAAAAATGAAGAATGCAATTTCTAAAATAAATAACACACTGAAAAGAATAAAGAGTAAGTTAGAAGAAGCATAGGATCAAATCAGCGATTTGGAAGACAAGGTACAAAAAACACTCAAGCAGACCAGCAAAAAGAAAAAAGAATTTTTAAAAATAAGGAGAGTTTAAGAAATTTTGAGTACAACATGAAGCATAACAAAGTTCACAGCATGGGAATATCAGAAGGAGAAGAGAGTGAGCAAGGGATCAAAAACTTATTTCAAGAAATAATAACTGAACACTTCCTTAACTTGGTGAATAAAAAAGGCACAGAAGTTCAGAGAGTTCCAACAAGAGGGACCCAAAGATGTCCACACCAAGACACATCATAACTAAGATGGCAAATCTTAAAGACAAGGAGGAGAAAAGCAGTTAGTTACCTATAAGGAAGTTCCAATTAGACTGTCATCTGATTTCTCAACAGAAGCACTTCAGGCAAGAAGCAATTGACCTGGAATTCAAGGTAATGAAAAGCAAGGATCTATAGCCAAGGCTACTTTACCCAGCAAGGCTATCTATTAAAACTGAGGAAGAAATGAAGAGCTTCCCAGACAAAAACAAAAGCTAAAGGAGTTTGTTAACCTCAAACCAGTACAGCAAGAAATGTTAAAAGGTCCGCTTGAGGAAGGAAGAGGAGGAGGAGAGAAAGAAAAAGAAATAAAACACAGGAAAATAATTAAAAAAATAAAAAGCACTAAATATGTAACTATCAATAATCACTTTATATGTAAATGACTTAAATGCTCCAATAAAAAGATTTAGGGTAGATGAATAGATAAGATATCAACACCCATATATACGCTGTCTACAAGAGATCCAACTCAGATTGAAAGATACGCACAGACTAAAGGTAAAAGATGGAAAAAGACATTTCATGCAAATGAAGAGAAAGAAAGCTGTGGTGGCAATATTTATATTTGACAAAGTGACTTTAAAGCCAAGTCTATAATAAGAGACAAAGAACATCACTACATAATGATACAGGGAACGTTCATACAAGAATATAACCCTGGTAAATATTTATGCACCCAATATAGGAACACCTAAATATGTAAAGCAAATATTGATTAACATAAAGGGAGAGACCGACAGACGCAGTCAAAGTAGGGTAATTTAACACCCCATTGACTTCAATGGATAGATTTTCCAGACAGAAAATGAACAAGGAGATAGCAGCTTTAAACAACACACTAGATCAAATAACTTTAACTGATATCTATAGAGTATTTTACCCTGAAGCAATAAATATGCATACTTTTCAAGTCACATGGGATATTTTCTTGGAGAGACCACGTGTTAGGACACAACAGAAGTCTCAATAAATTTAAGGATATTGAAATCTTATCATGCATCTTTTCTGATCAAAATGCTATGGAACTAGAAATGAATCACAAAAAGGAAACTGAAAATACACAAAAACACAGAAGTTAAATAACATGTTATTAAACAATGAATGTATCAACAATGAAATCAAGAAAGAAATCAAATATCCCGGAGTCCACTTCCCCCTGCGCACAGGTGGAATACTTAGCCGATCTTCTGAGGAACAGAGTGAACAGTCAATGATATCCCAGCATATGTGAAGGTTGGAGACCAAAATTGTAGAGGACATGGAAAAATCAGATGATAAGGAGATTGCTTTGAGATGATAAGGTCCCTGGGACCAGCACAGGGACCAGGGCAGCAGCAGCCCCAGGCCCTGTGCCTGCCGGGCCTGCCTCAGGATTCTTGGAAGAGAGCCAGGTCAACAGTTCCCTCCCCTGCCAAACCGGGAGGTTTGAGCAGCACCAGGATGGACCTGGATACTTGAAGTCACTGGGGTGAATAAAGCTGAAGTGGCAAACACACAGGGCAGTGTTCACCTGCTGACACTGTGGATGTCAGCTGGGTCATTACAAGAGAAGTTAAGGAGCCAGGTGACTCCTGGAGAAGGGAGAAGAGTTGGACTGTGAAGGATCCTGACCCGGATAGTCTATGATCTGGTTGGAAAGGTGGGCTCTGTGAGAGACCAGATGCTTATTAGGAGCGGCACACTTGAACAGGAAGAATTTATTTTTTAAAAAAAAAAGGCTTTCTGTGGCTATTTAGGGAATTCTCCTGCAGTGGTCACCCCTGCCTCTCCAGCTGCACCCCCACGGCCACCACAGCCTTGACTGTGGGCCCGCCTCTGCCACCACAGCTGTGGCCATACCCCTACCCTCCCCACAGCTGCTGCAGCTGCACTCCCCCACCACACCCTCCACCACCACAGCAGTGGATGCTGCACAAGCACACCTGCCACCTCAGCGGCCCATGCCCAACCCTGCCACTCCCACGTCTGTGCCCCTGCCCCTGCTGTCACAGCCACAGAAGCCACACACCCATGGCAATGCCCCAGAGGCACACATCTGCACCCACCACAGCAGCAGTGCTTCCACCCTGTGGGGCTGGACTGGCTCACTAGGAAGAAGGAGGAGGCACCCCCTGCAGAGGAGAGCAGCAGGGCTCAGGGAGTTAGCAGTTGGGAGAAAGACTTAACTCAGTGGGGGAGCCAAACTACCCTAAATAAACTTTGAGAGTCCCTAGCACTGAGGAGAGCAAAGAGCTAGAAGGTGGTGTGTGAGGTGCCCCTAACTGGTGCACCTCAAGGACAGCACAACTGGTGAACTGAAGGTGTAGGCCTGGTGCAGAAAGGTACTGGGGGCCCAGCAGCAATGAACTGAGGAACTGGCTGAAGGCTAGGCAACCATGAAGAGTGTGGCCCAGACTTGGCCCCATCCCTGCAAAACCATAGGAAGGGAGAAAAGTGAAACCCAACCTCCCCTCAGCCTGCTGCAACCAGGAAGACCAACACAACTGGCTTGACTGGTTTAAAGCCAGCAGGAGGCTATTTTTTTCTTTCTTTTTTCTTTTTCCCACAAGTGAGACTATAGGACCTGGTGCTGTGAAAGGACCAGACTCAGACCTAAAGAGGGGTCATCCCAACAACTGAGAAACTGATACAAATTTCACTTTGCATTCCGGATGACTTGCAAATTATTGTTTATTTTTTGTATTATTATTTTTTCATTATTTTTACTTCTTTTATTTTATCAGTATTTTTTATTTTTCTTCTTTCTGATTAGTTTTCTTCATTTTGTTTGTTTAATTGCATGGTTTGACTGGTTTTCCTTGTTCCCTCTTTCATAGTGTATTTCTAATTTTCCTTCTTTCACCTCATTTGTGTTCCAATAGCACACTACTCTAGGTTGTATACTTCCTAGTCTTGTTATTCAGATCACATAGATTCTGTCATACGAATGTTGTTCCAGTATTCTTGTAAATAATTGTTGTTCCATACAATTTCAAATATTACACAGCACCCCTCCTGGATCTTGGCCCAGGTCACTGTCTTCTGGAACTTTATTACTATTGTGGTTAACTCTATTCTCTCACATGCTACGCCTATTTTCTATCCTTTACTCTCACTATATCTCATAATCTGACCTCCCACAAGCTCACTGTTTTCTGGATCAAATGCACAATCCTTCCCCCCTCCAAAAAGAGTCTTATCTTTTTCCATTCTTTCTAAAAAGTGGCTAGTTGAGTGCAATATCATGGTTAACACTATACTTATCCAAAGGATCTCCTATCTCTTCTTTACGTGTTGGTACTTTAAATCCCATAGAATAAACTCCTGCAGTCTTAGTCCATTTTGCCTTCCCCCTCCAACTGACCACATAAAAGGGTAGATGGGAGCTGTAAACACCAGTATACCTGCTGGAAGAGAGAACCCACCAACAAAGGAACAACCAACAGATAATAAAGGAAGATGGTGAAGGAGTGAGTGGAAGCCACACAAACCTCCATCCAGGACTGTTACAGAGCAGACTCAGGGGTAGGAGTAAACGATATACTATTACTGAAACAACCCCACTTTTTCTCTGGGGGTCCCTCTGACCCCGTACTAGGTTTGCTTTCCTGCTGCCAGGGAAAAGATTTCTCTCAATGCCAGAGATTGGTGAAAAGGAAAGGAATTATTTACTTAAAAGTTATACAGACTTAGAGTAATGACTTAATGTCTTCATTAATATACTAAAGTCTTTTAGAATACCCACAGATGCACACAGTTCTTCCTTCTCCCTCTGCCCAGTCCAGGGTACTGTATCTCAGGAAAAGAAGTAGAAGTCTGTGGCTCAGATTCCCAGCACTATCAGCTGTGTCGCCATTGTGATCTCCAGTTAATACAAAACCATGTGACACGTTCTCATGGCCCACCAGCAAGAGTCCTTTCACCTTTTTTCGTCCCTACAAAGACTTTCCTTCTTCCTAAGCCATGTGGCAAAAGAGAGCACCCTCAAACTATGTGGTACGATTCTCACCAAAGCTGCATGATCCCCACCAGGCATGGCTGCTGTGCCTGTGTCCTAAATCCCAGCACCAATCTTCATCTGCAGCCCCATTTCCAACTCCTCCCATAATCAATTACACCTGCCAGCATTCCCGTATTCTTATACCTTTACTGGGCTGCCATAGTAAGTCCAGGCAGGTGTGGCCCTGTTGCATGGAACCAATCACTTCCAAGCTCTCATGCAGGCGCTGTAACCAGGGGGAGTTGCCTCTCAGTTACATCTTGGGTGGAAGTCACTTCAATCCTCTGGCTCAAAACATGGCCACAGCTATTTAACATATCTATGAAACTAATTAAAGGTTACAGATATGTTAAATGACCATGCCAGAGATTAGCTGCAAACCTGTGGCTATGCAAAACAGCTCTCAATGGCCCCACTCCATGTATCCCATCCCCCAGCTCAGACTTCTGGGGGTGAGGACATCCTATATATATTTTTACTAATATTTCATGGACACCCTGAGTTCTGGTCCCCATTATAAATCCCTATTTGGGGCTCTCCTTGGTGGCACAATGTTACAGGACTAATCTGGAATTATAACTAAATGGTGGAGAAATTACCCAGAACAAACAACTGAACAATAGCGAGAGAGAAGCCTCAAACCTTGGACAGACAGAAGAACCAACTTCGACACAAGCTGTCCACACGTGCACAATGGCATATAAGACATGGTGGGCAGAGTAACCCTCAGTTAACCAACTAAAGGGAAGGCCCCACCAAAGAAAGACTCAACAACAATCAAAACCCAAAGACATACACAGAACCAACACCACAGCCCAAGAGCAGCAAGTTCAGGAGATCAAGGAGACTGCACCACTGAATCTCACAGGTCTCCTACCATAGAAGTTCACACCACAGACCTAGGGAGTCAGAACAGATCGATTTAAGAAGCAGAGACTAACAAGAAGAGTCTCACAAACAATGGGAAGACAAAGAAACAAACCCCAAACAAAAGGAAAGGAGGAAGCCTCAGAAAGAATGCTAAATGAAATAGAGGCAAGTCAATGATCCCATATTGAGTTCAAAGCAATGGTTATAAAGAAGTCCAATGAGCTCACAAAGAATTACCAAAAACTACAGGGAAACTATAATAAACTCACTGCAAACTACATCAACATGAAAAAAGGAAGTAGAAACTATCAACAAGGGCCAAGAGGAAATGAAGAATACAATTTCTGAACTGAAGAACACAGTAGAAGGAATCAAAAGCAGGATTGATGAAGCAGAGGATCAAATTACCGAGCAGGAGGATAAGGTAGAAAAAACACTCAGAAACAGCAAGAAAAGGAAAAAAGACTCAGAACAAAGAGGTGTTAAGGGAATTGCAGTATATTTGAAATGTAATAATATCCATATAATAGGGATACCAGAAGGAGAAGACAGCAAGAGCTAGAAAAGCTGTTTGAAAAGTAATGACGGAAAACTTCCCTAATTTGATGAGAGAAAAACTCACACAAATCCATGAAACACAGAGAGTCCCAATCTAGAGGAACCTAAAGAGGTCCACTTCAGGACACATCATAATTAAAATGGCAAAATTCAAAAACGAAGAGAAAATCTTCAAGGCAGCAAGTGAGAAACACATGGTAACATACAAGGAGGCCCCATAAGACTAGCAGCTTACTTCTAAATTGAAACGCTCCAAGCCAGAGGGGAATGACAAGGAATATTCCAAGTAATGAAAAACAAAGACCTGCAAGCAAAAATACTGTATCCAGCAAGGCTCTCAATTAAATTGGAAGGTATAATGAGTTTCCCAGACAAAAGAAGCCTCAAAGAATACACTTCCTCCAAACAAGCTCTGCAAGAGATGCTAAAGGGACTGCTTTAAGAAAAGGAAGGAAAAGAGTGAGAGAGAGAGGAACACAGGTACAAAAAATGGCGATGAAGAAGTATCTATCAATAATAACCTTAAATGTAAATGTTTTAAATGCTCTAATTAAAAGACAAAGAACAGGCAAATAGATAAGAAATCATGACCCACACGTTTGCTGACTACGAGAGACTCACTTAAGAACAGAAGACCTACACAGACTGAAAGTGAAGGGCTGGAAACAAAAATTCCAAGCAAATGAAAAAAAAAAAGCTGGAGTAGTAATACTCATATTGTATAAAATAGACTTCAAAGAAGGATAAAAAGAGATGCAGAAGGTCACTTCATAATAATAAACATTGTAACTATATATGAACCCAACATAGGAGCACCCAAGTAAATAAGGAAAATCTTGGAGGAATTCAAGAAAGATATTGACAGCAACACAATTATGGTAGGGGATTTTCACACCCCACTGTCAAAATGGATAGATCCTCCAAACAAAATGTCAACAAAGATATTGTGGTATTGAACAATGTTGTAGATCAAATGAACTTAACTGATATACATAAAGTCTTTCATCCCAAAGAAGCAAAATACACATTGTTTTCAAATGCACATGAAACATTTTCAAAGATAGACCACCTGGTACACACAAAACAAGCCTCAACAAATTCAAGAAAACTGAAATCACATCAAGCATTTTCTCTGACCACAAAGGACTAAAACTAGAAAACAACCTCAAGGAAAAAAACTCAAAAACATTTAAACTCATGTTATTGAATAGCATGCTATTAAACAATGAAAGGGTTAACAGTGATATTATAGAAGAAATGAAAAAGTTTATGGAAACAAACGAAAATGAACTCACAACAACCCAAAACTTATGGGACACAGCAATGGCAGTACTCAGGGGGAACTTCAAAGCAATACAGGCCTACCTAAAAAAGATAGAAATATTGCAAATAAGCAGCCTAACCCCACACTTACAAGAGCTGGAGGAACAACAACAAAGACAGCCCAGAGCAAGTAAAAGGAAGGATATAACCAAGATCTGAGCAGAATTAAATAACATAGAGACTAAAAGCACAATTCTAAGGATCAACGAATCCAGGAGCTGGTTCTCTGAAAAAATAAACAAAATTGGCAAGCCTTTAAGCAGGCTCATCAAGAAAAAAAGAGAGAAGACCCAAATAAACACAATCAGAAATGAAAGAGGAGAGATTACAACTGATACTACAGAAATACAAAGGATTGTAAGAAATTACTATGAAGAACTGTATGCCAAGAAATTTGAAAACCTAGGTGAAATGGACAAATTCCTAGAAAAATGTAATCTTCCAAAACTCAATGAAGAAGAAACAGAAAGCCTGAACAGACCAATAACAGCAAAGGAAATTGAAGCAGTAATCAAAAAACTCCCGACACACAAAAGTCCAGGTCCAGATGGTTTCACAGGAGATTTCTACAAAACATTTAAGGAAGAGCTAACCCCTATC
>CM052547.1:58026833-58045019 GCA_028533065.1 Trachops cirrhosus | reverse complement strand
GGGCTGGAAAGAAGTATTCTAAGTTATGAAAGGCAAGGACCTACATCCAAGATTGTTCTACCCAGCAAGCTTTCATTTAGAGTGGAAGGGCAGATCAAGTGCTTCTCAGATAAGGTCAAGTTCAAGGAGTTCATCATCACCAAGCCCTTATTGTATGAAATGTTAAAGGGATTTATCTAATAAAAAGAAGATAAAAAACATGTATAGTAAAATGACAGCAAACTCACAATTATTAACAACCACACCTAAAATAAAAACAAACTAAGCAAACAAGTAGAACAGGAACAGAACCACAGAAATGGAGATCACATGGAGACTTATCAGCAGGGGAGCGGGAGGGGGAGAAAGGAGGAAAAGGTACAGAGAGAATAAGTAGCATAAGTGGTAGGTAGAAAATAGACAAGGGGAGGTTAAGAATAGTATAGGAAATGTAGAAGCCAAAGAACTTATATGTATGACCCACGGACATGAACCAAAGCGGGGTCGGGGGGGATGTGGGTGGGAGGGGCTGTGCAGGGCAGAGGGGAATAAAGGGGGCGGGGAATGTGACAACTGTAATAGCATAATCAATAAAATATATTATTTAAAAATCAAAAAAAATAGTAGTTATAAGATTTAACCATTTAACAATGCACTCAATATCTGTATTATATTTATCATCTCCAGTTCTCAAAACAAACCTGCAAGTTAGAGGTATTACCATTATGGTAGTTTGTAAAACATGACCACAGATTCTTTGACAATCTTCCCTTCATAGGATGGAGACTATATCCCCTCATTTTGAATCTGAGTAGGCTTGTGACTGTTGGACAATAGTATGTTGGAAATGATGCTATGGGACTCCCAAGGTGTGGTCATGTAGGCCGTGTGGCTTCCTCTCGCTTGGCATGCTCATCTCCAAAACTCCTTCTTGGAGCCCAGCCATCCTGCTGTGAGAAACCCAAACCACACTGGGTGGGCACATGTAGGTGTTTCTGTATGCAGCTCTAAATAAATTCAGTCCTGGAGTCACCCCAGCTCAGAAGGTAGGCAAATGAATGATGAGTCTCTAGGTCATTCCAGTTCCCAAATATGAAACTACCGCTAGCCATTTCAGTTTTAGCTGAGGCTTCAGAGAAGCCATCACTGCTGGGCCCTACTGGAATTCATGAACATGATAAAAATGGGGGTTGTTAATGTGACTGAGTTTGAGAATTTTTACACTGTAATACATGACTGGAACAAATCTTACCTGACACCCAGGAGAACTGGCTCAGAAAGGTTTGGTGACTTCCCTAGGACTGCACTGCTAGGTCTCAGGGGATTCAGGATTTGAAGCAGTTCTGTCAGACCCCAAACACCATGCTATTTCTCTGCCATTGTAAAGAGACACCTTGTAAGAAGACATGTTCCTCTGTCATGAGACTAGAAAGAACCTTTAAAAATCAGCCTGTCTGCTCCTCTGCCACTAAATAGGCCAACATTGAAGCTATTGGATTGGCCAAAAAGGTCATTCAGTTTCTGCCATAGGATAGCTCTAGTAGCACTTAGTTGTTTTTAACTTCATTCAAAATAATTTTGTGAAATTGTATTGTGACAGCTATCATATCAGCGTGCATTTTAAAAACACCAAAACTGGTGAATTTTTGTATAGCCATTTTAATATTAAAGATGGAAGAAAATAAGCAACATTTTTGGCATATTATATTTTATTATTTCAAGAAAGGTAAAAATGCAACTGATATGCAAAAAAAAAAAAACGTTTGTGCAGTGTATGGAGAAGGTGTTGTGACTGACAGAACATGTCAAAAGTGGATTGTGAGGTTTCGTGCTGGAGATTTCTCACTGGACGATGCTCCACATTTGGGCAGACCAACTAAAGTTGATAGCAATCAAATTAACATTGAGAACAATCAATGTTATATCACACAGGAGATAGCTGACATACTCAAAATATCCAGATCAAATGTTGAAAATCATTTGCACAGCTTGGTTATGTTAATAGCTTTGATGTTTGGATTCCACATACGTTAAGGGAAAAATACCTTTTTGACTATGTTTCTGCCTGTGATTCTTTACTTAAACGTAACAAAAGCATTTCATTTTTAAAACAAATTGTGATGGGCTATGAAAAATGGATACTTTACAAGAAAATGTGAAACAGAAGAGATCATGGGGCAAGTGAAATGAACCACTACCAACCATACTGAAGGCCAGTCTTCCTCCAAAGAAGCTGATGTTGTGTATACAGTGGGATTGGAAGGGAGTTCTCTATTAATGAGCTCCTTCTGGAAAACCAAACAATTAATTCCAACAAGCACTGTTCCCAAGTAGAAAAGCTGAAATCAGCACGCAACGAAAAGTGTCCAGAATTAGTCAACTAACTTTTTGCCCAACCCATTATTTCATTGTCAAGTATTGCTCAATTTCCTTTGATAGTCTGTTTTGACGGTTTATTAATTTTTAGCCTAATCCAGGGATCTGAACACTATGGCCTATGGGGCAATTCTGGCCTGCTATCCGTTTTAATAAATAAAGTTTTATTGGATCACATTCACTTATTGTATACTTATTTACTTACTTATTTTCTGCAGCTGCTTTTGTGTTATCATGGCAATGTTGAATTTTCATGACAGAGACTCTATGGCCAACAAAACCTAAAACATTTTTGAGGTGATCCTTAAAGCCTTTGCTGATCCCTGGTTTAATCTAAATCCCTCCCACTACTTACAGAGAAACTGTTCAACTGTGATACCAGACCCCTGATTGCCAATGCCTGGCCCCCAGGACACCTTTTCCAAGGTGATGACATCCAGCCAATATGGCTTGATTAAACTTAAAGTATGTCTCTTGTAGATAGTATAAATTTGGACCTTGCTTTCTTGTCCATTCTGGCAATCTCTGCTCTTTGATTGAGTATTTATTTAGTTCACTTATAATTAATGAAATTATAAATATGGCTAGATTTGTGCCTGCTATTTTACTATTTATGTTCTAGTTTATCTAGTTTTTGTTTCTCTGTTTCTCTTTTTCACCTTCTTTGGTATTAACTAAATATTTGACTAAACTTACATTTTAACAGCCCAGAATTTCTTGTTGTTGCTCAGGTCACTGAGTCCCATACCCACAGTTGTGAATCCTCTCTAATGCTTTTTTAAAAGCTTATCTCTGCTACTGTCCATGAAGATGGCTATGAAGTTAGCATCAGGCTGAATTATATTCAAGTCTCAAACAAGGTGAGTGAAACCTTCAGGAGCTATTCATTGAAGAATTGACTGAACTAGTAAATTGTGGCATATGATTTATTGAAATGTTTCTGTGTAATCCAGAGAAAGGAAAAGTTTCAGTTGTTATGAAACTTGAGTGTAGGCTCACGATTTCATAGAATTAGATAAATAACTGAGCTAAGCCTGAGAGAAGACAGCTTTCGGGCACATAATGATATAGTAAGAATAGAAATTATCAGCCACTCAATTGGTCCTGTAGTTCTCAGGCTTATTTATATTCACTGACATCTGATGGCAGGTCTGTGATACAACTGATTTGGGAAAAGACTGACAAAAGTGTTTGCCATTTTTGTCCTATTTTCCTATAAAAAAGAAACCAGACACTGTGGCCATGTCTCCCTTCATCTGTCCTCTTATACAGTGATACGGGTGTTGCCATAGAGCCTGTGTGTAACAAACATTGATCAATTTTGGCAGCTTTAATGTCACTGGACAAGAAGTCAAAATATACAAAAGGATTAATCAATAGATTGAGAAGAGTGGTAAAAAAGGAAAGGAAGATGAGAGGAGGTATCATTTATTAGGTCCTGGACATGTGCCCAGCAGGGTGCTAAGAGTGTTTTTAAAATTAAGATGGATTTATAGGCCCTGCCTACCTCAAAGGGAAGCTGGGCAGGCATATCCAAGGGGATAATGCACATGAAAGTGCTTTGAAACCAAGTAAAGCACCAAATGCCATGTTTTCTGTTGTGGGCTAGAGCAAAGCTTGGGTCAGAGAGGTACTTCAGGAGGAAGGAAGTGAGGGGCATGGGACAAGGCAGGGGTCTGAATACGCAAGTGATCACAAATAATGTCTAGATTTAGCCTGATCCACGAGGAGCTCTGGATTGTGAATGACACCACACACTTGTCCCCAACTGAGGCAGGGAGGAGAGAGGCATAACCTCTAGGGTAGAGCAGCACCCAACTACTGAGGACAGTTGGCTGGAGAAGGGGGTCAGCTGTGAGCTTGTTAGCAGCCAACACAGCAGCTGGGATAGGTATGCTAGTTGTAGGAAAGGTGCCAGGTTTCAGTCCTAACGATGCAGAGTTGCCATTAATAGAAAGAGGAGCAGGTTGGCAGGGAGGTTGTTAGGACACAGCAGCCTCATCATTCATGGTGCTGAATTTTCTTATTGGCCAGAACCTTTACCTCAGTAAGGAGGTGAATTTCAGCGACCACTTTCTGAGCAATGTCACCGAGGGTGGTAATGGGCTATTCGGCAGCAGGTCTGACTTGGGTGAGTTGTGCCCTTCCATTGATTTTAAAGCCATTGACCAGGAACATAGTGACTTGGCAAGGATGGCAGAATTGCTTAAAACTTGCCGGCCCAACCACATATCTTACTTTTACATTCCAGCCTTTTTACTCCTCTGGCTTCCCTGAAGGCTTTCACGGGCTTAGGGAGATAAATTGGGGGTGGATGCTCCAAGGGGCCTAAAAACTAGTTACTTCTGTTCCCCTCCTTCCCACCCATTCTCTGGTCCTGGACTGAGAGAGGTGACTATAGCAGTCTTTCCTGTCAATTTTAATCAAACAGAAATTTCTACAAAACTATTTTACCCTTATCACCCCTTGAAGGGCATGGCAGTAGACTCTAGCTCTTTACCTGTGAGGAGAAGATTGGGGGACATCATTCTGGTCCTTAACTCTGTCATTCCAGTAAGTGACTGCAACCAAACCACCTCAGATATCACTGAAAAAATCAAGAGAATGAAGAATTTTAAGACTAAAACGCTTCAAGGAAAGAAGGAGCAGCTTACAGTATGTGTATCCCTGGTTCTTACAGCTGTCTTTGGCCTATTTCATGTTTTATTTTGAGATTTTTTTTAAATGGAGGAATACTTTTTTCCATTTTCTGTTCCTTGTTTTATGACAACATATTTTTATTTTTGGAATCCTTTAAAATATCTCAAGATTATAATTAGAATTATTTAAAAATTCTCATCAGTTTCCCAAATCACCTCTTTCCTTTGGAGTCAGTTTTGTGTGCCTGTCTTTCTCTTTCTTTTATTTGGTTTGCCTCGAATGTGATGATCCTTGGTTGTCAGGTCACATTAACAAATGAAGGGCTGGTTTGATCTCCTGCCTGGTATGGGTGCCCAGCATGGGTGCCTATCATGGGTATGTGGTAATGGGGTCTTTGTGTGGGCAGAGGCAGGAGAGAGCCTTGGGTTCCATAAGTTGCCTGTGTAAGAAGGCCTTGCCTCTGATGGTGAGGGTGGTGCTGTGAAGTGCTCTGGTGTGGGTGGGCTATCTTTCCAAATCCTTCCCTGTGTCTGTCATAGAGGTTGGGACTCTGTCCTTCTTGGGCTTCAATGCTCCCAGTAGAAGCCTTTGTTAGGCAAATTATGGACTCTCTGAAAAATGGTTATCAAGGGGTAAGCAGAGAGCAAAAGCTTCCTTTCCTTGTGTGGAAGAGGGGAGGACACCAGCCATCTCAGCTATTGGCAATAAAGCCCTCTAATGATACACTCATGAATTCAGCCTGCACCCAGGTTCTGCCCTCCTTATTGAGTAACTTTGAGCATCTGCAGGACTCTCTGGAGTGTACACTCATAGTTCTGGTGTCTTCAGTTGGGTTTTTTCTTTGCTTTGATTTCCCTGTCAGTCAAATTCCATCTACTTTCTTTTTTTTTTTTAATTGAATTTAGAGAGATGGGGGATAGATAGATAGATAGAGAGTATTGAGAGAGAGAGACATCAGTTTGTTGTCCCACTTATTTATGTAGTCATTGGTTGATTCTTTTTTAAAAAGATTTCATTTATTTTTAGAGAGAGGGGAAGGGAGAGAGAAAGAGGAAGAGAAACATCACTGTGTGGTTGCCTCTCGCACACCCCCTACTGGGGACCTGGTCCACAACTTGGGTACGTGCCCTGCCTGGGAATTGAACTGGTGACCCTTTGATTCACAGGCCCATGCTCAATCCACTGAGCTACACCAGCCAGGATTTCATTGGTTGATTCTTGTATGTGCCTAGACTGGGGGTTGAACCCACAACCTTGTCATCTTGGTATGATATTCCAATCAACTGAGCTACCTGGCCAGGACAGATTCCATCTACTTTAAATCTCTGGGATTCCTCACAATTTCTGATCTACTGATGGTATCCTTTTGGAGTTTCCCACAGCTATTAGAGTTTATTTTAAAAAAATATAGACCATCAATAATTTCAATGGGAGCATTGCCTCTACCACCTTCCCTTATAGCCAGTCCACTGGCTGCAATAGAGCAAACAGATATACTTAGCTACAAGCCCAGAGCCTGGGTCTCCCAGCCAGTGATGGAGATGGATACAGTGTCATTTATTTCCTCCAGCTTCAGTTAAGCCAGGCCACCAGGGCTACCTCAAGGGTACACATATCCCCCACCCAGCTTGCATCGTGATTTCTCTGGAGGCAGGGACTCTACTCCCCATCTTGTGTCATGAACACTAATAAATTTGGAAAGAAGACATGAGAATTGTCTTGAATTTAATACTTATGATTCTTTGTGCTCTCTACCTTCTCCCAGGTTGAAATATTGTTAATAAGTATAAAGTTAAGAATTTCCATAAAGTTAAGAATTTTACCATTTTGGATACTCTCCCTACTTACTCTGTACATGACCTGAATCCCCCACTGTTACATGCCTTTATTTTCTCATTCAAATTTAGGGGATAAGTAACAGAAACTATATCATCTGTTCACTCATTCAGTGATTACTTTTGAGCACATATATACCCGGTTCAGTTCTAGGTGTTGAACACAAAACAAACAAAAGACATAGAGGTCTCAGACCTCATAAAGTTGACATTCTAGTGCATTCTGATTCATTTTTTCCATAAGGAATGGAATTCAGTATAAACAACTGCCCTCACCCCCCAAGATGGGGGGGTGTCTAACTAATTAGAGAACCTTGTTCCATGCTACTTACTGGGAGGACAAAGGGTGGCCCTTACATCTTCTCCTAAAAGGCTCAGAAGCCTTGGCCAGCGTATTCATCTTCATGACTTTCCAGGGAGCCAGGGAGGGATGGTATCACTTCCACTTTATAAAATGGTGGTCCTGGAACTATCCCAGAATCACCCCTCAGTGGGATCCAGTGGAGGAAACATACTAGAAGTGATGTCTCCTGCTTTCTAGACTGTTTACTTTAATCTTCCAGGAACCAGCATTTGAAATCCTTTGTATATAAAGAAAAACTATATAAAGATATCTTCATATTTTAAAAATATAAAAGATAATAACCTTCAGATTTCTGATTATAGATTGATGATAGATGAGCTTTTTCCCCCTCCCAAGCTAGAGGTTGATCTTATTTGTTCACTCATGCCTCATCTGAACTGTCATATGTAGGCTGACTTTGAACACTTTATACAGCATGCAAAGTAAATTTTAGGATTCACCTAGTTGCTTTTCATAGAAATATTTATAATAAAACTAGTGTGGGGTTTCTGGGTTTTGGTGCAATTTCTCATTGCATCCCTGACCTTAATAATATAGAACATTCTGGCCTATGTAGTTCAGTGGATTGTGCATGGGCTTGCGAACCAAATAGTCACCAGTTCAATTCCCAATCAGGACATATGCCTGGGTTGTGGTCCAGGTCCCCAGTTGGGGGCTGCCGAGAGGCAACCACACATTGATGTTTCTCTCCCTCTCTCCTTCCCTTCCCCTCTAAAAGTAAATAAATAAAATCATTAAAAAAAGAAAAAATAATATAAAACAATGTAAGTGTGGTATCCTTCATCAAGGCAAGGTTTCAAAGATCAGCAAAATTTACATTAGATGTGTTTATTTGTGCTGCTGGCTGTTGAAGGCCACACACACAACACACACACATAGTCATCCTCATGCTCACCTATCCCTGGGGCTCAGAACTTATCCTTGGAGAGGAAACATTCACCTTTAGGGTTGATCCTGGACAAATGGAACTTGACAGTAAAAATATTTTGCAGCAGCAGATATGACCACATTCTGTAATCCTGCAGCCTGAAAACAGACTCCTGCTGAAGGAAGTCGGACCAACAGGGTATGGAAGAGTCTCTGTAATTGAACAGTTGCTTAATGAAGTAAGTGAAACCAAAGAGCAAATATCTTTGTGGGTTTCAACCTGTTTCATCTCTGTCTCTTTCAGATGAAAGTTTTGTTCATGGTTGTGATCATTACTGTGCCATTTACTTAAAAATGGTTTGGGAGTGGATTAAATGGCAAATCCAAAGCTTTACATGAATTGTTACCTGTTGCCAGTTTTTATGGCAGAGTAAATAGGCAGAAAAGTACATGGAGCCCAAGTAAGGTGCATGAAGGTGGACAGAATTCCTGGCCTGTGAGACACCATGTGACTTTCATATTTCCTAAGGAAGCAAGGTTGTCTGACTGCCTGCCCATCCTGATTGGGAAACAGAAGTTTTACTACCCAAATAATGTGACAGCTCTGTTTGTTGTATGTTGGGTCTCAGGGTTTCTGATTCTCTTCTCTTTGGATTTAAAGCGGCTTAGTTCCATCAGGGAAGTTTGTTAGTGAATAAGATGGCGATTAAATGCTGCTGAGTACAGGGTTTTGTGGCAGGTTTATCCTTTTGCATGTGCTGCAGGGAGCAGATCCCAACTGCAGTGATAATGAAGACCGACCTGTTATTACCATGGCTGTGATCAATAAGCACCATGAAGCAATCCCAGTTCTTGTGCAGAGAGGAGCAGACATCGACCAACAGTGGGGACCGTAAGTCAAACACAATGAAAGAAGAGTCCTGGTGCCATGTTGCAGCCAGCCTATACCTCAAGGTCTCTGCTGCGGCAGGATCAGCCTACATGCATACCCTGTTCAATTTGATTCACTTAAGAACCATTCAAACTCATTGTGGGCTTAGTAAGTGACTCAACTTCTCATATTTTCCAAATCTGGGTAAAACAAAATTTTAAAAATGGACTGTGGGATTGTCTGCATTACAGTAGCTTTTATAAATGATGATATATTTTGCTATTCATTAATTAATACTAATTCAATTCATGAATTTATCATGGGACTGGTAGGCTCTTAGCACTTGGGGTGTTAAGCAATGTTTTTGTCATGATCTGAATTGTTAAGGCTCATAAGAGAAGAGAGCCCTACAGAAATATACCCATGAAGTTAATGCCAAAAAAATGCATAGTTGTCTCTGGATGTTAACATTGTGGGAAGGAGACTGGTCCATCTGAGTCCACCACATAATCTCCTGGTGCCTTGGTTTCCCCAGCTGTGAAGCAGGACAGAGAGAAATGAAGTCAATAGTTTTGCTTCTGTTTTCCTCTGTTTCAAAATTCCCTCTAGTACTTTTATTCAAAATTAAGTGGTATGCTGTGATTATATTTTCTTCTTTCTGTATTGAAGATACACAAGGTTTCCCCATAGGCCACTCAAAGTCAAATTTTCTTACCCAAAATGTCAAATGGATTCTCTTTACACATCATGAATTATTCAAAATCCTGTCACATTTCATTTTTTCCACAAGCTATGAATAACATATAATTTTTGTATCTTTGACCTTCGTGGAATTAATTTCTTAATTATATTTTATTGATTATGCTATTACGATTATCTTGATTTTTCTCCTTTCCCTCCTCCAGCATCCCCCACTACCTCAGTCAATCCCCACACCATTGTTCATGTCCATGGGTCATGTCTATAAGTTTTTTGGCTACTCTGTTTTCCATACTGTACTTTACAACCCCATGTTTATTTCTGTAACTACCTATCTGTACTTCTTAATCCCCTCACCTCTTCACCCATTCTTCCCCACCCCCTCCCATCTGGCAACCATCAAAACGTTCTCCATATCCATGATTCTGTCTCTGTTCTTGTTTGCTTAGCTTGTTTTTTAGATATCTCAATTGTTGAGATATATATATATATGTATATATATATATATACACATACACACACACACATATATACATATATATATATTTTGCCTTTTTATTGTTCATAGTTTTGATCTTCTTTTTCTTAAATAAGTCCCTTTAACATTTCATATAATAATGGTTTAGTGATGATGAACTCCTTTAGTTTTTTCTTGTCTGGGGAGCTGTTTATCTGCCCTTTGATTCTAAATGAGAATTTTGCTGGGCAGAGCAACTTGGCTGTATAGATCCCTACTTTTCATAATTTTAAATATTTCTTGTCAATTCCTTCTAGCCTACAAACTTTCTTTTGAGAAATCAGTTGACAGTCTTATGGGAACTCCCCTATAAGTAACTAATTTCTTTTCTCTTGTTGATTTTAAGATTCTGTCTTTATCCTTCACCTTTGGCATTTTAATTATGATGTGTCTTGGAGTGGGCCTCTTTGCATCCCTGTTTGGGATACTCTGTACTTCCTGGACTTATGTCTATTTCCTTCACCAAATTAGGGAAGTTTCTTTCATTATTTTTTCAAATAGACTTCCAATTTCTTACAATTTCTCTTCATCTTCTGGCATGACTATGATGTGAATGTTGGACCTATTAAAGTTGTCCCAGAGGCTCCTTATATTATCCTCATTTTGGGGGGGAGGGGTGGATTCCTTTTTCTCCTTGTTGTTCTGATTGGTTGTTTTTTGCTTCCTTATGTTTCAAATCATTGATTTGATACTTGGCTTTATCCACTCTACTGTTGTTTCCTTGTAAATTGTTCTTTATTTCAATTAGTATATCCTTTTTTCTTTTTTATGCTGTGGAGGTCCTCACTAAGTTCCTGGAGCTTCCTTATAAACAGTGTTTTGAACTCTGCATCTGATAGATTGCTTATCACCATTTTGTTTAGCTTTTTTTCTGGAGTTTTGTTTTGTTCTTTCTTTTGGGCCATGTTTCTTTGTCTCCTCATTTTGGCAGCCTCCCTGTGTTTGTTTGTATGTATTAGGTAGAGCTGCTTTGACTCCCTGTCTTGGTTGTGTGGCCTAATATAGTAGGTATCCTGTAGGTTCCAGTGGCACAGCCTCCCCTATCACCCAAGGTGGGTACTTAAGGTGTGTCCTTCCTGTGAGCTGAGTACACCCTCCTCTTGTAGTTAAGCCTTGGTTGCTTTTGGCAGATCAATGGGAGGGATTTACCCAGACCAGTCAGCTTCAAGGACTGGCTGTGACCACTGACCGCCAACCTCCACCCTACATGGAGTATCATCTGTGCAGGGACAGGGTAGTGGTGCTCCAACATGGTCTGTAGCTGTCCACTGGGTGTACTGGCCCTGGAGTTTCCTGGGTAGTGCCGGCCAAGTTCAGCCTCCACCTGTGTTTTGCCCCAGGCACCCTGCCTTAGCTATAAAGCAATCTCAGATGGCTGTTCCTTGTGCTGGACTTGGAGATTCCCAGGTAAAGCCAAGCTGTGAATCTAAGTTGGCTGCTGCTAGTGCTGAACCTGGGGCTCACTGAAGCCAGCTGTTGCTTGTTTGATAAGATTTAGGAAGTTGTGGAGCATGAGCCAAGACCAGCCATTCATATGGAAAAGCACCTTGAGTGGGCCCATAAGTTGGGTATGGCAATCTCTAGGGATCTTCAAGGTGGGTCAAACAGTATTAGCCAAGTTGATGGAGTCTCAGATATGGCACCAGCTTACCTGCTCCATTGGAAGTGGGTTTAGAAAAGGGACAATGGCCTCTGCTTGCCTTGATGCCAAATACTTCAGTTTCTCCCTGTGTACCACTGGTGCCTTTCAAGCTGCTACCCTAGTGCTGGAGCTCAGAGGGAGTGAGTTTGAGTAGGTGAGTCTGTGTGGGGGTTCATTAAGAGGAACTGCTTGGGGCTCCAGAACTTTCTTCTACTGACTCAGTCCCCCCTAGTTTTTGTGGAGACTTATCTTCCTGGCACTGGAACCCTCTGCTGGGGGTCCTAGTGTGGGTTTGAGACTCCTTGCTCCTAAGATATCCCTCCCAAATATTTATCTACCACACATAGATGCGGAATCAGCCCTTTCTGCGTATCCACCCCTCCTACTGGTTTGGATGGATGTGGTTTCTTTAATTCCATAGTTGTCAGACTTCCATTTGATTTCTGACATTCCTGAGTGATTGTTGTTCTATATTTTAGTTATAATTTTGACGTGGTTGTGTGAATAGGTGAGCCATGTCTGCCTATGCTGCCATCTTAACCAGAAGTCGGAATTTCTGATTGCTTTTGTTCTTTCTGTTTTGAAAAGGAACATGTCTTCATCAAATCCATAATCCTATCTTGTTTCTTACTTTTTCTTTACTTTTTTTTTTTTAGAGATAAATGCTTTATTTGGTAACAAGGAATAAAAGAGGAATTCTTAATTCCTTTTTTCTCTGGTGACTGAATTGCAATAGTCAAACAGATACCAACATACAAGAATTCCCTTGCAGTCCTTGATCTTTTGCAGAAGTGCAAAGGTACTTGAGATATGTGACTTGCAATTATTGTTTTCTAGACAGAAGTGCCAGCTGTTGTACTTTCCAGTGTATTAGCAGTTGCTACATTTTCCATCTTGTCTTCAGGTTTCATGGCAGGAAACGGAAGTACTTCCTTGATGTTATGGAGTCTGTGAGAAACATGGTGACTTGGTCAATGCCCATGCCCCAGCCAACTGTGGGGCATAGCCTGTATTCCAGGGCAGTGTAGAAATTTTCATCTATGAACATGGCCTCATTATCACCAGAGGCCTTGGCCTTGGTCTGTTCTTAGAAAAGCTGTTGCTGCCTTGGGGTCATTCAGCTCAGTATAGGTGTTGCGTATTTCCTTCTTCACGACAAAAAGCTTAAAGTGCTCAGTCAAACCCTCTTTAGAATGGTGCCATTTTGCCAAAGGGATCATTATCTGTTGGTAATCACAGATGAATGTAGGATTGATGCATGTCACTTCCAGGAACTCCCCAAAAGCTTACCAAGGATCCTGGCTGTGGTCTGAGGTGGAGGGCATTCAATAGCTTTTGCCACACATATATCATCAAGAATTTTGCAAGTTTCTTCAGTTTCAAAGAGGTTGGTTTCTGTCAGCTTCACCCCCAGGGCTTTCTCAAGCTCTTCTACCATGCTGATTTTCCAGCAGGGTGGGGTGAAGTCAATCTCATAGGCTTGGACCTCCAGGCCATCTGGATAGTAGGTGAGCTTGAAACCACCTGTAATGTGCTTTATTCCTGAAATCATCTCTGTGATTTCCATGAGATCATGATAGTCTGTTTAGGCCATGTAAAACTCACAGGTGGTAAAGTCAGGATTGTGAATCGTATCAATTCCTTCATTCCGGGACTGGCGTCCAATTTCATAAACCCAGTCAATTCCACCAACCACCCACATCTTATGGTAGAGTTCTAGAGCAATTCTCATATATAAATTCAGGTCCAGCTCATTGTGAAAGGTGATTGAAGGCATTGCCACAGCTCCCCTTGGGATGATGATCATCATGGGAGTTTTAGTCTCTAGAAATCCCAACTCATCCAAGAAACTTCTTATATATGTGATGATCTTTGAGCAGATGATGAATTTCTGCCTCACAAAGTCATTCAGAATCAAGTCCAAGTATCTCTGACGATATCTTTGGTCTTTGAGGCTAAAGTGAAGATGAGGTAACATATGCAAGCAAGGAAATAGCAGTGTGATCTCATAGGGAATGATGCTCAGCTCACACTTCTTGGTTTTCCCAGGATTCCCCTGAACTCCAATTATGTCTCCTCAACACAGTTTGTTATTGATATGAATAAATTCTTCTTCTGATTTATAACTCCTGGAATTGACCATGACTTTCAACTTGATCCCTTCTCCTCGAAGGTCATAGAAGATGAGCTTTCCCCCAGATGCTTTTTTGGTATGGATCCTATCTGCCACCTTTAAGGTAATGTCACTCAGGTGGTCCTCAGGCTACAGGTGACTGTATTCTTGGATGAAGTGAGTGAGTCTATATGGAACTTGTGTGGGTATGGGTCTTCCACATTGACCTGTAGCTGGTGGATGACTTGGCTGAGGATCTTGTAGTATTGGTTTGAGTCCAGGCCCTCCTCCTCGGCACCCACATCATTGTCAGTGGTGCGGTTGGTGGCAGCAGCGTTGGCCTGGCTTAGTTGTTTCTTACTGAGCTCCTTCTGCTTGGCCGCCTTCTCCACTATTTTCTTTACAGCTTTCAGGCGTCTCTTTAGCTCATTTTTGCTCAGTTTTTCTTTGCCACCATCCATGTTCACGTCAGGCCCATGCACTGTAGCCATGTATCTGGGGGCCTGAGCTGAAAGTGTTTCTTACTTTTTCAATGCCGTTCTTAGAGACATTCTTCTTGGAGTATACTTCTGATTCAGGTTTTGCCTGATAGCTTTCCAGTCCTGCTGCACAGTGGTCATTACAGGATTCCTTTTTAATTGGAATCCACCTGAAGTTATTGTTCACATTTTCCTCTTTCTGGGTTTTGACCCTTGCCAAGATAAAATGTGGCCTCAGGTAACTTCAGAAAGGGTGTGTAGAAATAACTTTCTGAGCCCTTAAATGCCCTAAAAATGACTTAAAAAAATTTACTCTTGCTTAATATTTGACTAATATTAATTCCTGTGTTCAAACTAAAATTTCTTCAAGTCTTAGAAAGTCTTGCTGTCTTGATTTCTAGCATCCCACATAGCCTATGACAATTCTACAGTAAATTCTTGTTCATTTGTGACTTATTTGTTCTTCTGGAAGCATTTATCCTGATGTTTGGAAATTTCACAAGGGTATTTTTTTATGTGCTGTTTTTCATTCACCCAGTTGGCCCTTTAATCTGAAAAGCCCTGTCTTTCTTCAGATCAAGCAAAGTTTCTTCTATTATCTCTTTGATATTTTCAACTCTCCATTTTTTAAATTCCCTCTTTCTAAATTTCCTATTGGTTTGATGTGAGCCTCTTGGATTGATCCCTTATATCTTTCTTTTTTATTTTTTTCATATTTTTCATCTCCCCTTTTCTGTTTTAAGAGATTTTCTTAAACTTCCTATTTAATACTTTTTATTTCAGCAATCATATTTTTACTTTCTAAGAGCTACTTTTTGTTCTGATTATTTCTTCTTCATAGCCCCATGTTTTTTGTCTGATATTGTCTTCAATTCTTTTGAGGATACCAATTAGGTTTTCTTCTTTTAAAAAATTTCGTATGTTTTCGTGTCTTGGTTTTTCTCAGATGTTTGCCATCCTTTGTTGTTTATTCATGTTTAGAATGGGGAATGTGCTGGATGAGTGGGAATTCTGTGTACATGAGTGGAACTTGTCAACCGGGGAATTTTGAGGGGTAGATGAAGCTGCTCTCTGGCTGGGACAAGTAGAAGACTTCCCTCTGGGCATGGCAGTTGCTGACCTGATTCTCACCAAAGGCTCCATTTATCTTGTTCAGAGAAGAGACCATCATATATTTCTTCTCCATTGGGATAAATTTATGGCTGCAGATACATCTGCAGGTACAGGGGATGGAGGTGGTATCAGGGAAATAGCAGGTCTTGGAGAATGCAGAATTCATTTGCTCATCTCATTTCTACTCCAGTCATGATTCCCATGTACCATCTTCCTGCCATCTCAGATCAGGAGCCTTTCATGACTTCTAGAATGCAGACACCACCCAATCCTCCGTTTCATCAATCTACTGCTCCCTCTCTGGGGACCTTCCAGGCAAGGATGAGAGACAGTCAGGCATTCAGTAAAATATGCTCTGTCTGACCTGTAAGGCTTGCTCTGTGGATTCTAAGATTGAGGCTTACTATCATATCATACTAACCCAATTCTGAAGCAAAAGTCATTTTCCCTGAATGAGAATAGGAGCCTCGGCCCTGAAAGGGCAATGCCCAAGAGGACCAAGCCACTGTTGAGACTATGTCTAGTATGTTCCATAAACTCTGGGAAGGTACCAAAATAGTTTTATTGGCATTTGTTAAGTCACCTACAAACCAGATCCTTGTGGGGTTTCTCACTTTAAAAAGATAAATGTGTTTTGCCCTGTCCTGTGTGACTCAGTTGATTGGAACATTGTCCCATAACCAAAGGGTTGCAGGTTTCATTCCCGGTCAGGCACATAGCTAGGTTGCAGTTCAGTCCCTGATCCAGACACATACAATCTTCAGTCCAGGTGCTTATGATCCCTAGTACAAGAGTGTACAGAAGGCAACCAATCAATGTTTCTCTCTCGCATCAATGTTTTATTTTACTCTCTCCCTTCCTTTCTCTCTAAAAAGCAATGGAAACTGTCTTTGGGTGAGGATTAAAAAATAAATAAATGTGTTCATAGATGTTTCACTTTCTGTCTAATATCACAGCTTAGCCACCATCACAGTATTTTTCCAAGGGAAGTGGCAGTGAGGAGTGACAGAAGAGATTATCTTGTTAAGTAGGTCAGTGGGTGAAACAAAGGCCTCTTTGGTCATGTGCTCCATTTCCAGTTCCTTTAACCAGGATAATTTTTTTTCCCCCAATAGCTTCCAAAATACAGCTCTTCATGAAGCAGCTCTGCT
The DNA here is from genome assembly GCA_028533065.1 of Trachops cirrhosus. Taxonomy (NCBI): domain Eukaryota; kingdom Metazoa; phylum Chordata; class Mammalia; order Chiroptera; family Phyllostomidae; genus Trachops; species Trachops cirrhosus. The sequence continues at coordinate 58,028,373 of CM052547.1, read as the reverse complement.
TGGCCTGGCAGGAAGGAAGTGCATCGCTGCTTTACTGGAGTATGTTCCCTGGCCCCTGGGGAGATTTGTGAGGGCCCTCGTGATCCCCCACCTGCTTACCAGGGGTGATTTTAGAGGGCCCTGGTGCCTGAATATATAATTAATCCTGTAAATGGGGGCCATTGTCTCACCGTGGCTTCCAGGCAGTCTGAGCTATTCTTTCTTTATTTTATTTTTTAAGTATATTTTTATGATTATGCTATTACTGTTGTCCCATTTTTTCTCTGCTTTATTCCCCTCTGCCCTGTACCCCCTCTTCCTACCAGCATTCCCCCCCCACCCAACTTAGTGCATGTCCATGGGTCATACATATAAGTTCTTCGGCTTCTCCATTTCCTATATTATTCTTAACCTCTCCCTGTCTATCTTCTACCTACTATTTATGCTACTTATTCCCTGTACCTTTTCCCCCATTTCCCCCCTCCCCCTCACTGCTGATAACCCTCCCTGTGATCCTATGATTCTGTTCCTGTTGTAGTTGTTTGCTTAGTTTGTTTTTGTTTTTGTTTTTAGCTTCAGTGTTGATAGTTGTGAGTTTGTTGTCATTTTACTCTTCATAGTTTTTATCTTCTTTTTCTTAGATAAGTGCCTTTAACATTTCATGTAATAAGGGCTTGGTGACGATGAACTCCTTTAACTTTACACATAATGAAAATATTGCCCTCCTTAAATGTACTTGGTCATAGGACTTTGATGCAATGGTGCCCAATGGCCAGGATTAGCAAATGAACATTTGAAATCAGAAAGCCCCTCACATGTCTCACCCTTTTGAGAGCCACCCTTAAGAAGAGGGTTCATGGTGGCCTCTTGGGGACAGGTTTGGGAAGGTGGGGCCAGGAGGCTCCCAAACTGGCCTATGTCTGAGAAAAGCCAGGCCTTTAGGTCCAAGTGCCCATGTTCTTCAGTTCACCGACCCCCCATTCTCTTCTCTTTCCAGATGCAATGCAAGCATCCAAAAGAAGAATACTAGCGGCCAGACAGCCCATGACCTGGCTCTGACAATTGGGGATGACCTCATCACCTCGCTCTTTGCTGCTAAGCTCCACCTGGATGACTGTTAGACCCTACGGGCTGGCGGGGCTCCACTTAAAGAGACCATCCAGCTCTAGCTGTTCTTTGTTTCTTTCTGAAATGTGTATTTGAGGTTTGGAAATGAAAGTTAAGAGGAACTCAAGTTTTCTAAAAATTATATGACAGTGTAAGCCACCAATACCAAAGGGCATTTTTTAATATACCCTGGATGGTCATGAACTTAATGTATGTTTTATTGCTGCTTATTTTAGAATTTTCTTTTTTTTCTTTTTTTTTTTTATTTTAGATTATTCAGTACAGTTTCAATCTTTTACTCCCATTCCAGCCCATTCACCCATCCCTCCCAACCTCCCTTCCATTTCCAAGCCCCGTAGTTTTGTCCATGTGTCCTCTATATTTGTTCCTGTAAACCCTTCCCTTCTCCCCTGAAATTCCCTCCCCTCTCCCCTCTGGTCACTGACATCCCGTC
>CM052547.1:58011205-58026333 GCA_028533065.1 Trachops cirrhosus | reverse complement strand
AAAACAAACAAGCAAGCAAAATATAACCAGAGACATTGATATAAAGAACAAACTGACAGTAATCAGAGGGGAGAGGGAGGGGATAATGGGGGAAAGAAGGGGAAGGGTCATCAAAGAACATGCATAAAGGACCCATAGACAAAGCCAAAGGGGGGAAGGATTAGGGTAGGAGGTGGGGGTGGGTGGGGCAAGGGGAAAGTGGTGGGGGGAAAATGGAGAAAACTGTACTTGAATGACAATTTTAAAAAAGTAATTTCAACATAAAAAATATATATATGAATGTTCTGGACACAGAGAGATGGTTGTATATTACTAATATACTAAATTGCTGAATTGTAAAATGGTTAAAATGGTGAACTGTTATGTGAATTTTACCATAATAAAGAGATAATAGCAAACACAATAATGACACAGATTAACAACATTTCTGCCATAATAGCAGAAATCCATGTGTGCTATTTGATTTACAAACTAGACAAGAGGCTACGAGTCAAAACACCAGAGTATTGCAAGTTAAAGAAAGAGCTATTACTCATACAAATGAAAATTAGTTGAAAAAAGTAAAATAAAGGAACAAATTTCTTATATATAAAAATAAGTATAAAGGAAGAAAAACTGAAAATTTTCTTTCAAAGAAAGAGTTCTCTCCTAACAAGAAAGCATATCTTTCTCCTCACCTCTTCCTGGGCTGATGGCTGTGAGGAGAGGTTTATGGTCACTCATTTTCTCCTGCCTCTGATTATGAGAAGTCATTTCCAGTTCCTTTTTTGCTAGTAGCTTGCCAGATGGGTAGAAGAGGCCAGTGGTCTGTGTACCTACATCATTCTTAGTCCCAACATCAGCTTTGGGTAAAGTAACATTTAGAGACTGACAGGCAGATCGGGACTATGAGTGAGGCAGAAACATAAAATATCAGAATATAATGATAATTATTAGAATATAATTAGAATATTACTCACATAAAACTGCAGGGAAGGCCTCACCTCAGCACAAGGGCCAGGTTCTCCATCAGCTAGAGCCAGGCTGTTGTCCACACTAAGTTTTGCCAAGGACTTTTTCAGGTAAAAACCACAAGAGCCACAGAATCGGGCAGATGGGTAGTTGCTGGCCCCACATTTAGGGCAAACAGAGTAGCAGGCAGGAATGGCAGTCTAGAGGGTAGAAAATATTTTTATATTTTCATGAATATTAGAGTCATAATTTTCCCACATGAATTATTCCCATACCAGTCATCAAAATAATACATGCTGATACCCTCGGACCCTGCAACTCTACCTTCTGGAACAAATGTGTACTTTATCCTGAAGATAGACAAATACACATAGAAGTGTGTAAGACCATTCCCTGAAAGATTGTGATTTGAGAGGAAATAACTGGAAACAACTTAAATGTCCAGCAAGAGAGGATGGCCTAAATATATCATGGTACATATAGACAAAAGAATATTATGAAGTCACTAAAGAGAACAAGGAAGTTATTAACAAGATATATTGCTAGGTGGAGAGAACCAGATCAGTGTTCATACTAAACTAACAGTTTACTTATTAGCACATTGAATGGCTAAAAGAACACCACAGAAACTGGGTGACAGTGATTGCTTCGAGGGAAAGGAGCTGTGGGACTGGGATGAGAGGAAAGACTAACTCTTCACACTAACTCTTTTGTATTATTTGCACGAAATACTCAAATAAATAATGAATTTTGAGTGTTTTATTAAAAAGGTAAGCAGAAAATTAACTCATAAGAAAAATATCAACAGTGAACAAATAAGTAAAAAAGTTTAACCTCAAAGAAATGCAAATTAAAACAGCAATAAGAGACCATTCTCAATTTAAGAGAATTAACTATCTCTGTCTCCAGATTTTTAGATACATAAGTGCTAGGACCCAAATCCCAAGAAGTGACTTCTGCAAGGCCATGGTAAAGGGGGCTCCTGGCTCTTTCTAGGGTTGTGGTAAGGTGCTCTGCATAAAAAAGCTCAGTTTTAAAATACCTACCATGGCTCCACACCAATCACAGAAGCAAGCTCCCCGGTGGTTCCGGTGACCACATTTGGAGCAGGAAATGGTCTCCCCTTTCAGAGTGGGCGCAGGATCAGCTTTATCTCTACTGCACAAGGACTGGGGAACACAACAGCACTGACAGGCATATCAACACTATATTCTCCAATCCCCATCCCAATCCAGAAAAGGAAAAAGCCCCAAATCAACACAAGATCTGGAAATAAGGTATTTCTGCACAAAAGAGGAGAACTATCATAAGCTTCATCAATTAATAATGTGTACAAAGAGCCTCCATTCCTTCACAGAAAGTCAATATAACTGGTGCTTCACACAACTTAATATTCTTCAGTATCTTTAATGTCAAAGGTAGCAAACCTATTGTTGGTTTATTGTACCGAGATTAATAAAGAACAAATGTAAGAAGAGCTGAATTACCTAAGGTGTCACCATTGAGGTTCATCTATCATTTGGGGTTCTGGTTTCCATTTGAAAATGCAAATTTATTTTCCACTCCTGACACATAGAATTACTTTATTTTGAGGAGAGAGATAGAATTGTTTTGTGAGAATTTCTGAGACTTTGTTGGCATACCTATACTAGAATCTTTGCTCCTACTACTTACTTGTATTGCCTAGTAAAAGAGTTTATTATCAAACAAATGGGATGCTGGTATTCATCATTGCTACATGATTACCTACTATGTTCAGGCACTGTTCTGAGCATTGCCCCTGTGCCCTCACATCAATCTGCACAACAGACCTGTGAGGGGGGGTGCCATAATCATCTATTTTACAAAGAAGGAAACTGAGGCACAGATAGGGTAAGGCCCAATATTTGAACACAGGCCATGACTTTTATCCATGACTCCACAAATCCTTTTCAACATAACAACTTCCTCATAGGTCTGTAGGGGGATTTCTGGTGATTAATGGCAATTTAAGTACATAAAAATGCTTAGCACAGGGTCATGTTCCATATGTCAGCTTCCTTCCCTTCCCATCTTGCTTTCCACTAGATTCTGATTTCTTTAAGGAAAAGAACTACTATTTCACATTTTTTCCCTACTAGCACAGTGCCTGGTACGTTGGTACATGGGAGTCATTCAAGTATGAAATAAATTTGCATTTTATTCGGTGAAGGGAGTCATCCCTTCACTGAATGAAGGGATAAATCAATGAAGAATTGATTCAATTGATAACTAAATATGTCTCTGGTCATACATTCCATGTATAATACTAAGAATGCATACACGAGGAAAAATGTTTTCTAAGGACATTTTTTCCTGAAACATTAATATTTTAGTTAACTTTATTTGCCAAGTTCTGTCTTGTTTTATCCTGTTATCCTAAAACAGACAGAAAGCACATCAGCCCCCAAAATCCACAGCGACTGAGAATTAAGATTTGTCTTTGTATGAGGTGAAGTAGAGGGACACACCTTGGGAAACAACAGAAAAGACTTAAATTTCAATTTATCCTACTGTTAAAACAATGTTTTAATAAAATTTGAAGCTGATCTGGGCTTCAAATATAAAGCCTTCACACCTTTTGCTTAAATTCATCTACTGTTCAAGTGAACTTTTTTTTAAAGATTTTATTTATTTTTAGAGAGGGGGGAAAGGAGGAGAGAGGGAGAGAAACATCAATGTGTGGCTGCTTCTCACATATCCCCCGACTGGGGACCTGGTCTGCAACCCAGGCATGGGCCCTGATTGGGGGATTGAACCAGCTACCCTTTGGTTCACAGGTTGGAACTCAATCCACTGAACCATACCAGCCAGGGCACATATAATGAAATCATTTTTTTTAAAAAAAACTACATATTTTCTTTCTGGTGATGCCAGGGGTGTCCAACTCATTTTCACTGGGGGCCACATCAGCCTCACGGTTGCCTTCAAAAGGCCAAATGTAATTTTAGGACTGTATAAATGTAACCATTCCTTAACTAGGGGCAAAAAGCTTGGCGCTGTCACTGGGTAGAAACAAGGTGGAGGGCCGGATTTGGCCCGAGGGCCTTACATTTGCCACCTGTGGAGTAAACCATACCAAATGACTCCACACAGAACACAACTCTAAATCTACTCATAATGCACACAGGCATGAAGAATGAGCAGAAGCAGATAGATTCTTAAGGCAAGTACACACAGGAGGAAGGGTATTTACAAAGCTAGTTTTCCTTTAGACTGCAGCTAGGTAAGGACAGTACACACAAATGCATGTAAAAAGATGAGAAAGTATTTCTGGCTAGGGGAACCAGAAGACTGAAACTGGGTAATATTTGGCTGCTGAAGAGGTAGGGAGCTCCCAGAAAGAAAAAAGACAGAGAAGAGATCCCCAAATTCTGAGTACACACATCTCTTACTGACCCATGAATAACACATACACATAACACTCAATGCAGCTCTTCTAAAGACGAAATATATGAAGAGACCAAATTTTTGTTCCTTTTTCTCGCCACTCCAAACCAGTTTTGGGGGTTACTTTTTCTTCTTTGTTTGTTTGGTGGTTTTGGGGTTTTTTTTTTGTATCTTGAGGAATTTTAGATTGTATCCTAGCATTATAAATGTTAAGTTGTGGTTCTTTTGGTTCTGTTACTATATTCTGATGATTGCTGGGGTTTTTTGTTTATTATTGTTGTTTGTTCTGTTTTGATTTAGCAGTAAATAACATACATCACTGGTTTGGGAAATGCACTGCCTAGAATGAACTAGAACTAAATGCCTCTCAAAATTAAGTCTGAGCTGCGTCCTTCTACACAGTCACACCAAGTTAGCAACCTTAGTGGGGCCTGCTGCCTCCCACTGCTTCCTGGCCATGGGTCAAGCAAAGTGAGTGAGCTTCAGGCCTTCGTGAAAATATGTAGGCAGGATCCAACCATTCTGCATACTGAGGAAATGCGCTCCTGAGGGAGTTGGTGGAGAGTATGGGAGGTAAAATATCACCTGCTACTCATAAAACCAAATCAGAAGAAAAGAGCAAAGAGTAAGAAGGTGGGAGGAAGACATAAAGACAGACAAACCATCATGAGGAAAGTGATCTAGAAATTGACAATGAGAGTGTGACTGAAGCAGACACTGACGGCTCTCAGGAAATGAGAGATGAAAATGTAGAGATAACCAAGGAGATGAGGGATGAGATAGATGATAAAAATGTGGCTGCCACTGATGCCCCCTAAATGATGGTGAACTGCTTCTGCAGTTGACTTGCTCACAGATGCCATCAAGCTGAATCCTTGCTTGGCCATTCTGTATGCCAAAAGAGCCTGTGTCTTCATCAAACTACAGAAGACAAATGCTGCCATCCAAGATTGTGACAGAGCTATTGAAATAAATCCTGATTCAGCTCAGCCTTATAAATGGCAAGGGAAAGCACGCAGACTTCTGGGCCATTGGGAAGGGAAGCAGCCCATGATCTTGCCTTTGCATGTAAATTGGAGTATGAGGAAAATGCTAGTGCAATGCTGAAAGAAGTTCAACTGAGGGCCCAGAAAATTGCAGAACATCAGAGAAAGTATGAGCAGAAACGTGAAGAGTGAGAGATTAAAGAATGGAAAGGGTTAAGAAGGCTCGGGAAGAACATGAGAGAGGCCAAAAGGAGGAAGAAGCCAGACAACAATCAGGAACCTAGTATGGTTCTTTTCCAGGTGGCTTTCCTGGAGGAATGCCTGGGTTCAGTGAAATTCTCAGTGATCCAGAGGTTCTTGTAGACATGCAGAATTCAGAAGTTATAGTGGCCTTCCAGGAAGGATGTGGCTCAGAACTTGGCAAATGTGTCAAAATATCAGAGCAACCCTAAGGTTATGAATCTAATCGGTAAATTGTAAGGCAAATTTGGAGTTCAAACGTAATGTCCTTCTGACAGATAAAGCCCTTGCTGAAGGAAAAGCAACTTGGATCACCCAATGGATGTCACAATAATACAAACCAGTGTACCTCTGACCTTCTCATGAAGAAGGTAGGGTGTGTTGAAGAGAATCCCTCCCCCTCTCCTCTGCCCCAAATGCAGCTGTAACATTTGACAGTGGTTTACCATTATGGTATTCTTTCACATAATGTTTTCCTACTAGGAATTATAAAGTTTAAACACTTTTAAATCTTAAAAATATTTTAAAATAAATTTAAAGGGTGTGTTAAACCCTACATTTTTCTTTACTAATCATTTTGGTGTTTTCCTTGGAATTAATTGGGCAAAAGATACTTCACTATGAAAGATTTATTGCTCAGTTTGAGTGAAATAGAGATCTATTAGTGGGAGACAAATAGATAGTTTGAATTAATATATAGTTACTGAAGCATTTTGAGTTCTCTTTTTAAATGCTTTATTTTTTAAAAAAGGATTTATTTTGATAAAACTACTGGCACCACCAGTTTTACAGGAGGGCCTGGGTAGGGACTAGAAGTACTTGGTAGGGCAACAGCAATCTTACTACATTTTAAGTAACAGGTACCATCCTTGTGTAGATGCATTTAAATCTTACACTGTGGTGAAGAGATGATTTTTATAATGCTGTAGTAGAGTTGGATTACTTAGTTCTGTTCTTGTCTGATATATAAAATAAATGATAAATATTTCATATTATTTCCATAAAGGGGAAATAAGGAAATAGTTTTCTTTTTATACTTCTTTGTTTAAAATTATATTTTCTGGTCAGAAAATATGCAACTCTTTGTCAGCTTTCTACTTGGTTTTACATTTCCCCCCTTATTCTTTGGGCTAAACATAGTCCTTTTGCACTGGCATCATCACTGCTATCATTCACAGCATAATTGTGCAAGCATATTCAACACTGGGTTTAATTTAATGTGTAATGCATATAATGACTATGTAGGGTAATACCCATAACAGTTGTAGTTTTCTACTTGGCTAAGAGATTTCATATTTAAATATTATATTTTACTTCAGGGAAATTTTACCATATCAAAAGATGTTGGAAGGAGTGATTTCCTTTGATGTTTGGTCTTTTACTTAGGAAATACCAACTGAATTTGTATTTGGAGAGAGTATGAGGTTTGAGTTAATTGAGATACATAAAGGGAAATCTAAGTTTTTGATAGAGCATGAATTATAAAATTGATGAGATCCATGGTTGTTCTTCATTGTAGTGTTGTTGGTATTGTGAAAAACTCATTGTTCTCCTATTCAGCTCTTAAATACTGCAATCATATTTCCACTCCTCCTTCCCTCTCTAGGGATAAAGAAAATGATATATTTTCTGTTGTATATGCAATTTCTATATTAAATAAGAATAAGTACCGGCACTGTACCAGGAACTTCTAGGTTTCTACCTAAAAAGCAGTTTTAAGGGATGAGGTCCTCTGTACTTTGCTTATTTGAAGAATCAGTGCTAGGAGCAGTGAAGTCAATTTTTTGGATACATTTTTCAAATAGCACATGTCTGAAATTGTAAGTTGATTCAGATTCTAACCCTTTGCTGTACACAAGCAGACAGAAATGCATCTGTTATATAAGTGAGAAAAAGCTGCACGCTAATTGAGCATGTTTTTTAAACCTTTAAAAATATTAAGCATATAAATTAATGTTTGAGTTCCCAGTGTTCTTTTTGTTAGTGCCTGTACTGCTTTATCAAAATTTCCAATGTACACAGTGAATAACTCAAGACCAGTTGCTTTTGAATTCCTTATTTGATTTTATTTACTTAACTAGACATTACCTAAGTACATTTTAACACTGCAAATACTACTACAAATACGTAAAAGTAAAATTGGTCTTCTGAAAATGTGTTCTCTGCTGTTATACTTTTAAGTTCCACAAATAAAAAAATGCATTTATTTCAATAGAAAATATCATTTATAAACAGAAATGGTCTTTTCTTGTGCTAATAATGCTTAACAAAAGTGAAGAAGTTTTTTTCTGCTTAGAAATACTATTGGATATTTCTAATGCTATTGGATATTTCTACCTACATTCAAAATAAACTATGGTTTTAAACTGGAGAAAAAAATTAATTAAGTCAAACCCTGAGAAGAATCAGGTGTTGGAACTAGCAACAAGAATTTTAAAGCATACATTCTTACCACTATGAATAAAAAGATTGGAAACTTCAGGAGAGAAATTGAAACAATAAAAAGAGAAACAAATAAAAATTCTGGAATAGAAAAATACAATATTTGAAATAAAATATTTACTGGATGTAGTTAATAGATAAAAGAGATGATAAAGGAGAGAGTAAATGAACTTTAAAAAGATCAACAGGAATTATACAATATAAATAAAAGGGAAAAAATTTAATGAACAGAACCCAAGGGATCTATTAGATTATATCAAATAATTCAACAGACATGTACATGAAATCAAGAAGAAGAGTAGACAAGTAGAATAGAAAAATTGTTAAAGAAATCATGGCTATTTCTGAAGTGAAGAACACAGTAGAAGGAATCAAAAGCAGGACTGATGAAACAGAGGACTGAATCAGCAAGTTGGAGGACAATGTAGAAAAACTTCCCAGAAAGAGCAAGAAAAGAAAAAAAGACTTAAAAGGAATGAAGAGGGGTTAAGGAAACTGCAGGACAACATGAAACATAATAATATCCATACAGTAGGGATACCAGAAGGAGATGAAGAGGAGCAAAGGATAGAAAACCTGTCTGAAAAAGTAATGATGAAAAACTTCCCTAATTTGATGAGAGAAAACATCACACAAGTCCAAGAAGCACAGAGTCCCAACCAAGATGAACCCAAAGAGGCCCACTCCAAGACACCTCACAATTAAAACGGCAAAATTAAAAGACAAAGACAAGAAGGAAGTCTCCCAAATTTTTTTTATGAGGCCATAAACCAGATAAAGACACAACAAAAAAAGAAAACTACAGGCTAATATCACTGATGAAAATAGATACTAAAATCCTCAACAAAATATTGGCAACCCAGATGCAGCAATACATTAAAAAGATCATACACCATGACCAAGTGGGATTCAACCCAGGGATGCAAGGGTGGTCCAATATTTGCAGATCAATAAACATAATACATCACATAAATAAAAGGAAAGACAAAAATCACGTGATCATATCAGTAGCTGTGGAAAAAGCATTTGAATAAGTATGGCACTCAATTAGGATAAAAACACTCAGCAAAGTGGGAGTAAAGGGAAAACAACTCAACATATAATAAAGGCCATATGGCCCTGGCTGGTGTGGATCAGATTGAGCGCCAGTTTGAGAACCAAAGGGTCGCCAGTTTGATTCCCATTCTAGGGCACATGCTTGGGTTGCAGGCCAGACCCCCAGTAGGGACCATGCGAGAGGCATCCACACATTGATGTTTAGCTTCTTCTCTTTCTCCGTCCATTCCCCTCTCTAAAAATAATGAGTAAAATCTTCACACAAAAAAGGGGGTATCCACAGTCAACATCATAGTTAAGGGCAAAAACTAAAAGCTTCCCCACTAAGATCAGTAACAAGACAAGGGTGTCTATTTTCACTACTTCTATTTAACATAGCATTGGAAGTTGAAGCCGCAGTGATCAGACAAGAAAAATAAAAGGTATCTAAATTGGAAAGAAGGAAGTAAAACTGTCATTGTTTGCAGATAACATGATAGTGTACGTAGAAAACCCTATATATACCACCATAAAACTACTCAACCTAATAAGTAAATTTTGCAAAACAATGTGATACAAGGTCAATATTTAGAAATCAATGGCATTTTTGTAAACCAATAATGCAACATCAGAAACAGAAATAAGGGGGAAATCCCATTTGCTATAGCAACAAGAAAAATAAAGGGGATTTATGGCCAAGATGGAGGTGTAGGAAGATACACTGTGCCTTCTCACACAACCAAAAGAAGGACAACAACAATTAAAAAAAAATCACGACCAAAACTGCCAGAAAATTGAACTGTATGAACTTCTTGATTCAACAATCAAGAAGTTGAAGAAGAAACATTCATCCAGGCTAATACAAGGGGCAGGGACAGGCAACCAGGGCAGAGAGGACTCGCAGCAAAATGGCAGCTGGAGGACCAGGTTGGGTGAGGAGGCAGATGTCAGAGTGGGTGGTCCTACATTTGCATGCAGATAAACCTGGACGAACAACTGGGGAGCAAGACAGACTGTACAACCCAGGGTTCCAGTGAGGGGAAATAAAGTCTCAAAACCTCTGACTAAAAAAATCTGTCAGGGCTGAGGCAATGGGAGATCAACTCCCAGCCTCACAGGAGAGTTTGTTGGAGAGACCCACAGGGTCCTAGAATGCACACAAACCCTCCCACTTGGGAATCACCACCAGAAGGGCCCAGTTTGCTTGTGGGTAGTGGAGGAAGTGACTGAAAGATGGCCAAGAGCCAAGCAAATGGCATTTTTACCTCTTGGACCCACTCCCGCCCACATATAGCACCACAGTGCAGCAATGTGGGTTGCTCTGACCTGGCAAATACCTAAGGCTCCACTACTTACTATGTAACAGACATGCTGAGACAAAAAAATGGCCCAAGTGAAAGAACAGTTCAAAGCTCCAGAAAAAATACAACCAAGCAATGAAGAGATAGCCGACCTATCATATGCACAGTTCAAAACACTGGTAATCAGGATGCTCAGAGAAATGGTTGAGTATGGTAACAAAATACAGGAAAAAGTGAAGGCTGTGAAAAGTGAAATAAAAGGAAATGTACAGGTAACCAACAGTGCAGTGAAGGAAACTGGGACTCAAATCAATGGTTTGGACCAGAAGGAAGAAATAAACATTCAACCAGAACACAATGAAGAAACAAGAATTTTAAAAAAAGAGGAGAGGCTTAGGAAACTCTGGGACAACTTTAAACGTTCCAACATCTGAATCATAGGGATACCAGAAGGAGAAGAGGAAGAGAAAGAAATTGAAAACTTATTTGAAAAAACCTAAACAACAAAACAAAGAAACAAGTAAAATATAACAAAAGACACTGAAATAGACAGGTTGACAGTGACCAGAGAGGAGAGGGGAGGGAATTTCAGGGGAATTTCAGGGGAGAAGGGAAGGGTTTACAGGAACAAATATAGAGGAAACATGGACAAAACTAGGGGGGTTGGAAATGGGAGGGAGGAGGGGAGGGATGTGATGGGAATAAAGGATAGAAACTGTACTGAATAAACTAAAATAAAAAATTAAAAGAAAGTAAAATGTTACATAAAAAGAAAAAAAAAGAAAAAAGAATGGAAAACTTCCCCAATCTGGCAAAGTAAATAGACTTCCAGGAAGTCCAAGAAGCCCAGAGAGTCCCAAAGAAGTTTGACCCAAGGAAGCACACATCAAGACACATCATAATTAAGTTATCCAAGGTTAAACATAAGGAGAGAATGTTAAAAGCAGCAAGAGTAAAGGAGACAGTTACCTACAAAAAAGTTCCCATTAGACTATCAGCTGATTTCTCAAAAGAAACTTTGCAGGCAAGAAGGAGCTGGAAAAAATATTCCAAGTCATGAAAGGCAAGGACCTACATCCAAGATTACTCTATGCAGCAAAGCTATCATTTCGAATGGAAGGGCAGATAAAGTGCTTCCCAATAAGGTCAAGTTAAAAGAGTTCATCACCACCAAGTCCTTATTATATGAAATGGTAAAGGGACTTATCTAAGCAAAAAAAATAAATAAAAATAAATAAATAAATAATAGGAACAGTAAAAAGACAACAAACTGACAATTATCAACAACTGAACCTAAAAAAAATAAAAACAAAATGAAAATAAACAAACAACCAGAACAGGAATAGACTCACAGAAGTAGAAATAGCATGGAGGGTTATCAGCAGGGAAGGGGGTGAATGTGGGAAAAGGTACATATAATAAGAAGCATAAATGGTAGGTACAAAATAGACAGAGGGAGGTTAAGAATAATATAGGAAAGAATAGTATAGGAAATGTAGAAGCCAAAGAACTTATATATATGACCATGGTCATGAACTAAGTGGGGGGAATGCAGGTGGGAGGGGAGGTGCGGGGTAGAGAGAAATAAGGGGATGGGAAATTAGACAACTATAACAGCATAATTGAGGTGGACACTGGCCCACAGTGTCTGCAGTGTTATGGATGAAATGAGACAAATTCACATGGACTATAGAAATCCTGTGGAGAAAAGGGGATGACACAGCCACTCTCTCAGTGAAAGAGAGGGCCAGGGACCTGACCCTTGCATGTACAGACTTTTATTGGGTTTAATTTGCATAGGAATATAGGGCGTATAAGGAACCATCATCAATCATTGTCAGGTAGTAATGATCAAATAGATAACATTCCAAGAACTCTGAGGGTTTATTTTGAGTCAGGGTCAGATAACATTCCAAGAACTCTGAGGGTTTATTTTGAGTCCAGGTCAGATAGCTAAAGGGCCATAAAACTTTGGGGAACAAACTCACTTCATGCTTGGACCCTTATCATTTAAACTGAGGGTATTAGCAAAGTAGGTTTCATGGGATTTTATGCATTCTTTCTTAGGCCTGATTGCCCTAGGGAACCCGCCCTTTCCAGAACAGGACCACACCCACCTCCCACATTGTTTCAGGCTTAAGGCTTTGTTTCAGGCTTAAGTCAGGAAGGGGAAGTAGGGCAGCCAAGAGATTAGGACACTTCTGGCAGACAGAATGAGGACTCAGGCTATGTCAAAACTGAGGGGTAAGGGTCCATCACCCTCTTTTTGTATAGCCTCCCAAGTCCTTCTATGAGGGCCCCTACGTGACCTTGCCTGTCTTAGGTCATCCCTCCTTTGAGGAATCTTACCTTTCATTGGCTAACCAGTCATCCGCCCCAGGACCAAGCAGGGTGAGGTGAAAGGGGGCAAAGGCAGTGTCCCTACAAGGAAGATAAGCTTTGTCTCCTAAGTGGCTTATGGTCCCAAGGTCTTTTTACTTAGCCTTAGCCACAAGAGGTTACAGGTTCTGAAACCAGGCAGGGCAGTTCCCAACACATAATCAATAAAATATATTTTAAAAAAACAAAAAAATGATAATAAATTACCTATGAATATGCCTTACCAAGGAGATAGCCCTGGCTGGTGTGACTCAGTGGACTGAGTGTTGGCCTGCGAACTAAAGGGTCACCAGTTTGATTCCAAGTCAGGGCACATGTGTGGGTTGTGGGCCAGGTCCTTGGTAGGGAGTGGGCAAGAGGCAACTACACATTGATGTTTCTCTCTTTGTTTTTCTTCCTCCCTCCCCCTCTCTCTAAAAATAAATAAAATAAAATCTTTTTTTAAAATAACCTTACCAACAAGGTAAAAGACCTGTACTCAGAAAACTATAGAACACTGGAGAAATTAATTAAGGAACACCCAAATAAATGGAAGCACATACCATGTTCATGGGATAGGAAAATTAACATCATCAAAATTACACATATTACACAAAGCAATTTATAGAATCAATGCAATCTCTATTAAAATACCAATGACATAATTCACATATATAGAACAAATATTTCAAAGATTTATGTGGAACATAAATGACCTCAAATAGCCTCAGCAACTTTAAGAAAGAACAACAAAGTAGGAGGGATCACAATATCTGACATCAAACTATATTACAAGGCCACTATAATCAAAACAGTATGGTGCTGGCATAAGAACAGACACATAGACCAATGGAAGAGAACAGAGAGCCCAAAAATAAACCCAAGTCTCTATGGTCAATTAATTTTCACAAAGAGGAGGACTTCCAGCCAAGATGGAGGCATTGGTAGACACACTGTGCCTCCTCACACAACTAAAATAAGGACAACAAAAATTTAGAAACAAAATAATAACCAGTACTGACAGAAAACTGAACTGTATAGAAGTCCAACAACCAAGGAGTTAAAGTAGACATGTTTATCCAGACCACAGTAGGAGGGGTGGAGTTGGGAGGCTGGGAGGAGAGGGGTTGCGGCAAAAAAAAAAAAAAAAAAAAAAAAAAAAGCGGTGGCTGGAGACCCTGGGCACTTGAACAGCAGCTGGCAGACCCTGGGTGTGCAAGGTGACACTGGGTGGACCCAGCAAAGTGGTGGATTGTGGAGGGGCTTGGCAAACAAGGTGGTTTGCAGAACCTAGCAGTCCCACATCTGCACATAGATAAAATGGGAGAAACAACTGGAGAGTGAACCAGACCATGCATCACAGGGTTCCAGCATGGGGAAATAAAACCTCAAAAGACCAATTGAAAACACCGGTGGGGGTTGAGGTGCTGGGAAAGACTCCCAGCCTCAAAGGAGAGTTCACTGGAAAGACCCACGGGGTTCTAAAATGTACACAAATTCACCCACAAAAGAATCAGCACCAGAAGGGCCCAATTTCCTTGGGGGAAGTGGGAGAAGTGACTGAAAGCCAGAAGAGAACCAAACAAGCAGCACTGTTCCTTCTCAGAACCCACCCTCACATACAGCATCACAACCAAGCGACTGGGGTGCCCCACCCTGGTGAACACCTAGGGCTCCAACCCTCACTACATAATAGGTGCGTCAAGACAAAAAAAATGACCCAAATGATAAAACAGATCAAAGCTCCAGAAAAAATACAACTAAGTGATGAAGAGATAACCAACCTGTCAGATGCACAGTTCAAAGCACTGGTGATCAGCATGCTCACAGAGTTGGTTGAATTTGGTTGCAAATTAGATGAAAAAATGAAGGCTACACTAAGTGAATTAAAGAAAAATGTACAGGAAACCAATAGAGATGGAAGAAAACTGGGACTCAAATCAATGGAGTGGACCAGAAAGAAGAAAGAAACACCAAATAGAAAAGAATGGAGAAACAAGAATTCAAAAACATGAGGAGAGGGTTAGGAACCTCCAGGAAATCTTTAAATGTTCTAACATTAGAATTTTAGGGGTACCAGAAGGTGAAGAGGAAGAGCAACAAGTGGAAAACTTATTTAACAAATAATAAAGGAGAAATTCCCAGCAAAGGAAATAGACCTCCAGGAAGTCCAGGAAGCTCAGAGAGTCCGAAAGAAGCTGGACCCAAGGAGGAACACACCAAGGCACATCATAATTACATTAGCCAAGATTAAAATGAAGGAGAGAATCCTAGAAGCAGCAAGAGAAAAGGAGAGTTACCTACAAAGGAGTTCCCATCAGATGGTCAGCTGATTTCTCAAAAGAGACTTGCAGGGAAGAAGGGCCTGGAAAGAAGTATTCCAAGTCATGAAAGGCAAGGACCTACA
>CM052547.1:57999483-58011105 GCA_028533065.1 Trachops cirrhosus | reverse complement strand
ATGGAGATCACATAGAGGGTTATGAACAGGAGAGAGAGGAGGAAAAGGTACAGAGAATAAGTAGCATAGATGGTAGGTAGAAAATAAACAGTGGGAGGGTAAGAATAGTATGGGAAATGTAGAAGTTAAAGAATTTATAAGTATGACACATGGACATGAAGGGGCAGAATGTGGGTGGGAGAGGGTGTTGAGGGTGGAGGGGAGTGATGGGGGAAAATGGGACAACTGTAATAGCATAATTGATAAAATATATTTTTTAAAAATTTGACAAAGGGGGCAGAAGCATAAAAGGGGGCAAAAATAGCCTCTTTAACAAATGGTGTTTGCAGATCTGGGCAGCTAATGCAAAAAAAGTGAAACTCGATTACCAAGTTATACCATACACAAAAACAAATTCAAGGTGGATAAAAGATTTAAATGTAAGTCATGACACCATAAAAGTCCTAGAGGAGAACATAGGCAGGAATATCTTAGATAGTCCATGCCGAAATATTTTGACCAATATGTTCCCTAGAGCAAAGGACATAAAGGAAAGAATAAACAAATAGGACTTCATCAAAATAAAAGGCTTCTGCACAGCTAAAGAAAACAGCACAAAAATGAAAAGGGAACCAAGCGTATGTGAAAACATATTTGTCAATGATACCTAAGACAAAGGTCTGATCTCCAAAATATATAAAGAACTCACAGGACTCCACACCAGGAAGACAAACAATCAAACTGAAAACTGGGCAAAGGACCTGAACAGACACTTCTCCAAGGAGGACATACAGAGGGCCCAGAGACATATGAAAGGCTGCTCAGCAGCACTAGCCATCAGAGAGATGCAAATTGAAACAAAAATGAGATACCACTTCACACCAGTCAGAATGGCCAACATAAGCAAATCAGCAAACAAGAGTGGGAGAGGTTGTGGAGAAAAGGGAACCCTAGTACAATGCTGGTGGGAATGCAGACTGGTGCCGCCACTGTGGAAAACAGTATGGAATTTCCTCAGAAAACTGAAAATGGAACTGCCTTTTGACTCAGCAATACCAGTGCTGGAATTGTACCCTAAGAATCTTAAAACAACAATTCAAAAGAACCTATGCACCACAATGTTCATAGCAGCACAATATACAACAGCCAAGTGCTGGAAGCGACCTAAGTGCCCATCAGTAAATGAGTGGATCAAAAAACTATGATACATTTACACAATGGAATGTTATGCAGTAGAAAGAAAGGAGCTCCTACCCTTTGTGACAGCATGGATGAACTGGAGAGCATTATGCTAAATGAAATAAGCTAGGTGGTAAAAGACAAATACCATATGATCTCACCTGTAAGTAGAACCTAATGAACAAAACAAGCACGTAAGCAAAATACAACCAGAGACACTGAAATAAAGAACGAACTGACAATAACCAGAGAGAAGGTGGGAGGGGATAATGGGGGATAATAGGGAAAGGGCTATCAAGGAACATATATAAAGAATGCATGGACAAAGCCAAACGGGTTAGGTTAGAGGTTGGGAGGTGGGGATGGGGGAGGTTCAGGGGGCATGGTGGAGTGAAAATGGAGACAACTGTACTTGAAAAACAAGAAAAAATAAATTTTAAAAAGTAAAAAAATAGCATGGCACAGTCAATAAAGACATATTTGCTGTAAATGAAATGTGAGTGAGTCCATTACCCACTGGCTGCTGCCAGCCTTCTATGAAAAATTACTGAACAAAATTGTAAGACATCATGAATTTTACTGAATCCTCTTGATGTGAAGACTTTGAAAACAATTTTGTATTGGTGAACATATAAAGTCCTCTCCATATATAGAAAAGCTGCTTTCAGTTTACCATGAGAGGGTTTTTTTTTTCTTGGTCTCTCTCTCCTCCCACTCCCTCCCTGCTCTGCAGATTATATTCAATCATTATCATTAATACAATATATTTAGTAGTCACTAAATATGAGACTGGCACATGCAGTCAACCTACCTCTTGTGATGAAGGCAGTGCCCTCTCACAGGTGACACAGTACTTCAGGTGGGCAGGAGTCCTTGTGCCACAGGTGCAGCAGATTACTTTCTCCTTGAAAACAGAGAAGAAATACATGTTCTTCTTAGCAAATAACTGTCAAAATAAGGCAAAAAAAGCATGAAGCCACTTTAAGAACAAGATTAAAAGTTAACATTTATTGCAATGTTCAAGTTTAAATATATGAAGTAAAAAAATTATCTAAGTTAGGTGTAGTGCAATTTGTCCTCTAAATCCATGTTCAAGGAACACATTTCTATGTATTCCTCTTAACATTACAGATCCCACTGATGAGTTAAACTTTTGGGCAGCATGCTTTTCCAAAAATTAGAGTTGGTTCTCTTCGCAGATCTTGGCTTATGAATTGTTATCCAATTCCATCAGCTGAAGAAGGACATTTAATTGTTCAAACATTACTTTCTATATATTTTATTCATGTTTTTACAAAATTGCGTATCATTACCTTCAAGCAGAGGCTGGCCTGTGGTTGCAGCTGTAGAGCAAGAGGAGCCTCACAAACCACACAGATGGGAGTATTCATGGGCACCATGCTTCTACATTCTGTACAGAAGCCCATCTGTACAAAGAAAGAGGTCAAGTTTGTCCTGGAATGCAAAAACTGAAGATATAAGTAGATCTTAGAATGTAAGGTTTAATTTGTTTTTTGTAAAAAAATTTTAATAATTAACATTATTCTTATTCTTGCATATAAAGCGTAAAACCATGTTTACTGTAGAAAACAGAAATATAAAAACAAACAAAAGGAAAAATATTTTCCAGTACAATAGAGGAAGTTGACAAATCCTCTCTCCAAAAAAGCAATTATAAAGTTGGTAAAACTGTCAAAAACAACTATTTCAGACTCAGAACATCAATCAAAGACAAACAACAAACTGAAAAGTACTGAACTTCAAATAAGAACACTACAAGTCTACATGAAAACATTTAATGCAAGTAAAAAAAACA
Organism: Trachops cirrhosus; assembly: GCA_028533065.1. Lineage (NCBI taxonomy): Eukaryota > Metazoa > Chordata > Mammalia > Chiroptera > Phyllostomidae > Trachops > Trachops cirrhosus. The sequence goes on along the minus strand of CM052547.1, from coordinate 58,008,131 downwards.
AAACAAAACAAAATGATGCCACTAGGAGAAAAAGTCAAAATATGGAATAATTACAGTATTTTCACTTACAATATTTTACCAAAAATTATTATATTTTACCTACAATGCTTTTACCTACAATTGTTACCTAAAATATCCAAAAGTTTTTACAAATCTGTGAAACATGCAAAAAAAAAAAGAGAGAGAAATGTTTCTATGAGACTCACATATAAGAGAAAAAACATGCAAAGTCTTCAAAATAGATAGAAAAATATTCGAAGAATGAAAGGAAACCATGTTTTAAAAAATAAAGAAAAGCCCTGGCTGGTGTGGCTCAGTGGATAAGCACCGGCTGGTGAACCAAGGGTCGCCAGTTCTTTCCCAGTCAGGGCACATGCCTGGGTTGCAGGCCAGGTCCCCAGTAGGGGGTACACAAAAGGCAACCACACATCAATCTTTCTCCTTCACTTCCCTTCTCTCTAAAAATAAATAAATAAGAGAGAACCAAGATGGCAGTGACATAGGTGGGAGCGGAGTCCACTTACCCCTGCACACGGGGAAAACACCTAGCTGATCTACTGAGGAACACATCAAACAGCCAACAGTACCCCAGCATATATGAAGATAGGAGATCAAAAATTGTAGAGGATATTGAAAAACCAGATGAGTAGGTGGAAGCTGTGAACACCAGGATACCTACTGGAAGAGGAAACCCACCAACAAAGGAACCACCAACAGATAACAACAGAAGAAGGTGAAGGAGGGAATGGAAGCCACACTAACTCAACCCCGGACCTATCTGGAAATAAAACTAAATAGTGGAGAAATTACTCAGAACAAACAACTGAACAAGAGCAAGAGAGAATCCTCAAAACCTTGTGCACACGGAAGAACCAGCTTCAACACAATCACAACAAAATACAAGAGGTGGTGGACAGAGTGACCCTCAGTTAACTAGCTGGTGGGAAGGACCCACCAAAGAAAGACCCAACAACAATCAAAACACAAAGACATACACAGAGCCAACATAAATGACAGCCTAAGACCAGTGAGCTCGGGAGATCAAGGACACAGTACCACTGAATCTCAGGTATTCTACCACAGAAGTTCACACCATAAACCTAGGGTGTCAGAACAGATCAATTTAAGAAACTGAGGCTAACAAGAAGAGTCTCACAAACAATGGGAAGACAAAGAAACAATCCCCAAATGAAAGGAAAGGAGGAAGCCCCAGAAAGAATGCTAAATGAAATAGAGGCAAGTCAATGATTAGATATTGAGTTCAAAGCAATAGTTATAAGGAAGATCAATAAGCTCACAGAGAATTACCAAAAACTACAGGGAAACTACAATGAACTCACTGCAAACTACATCAACATGAAAAAGGAAATAGAAACTATCAACAAGGGCCAACAGGAAATTAAAAGTATAATTTCTGAACTAAGGAACACAGTAGAAGGAATCAAAAGCAGGCTTGGTTAAGCAGAGGATCAACTGAGCGAGCTGGAGGACAAGGTAGAAAAAACACCCAGAATGAGCAAGAAAAGGAAAAGACTCTCAGAAAGAATGAAGAGGGGTTAAGGGAAATGGGGGACAACATGAAATATAATGCTATCCATATAATCGTGATACCAGAAGGAGAAGAAGAAGAAGAGCAAGGGATCAAAAACCTATTTGAAAAAGTAATGATGGGAAACTTCCCTATTTTGATGAGAGAAAAAGTCACACAAATTCAGGAAACACAGAGAGTCCCAATCAAGAGGAACCCAAAGAGGCCCACCTCAAGACACATCATAATTCAAATGGCAAAATTCCAAGATAAAGAGAGAATCTTAAAGGCAGCAAGGGACAAATAGGAAGTAACATATAAGGGAGGCCCGATAAGACTAGCAGCTGACTTCTGAATTCTCAATGGAAACACTCCAAGCCAGAAGGGAATGGCAAGATATATTCCAAATAATAAACACCAGAGGCCTGCAACCAAAACTACTTTATCCAGGAAGGCTCTCAATTAAAATGGAAGGTGAAATAAGGAGTTTCCCAAGCAAAAGAAGCCTCAAAGAATATACCTCCTCCAAACAAGCTCTGTAGGAGATGCTAAAGGGTTTGCTTTAAGAAAAGCAAGAAAAACAGTGAAAGAGAGAGAAACACGGGTATGAAAAAATGGCAAAGAATAAATACCTATCAATAACAACCTTAAACATAAATGGATTTAATGCCCCAATCAAAAGACACAGAATAGTGGAATGGATAAGAAAACATGACCCCCACATATACCTACAGGAGACCCACCTCAGAACAAAAGACCTACAGAGGGTGAAAGTGAAGGACTGGAAACAAATATTCCAAGCAAATGGAAAGAAAAAAAAAAGGGTAGCAATACTCATACCAGAAAAAAACAGACTTCACAAAAGGGGCCATAAAAAGAGACCCAGAAGGTCACTTCATAATACTCAAAGGAAGAATCCATCAAGAAGACATAAACATAGTAAATATATATGCACCCAAAATAGGAGCACCCAAATACATAAAGAAAATCTAGGAGGACTTCAAGGAAGATTTTGAGAGCAACACAATTATAGTAGGAGATTTTAACACCCCACTGTCAAAAATGGATAGATCTTCCAAATAAAATATCTACAAAAATACTGCAGTATTGAACAATGTCCTGGATGAAATGGACTTAACTGATATATATAGAGCCTTTCATCAGAAAGAAGCAAAATACACATTCTTTTCAAATGCACATGGAACATTTTTCAAAGATAGAACACATGATAGGACATAAAACAAGCCTCAACAAATTCAAGAGGAACTGAAATCATACCAAGCATTTTCTCCAACCACAAGGGACTAAAACTAGAAACCAACCTGAATGGAAAACCCCAAACACTCAAATTCATGGAGATTGAATAGCATGCTATTAAACAATGAATGGGTCAAGAATGAAATTAGGGAATAAATCAAAAAGTTTCTGGAAACAAATACAAATGAACTCATAACAATCTAAAACTTATGGGACAAAGGAAAGGCAGTCCTGAGAGGGAAGTTCATAGCAATAAAGGCCTACCTAAAAAAGATAGAAACATTTCAAACAAACAACCTAACCCTTCATCTACAAGAACTTGAGGAACAACAACAAAGACAACCCAGAGCAAGTAGAAGGAAGGAAATAACCAAGATCAGACCAAATTAAATGACATAGAGCCTAAAAGCACAATTCTAAGATCAACGAATCTAGGAGCTGGATCTTTCAAAAGATAAACAAAATTGACAAGCCTCTAAGCAGACTCATCAAAAAAAGAGAGAGAGAGAGAGAGAGCACCCAATTAAACACAATCACATGAAAGAGGAGAGATTACAACTGATACCACAGAAATTGGTTGTAAGAAATTGATTGTAAGAAATTACTGTGAACTATATGCCAAAAAATTTGAAAACCTAAGTGAAATAGAGAAATTTCTAGAAAAATATAATCTTCCAAAACTGAATGAAGAAGAAGCAGAAAACCTGAACAGACCAATAACACCTGATGAAATTGAAACAGCAATTAAAAAGCTTCTGACACACAAAAGCCCTAGACTAGACAGCTTCACAGGAGAATTTTACACAGGATTTAAGGGAGAGCTAACCCGCATCCTCTACAGATTATTTCAAAAAATTCAGGAAGATGGAAGACTCCCATAGTATTTTTATGCAGCCAGTATCATCGTAATCACAAAACCAGATAAGGACATAGTAAACAAAGAAAACTTCGGGCCAATATCGTTGATGAACATAGATGCTACAATCCTCAACAAACAACATTTGGCAAACCACATTAAGCAATTCATTAAAAAGATATTAACCATGATCAAGTGGGATTCATCCCAGGGATGCAAGGATGGTATAATATTCTCAAATCAATAAACAGAATACACCACATAAAATGAAAGACAAAATCACATGATCACATCAACAGATGAGGAAAAAGCATTTGATAAGGTACAGCACCCATTTATGATAAAAACACTCAGCAAAGCGGGAATAGAGGGAGGATTCCTCACATAACAAAGGCCATATATGACAGACCTACACCCAACATCATGCTCAATGGCCAAAAACTTAGAGCTTTCCCACTAAGATCAGGAACAAGACAAGGATGCCCGCTTTCACCTCTCTTGTTCAACACAGTACTGGAAGTCCTAGCTACAGCAATCAGACAAGAAAAGGAAATAAAAGGCATCCAAACTGGAAAGGAGGAAACAAAACTGTCATTGTTTACAGATGACATGATAGTGTACATAGAAAATACTATAGACTCCACCAAAAAACTGCTTGACCTAATAAATGAATTTGGCAAAACAGCGGGATACAAAGTCAATATCCAGAAATTAAAGGCATTTTTGTACACCAACAATGAAACATCAGAAACAGAGATCAGGAAAAAAAATCCCATTTAATATAGCAACAAGAAAAATAAAGTACCTGGGAATAAACCTAACCAAGGGGGTAAAAGACATGTACTCAAAAAACCATACAACACTGAAGGAAGACATTAAGGAAGACACAAATGGAAGGATGCACCATGCTCATGGATTTGAAGAATTAACATCATCAAAATGTCCATACTACCCAAAGCAATTGATAGATTCAATGCAATCCCTATTAAAGTACCCATGACATATTTCACAGATATAGAAAAAATGTTTCAGAAATTTATATGGAACCATACATGACCCCAAATAGCTGCAGCAATTTTGAGAAAGATGAACAAAGCAGGAGGGATCACAATACCTGGTATAAACTGTCTTTACAAGGCCACTGTAATCAAAAAAGCTGGTACTGGCATAAAAACAGGCACATGGACTAACAGAACAGAACAGAACAGAGAGCCCAGAAATAAACTCAAGTGTCTACAGCCAATTAAATATTTGACAAAGGGGGCAGCAACAAAAAATGGAGCAAAAATAGCCTCTTCAACAAATGGTGTTGGGAGCTACATGCAAAAAAAATGAAACTCGATCACCAACTTACACCATACACAAAAATAAATTCTACGTGGAGAAAAGACTTAAATTTAAGTTGTAACACAATAAAAGTCCCAGAGAAAACCATTGGCAGGAAAATCTGACATCCCACACAACAACATCTTTATGGATATGTCCCCTAAAGCAAGGGACATAAAGGAAAAAATAAATGGGACCTCATCCAATTAAAAATCTACTGTATGGCTAAAGAAAACAGCATTAATATGAAAAGAGAACCAACTACTTGGGAAAAAATATTTGCCAATGATTCCTCAGACAAGGGTTTGATCTCCAAAACATATAAGGAACTCCATTCCAGGAAGGCAAAAAATCCAATTAAAAATGGGCAAAAGACTTGAACAGACACTTCTCCAAGGAGGACATATAGAGGACCCAGAAACACATGAAAAGATGCTCACCATCACTAGCCATCAGAGAGATGCAAATTAAAGCCACAATGAAATACCACTTCATACCAGTCAGAATGGCCAACATAAACAAATCAGCAAACAAGAGTGGGAGAGGTTGTGGAGAAAAGGGAACCCTAGTACAATCCTGGTGGGAACGCAGGCTGGTGCAGCCACTGTGGAAAATAGTCTGGAATTTCCTCAGAAAACTGAAAATGGATCTGACTTTTGACCCAGCAATTCCGCTGCTGGGATTATACCCTAAGAATCCTGAAACAACGATCCAAAAGAACCTATGCACCCCAGTGTTCATAGCAGCACAATATACAATAGCCAAGTGCTGGAAGTGACCTAAGTGCCCATCAGTAAATGAGTGGATCAAAAAACTATCATACATTTACACAATGGAATTCTACGCAGCAGAGAAAAAGAAGGAGCTCTTACCCTTTGTGACAGCATGGATGGAACTAGAGAGCATTATGCTAAGTGAAATAAGCTAGATGGTGAGGGACAAATACCATATGATCTCACCTTTAACTGGAACATAATCAACAAAATAAAAAGCAAACAAAATATAACCAGAATCATTGAAATTAAGAACAATCTAACAATAGCCAGAGGAGAGGGGGAGGGGACAGTGGGGAGAAGGGTTTTCAGGAACTACTATAAAGGACACATGGACAAAACCAAGGTGGAGGGTGGAAGCAAGGGAGGGAGGTGGGTTTGGAGGGGGTTGGGGGGAGAGGGAGGGAGAAAATGCAGACAACTGTAATTGAACAACAATAAAATAATTTAAAGAGTATAAAAAATAAAATAAAATAAACACAATCTTTTTAAAAATAAAAAGTGTGAAAACAATAGTCTGAAAAAATAGGAAATCTCAAAAAGAACTTATTTTAAAAGAAGCATTTCAATCCACTGGGAGCTGTTTGTATTTTATTTGTTGCATTGTCTTCTTCCAGGCATTTTAAACATATCATGGAAGTAAATTAAATTAAGTTCTACAACATGTACATTTAATGGACCCCTTGCTTGAAGTCATAACTTAGTCTTAAATCTCCAGACTTTGAATTCACTGAATTAGGCACTTTTTCTTACTATCTTTTTTCTTAGTGACTATCTTTTCACTTTTATGTATATAGTTATTTATATTTCTAGTTGTGAATTTATTGCCATTTTAATGTTCATCATTTTGATCTTTTTCATAGAAAATTCCCTTTAGCATTTCACATAGTATTGGACTGGTGATGATGAATTCCTTTAGTTTTGTCTTGTCTGTGAAGCATATTATCTGCTCTTCAATTCTAAATGATACCTTTTCTAGATAGAGTAATCTACGTTGTAGGTACTTATTTTTCATCACTTTGAATACTTTTTGCCAGTACCTTTTGGCCTGCCAAGTTTCTTTTGGGAAATCAGCTGACAGTCTTATGGAAATTCCTTTACAGGTAACTCTGCCTTTTTTCTTCTGCTTTTAAGATTCACTCTTTATCTATAAACTTTGGCATTTTAACTATGATGTGTCTTGGTGTAGTCCTCTCTAGTCCAACTTGATTGGGACTCTCTATGCTTCCTTGACTAGTATATCTACTTCCTTCACCAAATTACGGAAGTTTTCTTTCATTATTTTTCAAATAAATTTTCAATTTCTTCCTCTTCCTCTTTTTCTCTGCCACTCCTATGATTCAGATGTAGGTGAATTTTTTTATTATTCCCTTTACTCTATTTATTTTCTTTGAATTTTTTTATTTTAGATTATTCAGTACTTTCTATCCTTTATTCCCATTCCAACCAACCCACCCATCCCTCCTATTTCCAAACCCTAGTTTTGTCTATGTGTCCTCTACATTTGTTCCTGTAAACCCTTCCCTTCTCCCATGAAATTCCCTCCCCTCTGCCCTTTGGGCCCCGACAAGCTGTCCTCTATTTCAGTGTCTTTTGTTATACTTTACTTGTTTCTTTGTTTTGTTCTTTAGGTTCCTGTTAAAGGCGAGATCATATGGTATTTGTCTTTCACTGCCTGGCTTATTTCGCTTAGCATAATGCTTTCCAGCTCCATCCATACTGTTGCAGAGAGTATGAGTTCCTTCTTTCTTTCGGCTGCATAGTATTCCATTGTATAAATGTACTACAGTTTTTTGATCCATTCATTTACTGATGGGTACCTAGGTTGTTTCCAGCACTTAGCTATTGTAAATTGTACTGCTATGAACATTGGGGTGCATAGGTTCTTTTGGACTGGTGTTTCAGGGTTCTTAGGATATAGTCCCAGCAGTGGAATTGCTGGGTCAAAAGGCAGGTCCATTTTTAGTTTTCTGAGGAAGTTCCATACTGTTTTCCACAGTGGTCTTACAAGTCTGCAATCCCACGAACAGTGTACTAGGGTCCAGTTTGCTCCACAACCTCTCCAACACAGGTTGTCTGTTGTTTTATTTATGATGGCCATTCTGACTGGTGTGAAGTGGTATCTCACTGTGGTTTTAATTAGCATCTCTCTGATAATTAGTGATATTGAGCATCTTTTCATGTGTTTCTGGATCTTCTGCGTGTCCTCCTTGGAGAAATGCCTATTCAAGTCCTTTGCTCATTTTTTAATTGGGTTCCTTGTCTTCTTCCAGTGGAGTCATGTAAGTTCTTTATATATTTTGGAGATTAAACCCTTGCCTGAGGTATTATTGGCAAATGTTTTCCCATACAGTTGGATTTTTTATTTTAATACTGTTTTATTTACCCATGCAGACGACTTTTATTTTGATGAGATCCCATTTCTTTATTCTTTCTTTATGTCCCTTGCTCTAGGGGACATGTCAGTAAAAATGTTTCTTCGTGAAATATCTGATATTTTCCTGCTATGTTCTCCTCTAGGATTTAATGGTGTCATGGTTTATATTTAAGTCTTTTATCCACCTTGAATTTATTTTTGTGTATGGTGTAAGTTGGTGTTTGAGTTTAATTTTTTTGCACGTAGCTGTCCAGTTCTCCCAACACCATTTGTTGAAGAGGCTATTGTTACTCCATTTTATGTTGCTGCCCCCTTTGTCAAAGATTAATTGACCATAGAGATTTGGGTTTATTTCTGGGCTCTCTGTTCTGTTCCATTGGTTGATGTTCCTATTTTTATGCCAGTACCAAGCTGTTTTGATTACAGTGGCCTTGTAATATACTTTAGTATCAGGTATTGTGATCACTCCTATTTTACTCTTCTTTCTAAAAATTGCAGCAGCTATTCGGGGTCGTTTATGGTTCCATATAA
>CM052547.1:57980506-57998983 GCA_028533065.1 Trachops cirrhosus | reverse complement strand
TTTCCTCTTGCTGCTTTTAGGATTCTCTCCTTATCTTTAATCTTGGGTAACTTAATGATGATGTGCTTTGGTGTGTTCCTCTTTGGGTCCAACTTCTTGGGGACTCTCTGGGCTTCCTGGACTTCCTGGAAGTCTATTTCCTTTGTCAAATTGGGGAAGTTTTCCTTCATCATTTGTTCAAATAAGTTTTCAATTTATTGTTGTTGTTCTTCTCCTTCTGGCACCTCTATAATTCGGATATTGGAAGGTCTCAGGCTGTCCCAGAGGTTCATAAGTCTCTCTTCACTTTTTTGAATTCTTGTTTCTTCATTCTGTTCCAGTTGGATGTTTATTTTTCCCTTTTGTTCCAAATTGTTGCTTTGAGTCCTGGTTTCCTTCCTGTCACTGTTGGTTCCCTGAATATTTTGCTTTATTTCATTTTTGGTATCCTTCATTTGTTTTTTCATTTTTCGACCAAGCTCAATCAGTTCTGTGATCATTTTGATTACCAGGGCTTTAACTTCTCCATCAGATAGGTTGGCTATCTCCTCATTGCTTAGTTCTCTTTCTGAGGTTTTGCTCTGTTCTTTCATTTGGACCATATTTCTTTGTCTTGGTACACCTGATAAGTTGTGAGAGGGCAGGGTCTTAGGTATTCACCAGGGCAGGACAACCCTCTTTGCTGTGCTGTGGTGCTGCCTGTGGGGGAGGGGCCAGAGAAGGAAAAATGCAGCTCACCTGCTCCTCTCTAGAGCACTTTTCAATGAACTCTCATGTGACACTGGGAGTTTCTCCCACCGCAACAACTGCTGTAGTCCACAATCAACTCTGCATCTCAGTTTCCCATTCAGTCAGACCCACTCGCAGTCTGCCACCTTGCTGCAGAATCTTACCAGTCTGGTTATTCTGGGTGACTTTTTCTTTAATTTCTTGGTTGTTGGAGTTCCATGCAGTTTGATTTTCTTGAACTTGTGGTGGTTTATTGATTTTAGATTGGCTGTTATCCTTTTGGTTGTGCAAGGAAGTGAAGTGTTTCTACCTACACCTCCACCTGGGCCAGAACTCCCACAAATTCTTTTTTAAAACAAACTTTTAAGTAATTGCTAACATTTAATTAGGTTATAACATAAGATGCAGGTTTCTGGCTGAGCCTATCCAGGGGTGTCTAACCTGCTACCCTTAGGTCACATGCAGCTCTGGATGGCTCTGAATGTGGCCCAACACAAAACTGTAAATGTACTTAAAACATTATGAGATTTTTTTGTGATTATGTGTCACAAAGTATTTAATGTGGGGCCCAAGAGAACACTTCTTCTAGTGTGGCCTAGAGACATCAAAAGGTTGAACACACTTGCAGGGCTTCTTCTCAAAGGTTGGCTGGAGTTGAGTAGAAATAACCCCTTTAGCTGGCAGGGGGGCATTCCACCTGGTCAGAGAACCCCCAAACTTGTACCTTGACACTAAAGCCAGGTGTCAGCTGTTATTTATGTTCCATACAGGCTGTCTCATGCATTTATTCTGCTGCCTGGCCCCTGATAATGCCCCCAGACCAGATGCTTAGCTCAGAGACACCTTGTCTCTATAGTGGTTATTGACATATTGTAATACCCACCAGCATCATTAATTCTGATGTTTACTGAAGTACGCTTTGGGTGAGAATTGAGCTGGAATATTGAGAAGAATCTCTTATCAACATGAAGAAAAAAGGGGAAGATAAACATATTTTGGTTCTTTTACAGCTTCTTTGGCCCTCTGAACTCTAGTCTAATTCCCTAAACTTGTCCTCATCTTCCCCTTTTTTTAGAATTCTGAATCTTGACATCTTTACATAATGTTTTACTCTATATTTCCCTTGGGAGAAAAAAAATCTTAAACAACTAGGTGAACAAGGTAATACAAATGTCCTTGCACAGAGAAAATAATTCTTTCTAAACATATTAGAGATAAGTAAGGACATATAAGGCTGTTTTTCTGAAAATAGTTATGATTGTTTTGTCAAATATCATTTATTCTTCAAAATGATACTTCTTAATCTCAGAAGCAGTTTCTTATTTGAACAATACCCACAAGCATTGCTCACAAGAGTTTTATGTGCTCAATGGTCTGTTTGGCAACCAGGTAATCATTCTTTCCATAAGACTGAAAAAGGTAATATTCTCTTATAGGTATGGTTGTCCTTTTGCTTAGTGGAGTTTGAAAGCAGACTTAACTAGGTATGTGGTCCTCTGGCCTGGGCTTTGTGATCCTCCAGAAAATATAGTGAGTGGGCCAATGAATGAAATCAGGAGGTTAGGCTGAGTTACACCATAGCATTATAGATTGGAAGTGGAGGAAAGAGCTTGATTTCGAGATAAGGACAGTTAGCCCTCTAACTGATCCTTATCCTTGATCCTTGATCATCAAAGTCCTCCATGGACTCCATCCAGGCTTGTGAAATCAGATTATCTAGGAGGATTTCAGGAGGGGTAGCTGGAAATCAATCTATCTATCTATCTATCTATCTATCTATCTATCTATCTATCTATCTATCTATCGTTCCCCCCAGATTATTGTAATGTTCAACCAGGTTTGGAAACAATGCTTTTTAACTTGTATACTTGAGTATAAGTGTGAGTAGACTTGGAATCACAGGTACACAGGAAGCAGTTGTGGCTGGATTAAAATGTGATTCAATGTATCCTCTTCCTGGGGCTCAGATTGGAGGAAGAAAGCAAGAGCTCTTGGTTAGTCTTTAGAAGCCAAGATTCTAAATTGGACTTTATAAACAATGAAAAATCAAATTGCTATAATAGTAGTAGTAGTAGTAGTAGGCAAGTAGTGTAAGGGCATCTTTCTTGTGTTTTTTTATATATATGTATATATAATATATATACACACACACACATATTACATATATATCTTTTATTTATTTTGTATATAGATATATATGTGTGTATACATATGTGTGTGCACAATACATATGTGTGTATATACATACATGCAGGTGCGCACACATACACACCACATATCTTTTATTTAGGTCATAAATCACTGCATCTTGTCAAATCCAGTGGGCAAGTCCCTGTCCTTGTCTAATTTGAATCCCAGTAAAACTTCAAATAGATGACTACTGCCTTCTCCTAAAACCCTTTCTTCTCTTGGATTTTCTTTTCTTTCTTACATTTTTTTTTCTTTTGTTTTCCCCCTACTTCTCTGGCTGTTCCTCCTCTACTCAACTTCTAAGACAAGGATTTTGTCTTGTGCTATCTTCTTTTTCTGTACACTCTTGGCACATGATCTTATACAGACCCAAGCTTTAAATACCATGTATACAGAGGTAGGCAAAAGTAAGTCTACAGTTATGAGTATGTAAAACACACAGTTTATTCCTGTATTATTATTTATTAATTATTATATTATCCATACAAACAACTGTAAATCTACTTTTGCCTACTGTGGTATAGTGAGTGTTTCCACATATATATATTTCCAGCCCTGACCTCTCTCCTGGGTTTGAACTTGCATGGCAAGTTCAGTCTATTTAATATCTCCACTTGAATTTCTAATGATCCCTTGTACACCTGCATCCTCTCTCATCTTCTTCATCTTAATTAATGGTACCATCACCTCCAGACGCTCAGGCCAAGAATCCTCAGAGTCATCCTTTACTCTTTATTTTACCATCCATCTGATCCCTCAGCCAAACTCGTCAGCTCTACCTCCAAAACAGTTCTAGAATCTCACTGTCTCCTATGATGACCACTTGTACAACTTTGGTACAAACCATCATCATCTCTCACCTGGAGCAAAAGCCTTTCAAATGATATTCCCCTCTAAATTCCTCTGTAGCCTAAGATCCAAACTATGGCCAATGAGAAAAACTCTTTCTCTCTTCTTTTAAATGCAAATGAGATCATGTCTTACTGTCCAAATGGATTCCCTTTACAATGAGCAGAAAATTCAAACTCCTTATAATGGGACTCACCCATTAGAATCACATGTGGGCAAATTTAAAAAATAAATAAAACTATGCCCAAACCCCACACCAAATCAATTAAATCAGAATTTCTGAGTTTGGGTTCCTGGGATTGCTGTGAAGCCCCTCAGGTGATTCTGGTGTGCAGCCATGTTTGAGAACCATAGTCCTCCATGCTCTGGCCCAGTCTACCACTCCCACTTCACCTCTCACCTTGCTCTCCACACCAGTCTCCCTGAAATCTGTTATCAGCGTAACCTGACAGGTGCCCTGAGTGAGGGAAGAACCACAGGAAGGGCTCAGGGCAGTGTGAATGAAGCCTAGCTGTCTGGGTAACAAACTAAATGGTGTGTGACAGCAGATTCCTGCCCTTTCCCACCTTCCAACCCTGCCTCCACCCCATAAAGACGTGGCTGGAAGAGGTCATTGCACTGAGGCATTGACAGTTTGTCAGGCAAGTGAAGTATTTGGCTAAGGCTAAAAACCTTCCCACTCCTTTTCAGTCCCAGAGGACAACGCGGCATGTGACCTAGAGGTCAACATGGCAGCAGGGGGAGGTGCTGTCTTGTCAGTCTAAGAAAAGGACAGGATTGGCTAGGGTGCACGGACAGTCTTGGAGTACACAGAAGTGTGGGCTGGGAAATATAAACTGAGGGAAGGGAGAAATGTGCTCAATGTTTCTGGACCCACTTCATGGAGGTGGAGGCTGGGGCTTAATGGACTGGCTGGCCCAGGAAGCTGTGTGGTCAATGGTAGCTCTGAAAAGAAGGGAGTCTGAGGCCCACAGCAGAAGAGAAGCTGAGCTGCTTGGAGGAGGACTCAGTGGCTGCCCCCAATTCCCAAAGGACAGTATTTTGAATGGGAAAAGAGTTCTGGGCCACAGCCTTGGACTGGTCTGACAGGGGGTGGCTGGGTTTTCCTCTGGGTGCTCTGGAGGGGAAGGGCTTTGAAGAACGAGCCTGCCATCCTCTCAGATTTTGCAGCTTTTGAATAAAAGACCTCTTTCCTTTTCTCACCAAACCTCTGCCTTCAGAATTTGCCTGTGGGTGGCGGCAGACAGCCAAATCCCACTTTTGTCTGGTAACAAATCCTTACTTTGCTGTACTTGTTGTTACTGCTGCCAAGAGATTTGCAGGGCTGGCTTCTCTTCATCTTGAAGGTTCAACTCAAATGTCACCTTTTCAAAAATACCCTCTCCTATTATCCTGAATTAGAACACACTTCTTCCTTCATGGTCATTCTCCCAGGGTTTCTCAGACTTGAATGTGCATCAAAGAGGGCTATTTAAAACAGATTAGTGGGCCCACCTCCAGAGTCCCTAATTAAGTAGGTGTGACAGGGGCCTGAGGATTTGCATTTCTGATAAACTCCCATGTGATATTCGTGCTACTGGAGTGTGATGTCCACTTTGAGAACCATTGCTCTATCCCATTACCCAGTGTATCTTTTTCATGACACTTATCACAATTTTCAAAATTTTGTTTCATTATTTACATATTTATTATCTTCCTACTCCCACCCCTCAATAAAATGTAAGTTCCATGAGTACGAGAGACTTTCTAGTCCAGCACAGTATTCCCAGTTTTGGAACATGGTGAAAAGGCTGGGAAACACTTCCTTAAAGAATTTCATGGGAAACATTAAAAAGACAGTGGGTATGTAGTACTCTTAAGATTTTCTTTAGAAGTTACCTGGGACTGGTGGGTGGGTGGTCTAGAACTTGATTGTTCATGGTAAGCTGGGATTTCCAGGGGACTGTCTGAGAAGCGAAGATCTTTCAATGTTTTAGGTTCACTTCTTTCACCTACTTCAAGGTCTACAATTACATCAAAAACATAGTTCTGTGAACATCTGTAATTATATATATAATCACACAAACCCATCTTAATAGTTGGAAAACTTTAAATAAGGGACTCCTGTCATCACATTCTTTCCCTAAAGTAATAATCAAGTAAAGATGCTCTCACTCAGTTGAACTAGCACTGAGAAAGAAAAAAAAATTAGCCCAGACTGAGAAAATTAAAATCTGCCCTGCTATATTCCAAACATTTCACATCAGGCTGGCAAAATAGATATATCCAACTGCAAGTTTATCAGGAAATATATCTCCCCAGGACAGATTACAGCAGTAAAATGTCCTAACAGCACCCCCCTGCTTTGAGGGACAAAGGTTTCCTGCTTGCCAAGAAACCATGTTCTCTAAAAAAGTCAGATGTTCAGAAACTGCTGTTTCAAATAATATCAATAAGAATGAAATATCTGACACTTACCTGAGGTCCCAAGTCACTTTGACATAGACGAGCATCTTTAATTTCCAACTCTGGTACAGAGCGCCATAGAAGGATTTCTAAGCACAATAGTCATATTTACCTTTGTTGTTTCCAAGGTAGCAGAACACTGATTCCATCACACAGTCCATACCTGATGGTGACCACTTCACACACAGCCCTGCTGTGCTTTGAACCTTTCAAACACTCTGCTTTCATTTACATGAAACCACCCTCTCCCACCAAGCCCTCCACTATCTGTTCCTTTATTTGGTGATATACCCCATGGATCTTCCGGTGTGTGGCCCCCGTTATTGCAGTGAGTCATAAACCTGACTTTGGTGGACCGCTGGAATAGCTCTTGTGAATAAGCCATTAGCCAAAATAGCACTAAAACTCAAATTATAGCTTATTTTATTCCAACCCTTCTGCAGACAAAATAAGCTGTGAACCTGTCTGGGGTTTAGAATACTAAATGTTATCGTCATTCTCTCATGTCATACCTAGAAACTTTCTAAGGTTTACATTCCAACCCAGTTTATTTTCAGCATTCTCAGACTTCTTCCTTAGATTTGATCCAAAAAATCCATTTTTCAATTCCTAGGAATGAAAAAATTGCATGTCAGTCACTTAATTAGGTCCACTTAGAATGTGAACATTAAAAGTTACATGGTAGAGGCAGTGTCATAGTGTGTTCTTCTTACTTAAAAGGATTCACAGTAGATTTTACGAAGTGAACTCTGCTTCATCTTACTCTGGAAACACATAGCCTTGTATCTGTGATGCCTGGTTGGCAGTGTATCTGGTTGGTAGGCCTCACCAGGTCAAGTGGCCAAGATGACAGGCAGGTAGCAGCACATGTAGGCAGGATGTTATTATCACAGGAGTCTGAGTAGTAACAGAGGGACTACCAGATCCAGAAGGCAAAGACAGGGTGGGGATCAGACCAAGATAGGACTTACATACACTACCTGCCCACATACAGTGCTTAACACTACTCTCTGTACTTTCTCCATGGATCCAGTCTCTTATGCCTGATTAAGCCTGAGCACCTGCTGACACATAATAGGCTCAGCCTCTGCTGGCTGCCCCTGCCCAGTGTAGATCCCTTCAGTGATCATACTTGAGCCCTGCACTCTGCCTACACCCACTGCTTTGGTCCCACAGCCTCCTCTCTGGCCTCTGCTCCACTGTTGGGCTAAAGAGACTCCCCAGAAAACTTCAAGTCACCCCAACAAGACTTGTGTGACAGACTTTTTAGTTGGTTGCATTACCGTGGGTTGGGCCACCCTCTTACCCTTTGATCTATGTTACTGATAGTCACAGCCTAGGGACTGAAGTTTCTAATGTCCTTTTTAAATAGGTCTAGTTTACTCTCCACAGTGATGCTCTGCAGCTATGTGGGAATGAAGATTTCAACATAACTTAAGGCTATGCCCACTGAGGGCTTCTCTACTAGCCTGGTGCATCTGTTCAGCAAATATACACTCACTGCCCTTTCCTACCTGCTCCTGTGAAAGGCACTGAGTATGGAAGACATGCTCTCTGCCACTTTGCAGCTTACAGTGCAAGAAGATGATAGACAAGGAGCAAAGTAATTACATATTCAAAGCATTGTATAAAAAAAGGCCTGGGTGCCAGGAGAACAGTGACAGAACACAGAAAAACACAGTTTAGTTTAGCTGAAGTATACAGCAAGAAAGGATGTCTAAGGACAGAAACTGATCACTTAAGATGCCAGGCTAAAGGTTTCTCTTTCTTCACTAAGTAAAGGGGAGTCCTTGAGGACACTAGAGTATGGGCAGTGATAATGGGTAGGAATTTGTGAGGTGCAGGGTGAAAGAAAGGCTGACCATGTGGGGAAATGAGCAAAGATACTTTGCAGTGGCTGATAATGGCCTCAAGTATAAGAACCTGACTGTGGGTAGAACGAGTGTGGTGCGGAAATGAAAGGGAAGATGTGACCAGTGAAAAAGAAGGACTCAAGAATGTGGTGACTGAGGAGATCTGGCCAAGATGGAGGCATAGGTAGAAATATTTCCCTTCCTCACACAATCGAAAGAAGGATAACAACTAATTTAAAAACAATAAACCAGAAGTGCCAGAAAATCAAACTGCATGGAACTCCGACAACCAAGGAGTTAAAGAAACATTCACCCAGACCGGTAGGTGGGGAAGAGATGGGAGATAGGCAGCAAGGCAGGGACTGTGGGGGCAAGGCTGAATGTGAAACTAAAGACTCAAAACTAGCTGTAAAATACTGTGGGGATTGTTACAGCGGGAGAAACTTCCAGTCTCACAGGAAAGTTTGTTGGAAAGTGAGGCTAGAGAGGAGCAAGGGAGCAGCATCATTCCCTTTCTGACCCCTCCCCCACAGACAGTGACACAACACAGCAAAGAGGGTTGCCCCACCCTGGTGAACACCCAATGCTCTGCCCCCTTACAACAAAACAGGTACACCAAGACAAAGAAATATGGCCCACATGAAAGGACAGATCAAAACTCCAGGAAAAGAGCTAAGTGATGAGGAGATAAAAAACCTATCTGACACAGAGTTCAAAACACTGGTAATCAGGATGTTCACAGAACTGATTGAGCTTGGTCACAAAATGAAGGAAGAAATGAAGGCTACCCAAAGTGAAATAAAGCAAAATATGCAAGGAACCAACAGTGAAGAGAAGGAAACCAGGACTCAAAGCAATGATTTTGAACAAAAGGAAGAAATAAACATTCAACCGGAACAGAATGAAGAAACAAGAATTCAAAAAAATGAGGAGTGGCTTAGGAAACTCTGGGACAACTTTAAATGCTCTAACATCAGAATCATAGGGATGCCAAAAGGAAAAGAGGAAGAGCAAGAAATTAAAACCTTATTTGAACAAATAATGAAGGAAAACTTCCCCAATCTGGAAAAGGAAATAGACTTCCAGGAAGTCCAGGAAGCCCAGAGAGTCCCCAAGAAGTTGGACCCAAGAAGGAACACACCAAGGTACATCATCATTAACTTACCCACGATTAAAGATAAGGAGAGAATCTTTAAAGCAGCAAGAGAAAAGGAGACAGTTACCTACAAAGGAGTTCCCATAAGGCTATCAGCTCATTTCTCAAAAGAAACCTTACAGGGAAGAAGAGGCTGGAAAGAAGTATTTGAAGTCAGGAAAGGCAAGGCCCTATATCCAAGATTACTCTATCCAGCAAAGCTATCCTTTAGAATGGAAGGGCAGGTAAAGTGCTTCCCAGATAAAGTTAAAGAAGTTCATCATTACCAAGTCCTTATTATATGAAATATTAAAGGGACTTATCAAAGAAATAGAAGATCAAAAACTATGAAGAGTAAAATGACAACAAATATAACTATCAACAACTGAACCTAAAAAACAAAAACAAAAACTACGCAAACAACTAGAACAAGAACAGAATCAGAGAAATGGAGATCACATGGAGGGTTATCAGTGGGGAGGGGGAGAGGAAGAATGGGGTGGATAAAGGTACAGGGAATAAAGAGCATAAATGATAGGCATAAAACAGGTGGGGGAAGGTTTAGAATGGTATAGGAAACAGAGAAGCCAAAGAACTTATATGTACAACCCATGGACATGAACTAAGGTAGGGAGGAATGCTGGAGGGTAGGGGGAGTGCAGGGTGGAGTGGGAATAAAGGGGAGAAAAAAATTGGGAAAACTGTAATAGCATAATCAATACAATATACTTGAAAAAAAACTATGTGTGGGGGTTGTGGCCTTGCTCCCGCTCTGCAAGGCAAATGCTGGGCACATCCAGGTGTGTGCGGGGGGTGGGCTTGAAGTGCTCATGGGTCCATGCTAGGACTCTGTGGGGACAGAAGAAATCATGGGTGGGACCTCCAGCACCTGTCAGGTCACCTTCGAGGTGGACGAGAACTAGGACATCATCACGGTGAAAGGCATTTGGCTTTCAGAAAATGTGATTAATCATACGAAGGGTATCTCTCCATCAGGCTTGAAGTCTCAACAGTATCCTGGTGCTTATGGTGCCTCAGTTTCTGATGAAGAATTGAAAAGAAGAGTAATAAAAGAGCTGGCACTGGAGCAAGCCAAGAAAAAATATGAAAATCAGAAATGACTAAAGCAAGGCAAAGAAGTAGACTACAAGAGGGCTCTTGCCAATGAGCAGTTGACCACAGCTATTCTCCAAGAGAGGATATTAAGTGAAGAGGAATGTACTAAGGCAAAGTACCTGGCTAAGCTGCTTGAGGGGAAAGATCGAATAATAAAGAGACAGGGTGCATACTGCAAAGAGCAGCTGGCTAGACTGGAGGAGAGGAGCTCAGAGTTCTACAAAGTCACCACTGAACAGTATCAGGAAGGTGCTGAAGCGGTGGAAGCAAAATTTAAGCGGTATGAGGTTCATCCAGTTTGTGTGGATCTGCAGGCCAAAATTCTCTAGTGTTTACCTCCAGAATGCCCAGCAGACACTCAGCTGCTCTGCTCTGGCCGACCAGTACAGGTGCTGTGTCAAAAAGGCCAAACAGTTCATGATTGAGAAGGGAGGATTAAATCAACTTTCAGAACAAGCAAAACTCCTTCAATGTTAATTCCACAGGTAGAACATTTTTTTTTTTCCTAGTGAGAAAGTAACCTACTAAAGAGAAGCGCCAGAGAGCAGATTCGACAGAAGCACATCACAGTTTGGTCAACAATGGTTTGAAACATCAAGGCCTAGATCAGGATCAGCCATGAAGGACCCACCCCAGTGTTAATAAACCCCAAGTTTGATGACAAAAGAGAAAGGCAGCCCTCTCCACCTTTTGTACTTTCTATTCAACTTTCTCTTCTAACCAAGCTCCATCATTTGGTGGGCTCCCCTTCAGCAAAGCTTGGGGTTGAGATGGGGACAATGGAACTGGAGTGGGGAGAGGGGTGTGCTCCCCCCTCAGGCCAGCAGTGTGGGGCAGATTTGTCCAGTCTGTGGTGCATTGGGTTTCTCTCTATTTCTTTTCTACTTTGACTTTGTAAGAGCTATTTCATTTTAACTTATGGCGATCATGTAAGACAAAAAGGAGAGAAAATGTGCCTTTTACTGGAATAATGTTTATGATTACAGGTGAAATAAGGCATTTTTTTTACCAACATAAAAACAGCCTTGGCTTGTAAAAAAAAAACAAAAAACAGTGTGGTGACTATCTGTGTTATAGTTTCATTACTTGCCTGCTTTGAAGAATCTTTGAGAGCATTTTCAACACTGTCTTCTGAAGGGACTGTATTTCGTGGTTCACAGTCCACCTGAAACACCTTTGTTACAATGCCACTCTGTCTGCAATCTCTGAAAATTATTATAAAAAGAAAGTCTGTATTATACAAAGACTCCATAAAAGGTGGCTAGCAATTATGATAACTCTATTAAAGTCCCTTTAGCTACTAAATTTATTATATTTTAAATTGGAGAAATCAAAATACAACTTCTATGGTCTTTGTCAACCTTATTCTCATTTCCATTACCTATCACTTTGTAAAAACACACTCCAAAATGTATTGTCTTAAAACAAGTCTGTAAGTTAACCAGGCTCAGCTGGGTAGCTCTCATCTGCAATCGATCATGTTGTTGCAATCAGATATTGGCTGGGCCTGGAGTCAAAAGATCAACTTGGCTAGATGTCCAAAATGGTTTCTTCCCTCATACTCACAGCCTAGGCTAGATGTCTCTCTCAGTATGGAAGTCTCAGGGAAGTCAGACTTCCTACATGGTGGCTAGCTTCACCCAGTGTTTATGTTCCAAGAGACCAGAGGAGAACCTGCAACTTTGTGTGATCTAGTCTTAGCATCATTTCTGAAGCATAGCATAAAAGCAACAGGAGAGCCTAGGCTAGGCTGCCTTAGCTCACTGGGAGGTTAGAGAAAAAGGGGCCTTAGGGACAGGTTCAGGGGATTAGCCTCAGATGAGCTGCTGCTGCCTATTGCTTCCCTGGTTGCAAGTCTAGAGGCCATTAGAATTTAGGATGTGCATGATTGTTGGGGAAGGAGAAGGGAAGGGAGTGGCACAGGCTGCTCCCCAGAGGGAGAACAAGCACTGAGTCCTTTGTCTTGAGGCTTTTATCTCCTATGGCAGGCAGGAAATTTTAGAGTCTCCGGGGAGGGTTTCAGCAGACTATTCATCAGTTTTCCAGGTGTGCTCTTTCAGGGTCATGGTCTTTACTGATTAGTTAGTGCCAAGGCAGGGGGCTGTTAGTCACTACAGCTGGTCCTGGTGTCATTCACCTGGTTTTGCTGCTTTTCTGGGCCTGGAGCTGCAACACAAGAGGCCTAGATGTTCTCTATAGGGAGGTGGCCTTCTGTGTCTGGCTGTAAATTGCTTGGCCATTTTGTTCAGCTATCTGTCTCAGTTTCCCTATTCCACTTGTCCTGGCTTACTGGACAGTCTCACAAGCAGGATTGGGAAATATCTTTCTCTGGGAAACCATGTGTCTTGCTAGAAATCATGGGCTCTATTTTAAAAGACTAGAGACACCGATATTAGGGAACAGCCAATAGCTGTCTTTGCCACAACATCTGACTCCGCTTGGTATGTTTATTTGATACGTTTACTTCTCACTGCTGTCCCGCCTCCTCCACACCAGCATTTGTGTTGAAAAATCAGAGCTGGAACACAGTTGATTCTGTTTTATCTGTCAAGGTACTTAATGCTTTTTACATTTCCAATTGCTTTGTTATTAACTGATGTTAATATTGGTACATTTTTCCATTTCATTAGCATTTCTTTTGCAACTTATATTTCTTACATGCCATTTTTTGCATTTCTTAAAGTTTCTGAGTCTTTCAGTAAATAAGTCCCAACTTAAAATTCTTTAACTGTTCAGAAATGCATAAATATCAATTCCAAAACAGTTTAGAAATGTTTAACACTAAATAATATCTGTTTTAAGCCACATTTTTAGAAGAAGAAAAAATTTCTCAGAAATACACAATTTGCCCTGACTGGTGTGGCTCAGTGGATTGATCTCTGGACTGTGAGCAAGGAGTCACAGCTTCCACTCCCAGTCAGGGCACATGCCTGGGTTGTAGGCCGGGTCCTCAATAGGGGGTGCAGAAAAGCAACCACACCTTGATGTTTCTCTCTCTCTCTCTTTCACCTTCCCTTCCCCTCTCTCTAAAAATTCTTTTAAAAGAAGAAATATGCAATTTATATAAACAGCCACTATGTATCAGTGAGTGACAATATTTAAGAAATAACACACTTGGCTCTTTGTGCTAGTTGGGGGATACTTGCATGCTCACTGGCTGGAGTGACTTACAGATGGCTAAACTTTGGAGAAACTTTTGTTTTGTTTTTAATAACAAAACCAGATTTGCAGATGCATGAATCTGGATACAGATAAAGATAAACTGCTAATTTACCTTATTCACCTCAATATCCTGTCATCTGAATGTTCCATTTGGTCTCAGGTCTATTGTGCAAGATATAGTCATCCTCTTTCTTAGCATACTTCCCAGACATCATAAATACCTCCATCCAGGGATCATTCAAATCCTGGATAATTGTGGGTCTCCCTGCATTTGCATTTACAGCCCCATTGTCACAATGAGGGGAAGCCTGATTTCCATCCACTCACTCTCCCTCCTTTAGGTCCAGGTTGTCTCCCTGACCACAGCTGCCCCTTTTCTTGGTGACTCAGCCAGGGCTTTTACCATGGACTTTGTTCCCCACAGGTAGAGCCCAGAAACTAGCTTAAATTCCCTGCAAAATAAAAGGATTTCCTGATTGTAATCCCAAAGAAAGATTAGGTTTGGAGTTGGAGCTAGAAATCCTACTCAGAGCCTAAATCTCATTGGAACATACATCAATTTTTGCCAGGGTTGGAATCAGAAACCTTAAAAAATATGTATCTTTAGGAATAATAATAAGAGGTACACTTGGCATAAAAAAATTGCATGTAGCTCTACTCCCACAAAGATTACTATCCCCTCAATAAAACACCAGAATTATTTGAATGATTGCAAGGAAAGAGTGAAGTTGGAGCTGTAAAAATTCTGCAACTTGGTCTAGGTCAGGTTTTCTCAACCTACTGAAAACTGCTAAGCACTGGCTAGATGTCTTGATTGGTTGGTATATTGTCCCATACACCAAAAGGTTGCAGGTTCAATCCCCGGTCAGGTATGGGAGGCAACTGATTGATGTTTCTCTCTTATATCAATGTTCTCCCTCTCTCTCTTTGAAATCAATAATATAATAATAAAAAATATCCTCAGGCAAGGATTAAAAAATTAAAAGAAAACTACTGAAAGTTTGGGCTAGATAAGTTTTGTTGTGGGGGGCTGCCCTGTGTGCATTGTGAAGTGTGTAGCAGTATCCCTGGCCTCTACCCACCAGATGCCACTTGCACACTCCTACCTCTAGCTATAGAAACTGAAAATGTTCTCAGACATGACAAAATGTCCCCTTGGGGCTAAAATTATACCCAATTGAGAACCTATGGTTTAGGAACATGAAAGGATTAAGTGAAAACCACTTATTCACCAGACTAACACTTTTCAAATTGAGGCATGCCTGTTGAGCTGGGTCACACAACAGCAATATTTTAGCCCTTTGTTAAAAATCTGAGTAAGACCTGGCTGGTGTAGCTCAGTGAATTGACTGTGGGCCTGTGAACCAAAGGACTGCCAGTTCAATTCCCAGCCAGGGCACATGCCTGGGTTGTGGGCCAGGTCCCCAGTAGAGGGCACACGAGAGGCAACCACACATTGATTTTTCTCTCTCTCTTTCTCCTTCCCTTCCCCTCTCTTGAAAAATAAATAAATAAAATCTTTCAAAAAATCTGAATAATAACAAACAACAACAGCTACTACATATCTTACCTCTGATTTTCATCATGGCTACAGTAAGTTCTATTAACCTCATTTAACAAAAGATGAAACTGAGACTCATATGGCCACATAACTTAATGTCACACAAATAATTTCAGATGGAACTGGGATTAAAATCCACATGTGAAGTTCAACAAACTCCATCCTCTTTCCTCCCACTCCAAACTACCACTCTCAAAGCAATTATCTTCTTGCCTTTGTTGCTGCCTTTGGAGATGACATCTGGATTTTCCTCCACACAAAAACAATATTTTAGGGCACATTATATATTCCAAAAAGCTGCTGATAGATGCTCTCATAACCTGCCAGCAAGTTAAATTTATTACTGATGTTGCAAAACTGGGGGGTTCCTCAGGTTCTGCTAAAGAAAAGTGACTGTTCTCAGTGGATTCCGATTACCCTCAACTACCTGTTTTCAGTTCAAGGCAGCTTTTACCTCAGCCTGCCTTGATACACCTTGACCATGATATTAAATCATTGGCAAAAAAAAAAAAAAAGAACCATGCAAGCTCATTGCTAAAACACTACAGAATAATGCCATTAGAGATAGGAAGTTCTTGACCACAAAGGTGGCTTTTAAAGAAGCAAGACAGACATCAGAAACTTTATAGACCTTGAACTAAACTATCAATATGGACCATCAAAACCTGAAAACCCCCCTCCCCACTGAGATGTTCCTGAGTTCCTGGCCCCTCCTGTCCACCTGTGTTCTTTACTGACCATTCTCTGATGTGAAATTCATGAATATATATACAGGCACATGAAAGTACAAATATGACAATGCCCTTATACCTTTTCTTCAATTCTAGAATATCAAACTTTAATAAAAATGTTCCAAAAAAGTATGCTGGTCAAATTCCTCTAAATGGAAACATTTTTTTCCCCTATTAGTTTGTCAGTTGCCATCTCTGGCTGCATATTAGAATCACCTGGAAAATTTAAAAAATACTGATGCCTGGGTTCCACCCCCAAGCGATTGTTATTCAGTTGGTTTCGGGTGTGGTCTGGGCATGAAGATTCTGCAAAGCTCCCTGGGTGAGTCTCATGACCACCTGTAGCCTCATGCTTCCCTGTATCCACACCCTTGTGCCCTGTGCCCTTGTAGAGTCTCCTCCCACATTGACTTTAGGTGTTGCCATGTGGTTTGCTTTGGCCAATGAAATATTAACAAATATGACACAAGCAGAGACTAGAAAAACATCTGCTTTTGGGCTTGACCTTTCTTATTGCTTTTGGCAGTGAGACTGAGATAGGATAGGGGTAACATCTGGACTCCATCTTGACCAAAATATCCATCTTAGAGGCCTATGACTCCTCATTTTCAGTATAAAATTAACCTAACCACATTCTTAAAGGAAAGAATGTACAATAGCCCTGGCTGGTGTGGCTCAATACACCGGATCAAGCACCAACCTGTGAACCAAAAGGTCTCCAGTTCAATTCTCAGTCAGGGCACATGCCTGGGTTGTGGGGCCAGGTCCCCAGTTGGGCGCATTTGAGAGGGAACCAATCAATGTTTCTCTCACACATTGCTGTCTCTCTCCCTCTCTTTTCCCCTCCCTTCTCCTCTCTCTAAAAATAAATAAAACAAGTTTTTTTTAAAAGAACCTTTGGTTTGTTTTAAAAAAGGAATATACAATAATATCCTTTCTTTACATCATGTTCTGCAAAATATTTGCTTTGTACAGGACCTCTGAGTGGTCCACTGACCACGGAAAACATCTTACGACAACCCTGGGATCAACCTCCACCAGATGACAATCATGAGACAACATACCTAATCCTCATTCCCAAGCCCTACACCCACCCCAAGGCCCCTATATGAGGCATCAAGAACCACTCAGGAAGCTCGACTTCTTTTTTCTGGTCAACTCCCTTGTGCACAAGCTCTTTTAAAAATACTCTTATCTGCTTGATTTTATACTGAGTTTAGTGCTCATTTGTATGACACTGAGACTCAAGAACCTAGCATTCAAGGTCCGGTAACAAGACACTGTGTGAAAAAACTGAGGCTACCCTGCTGAAGACACAAGGCTCTGCTAACAGCCAACACTAACCACCAGAAACGTGTGTAAAGCTATCTTAAACTATCCACCCTAAGGTAAGGCAGAAAGTGACTGCAACCACCCACTTCAATGACCTCAGATAAGGCCAAGAGAAAACTTGCCTCATTGAAGGCACACCAAAATGATGACCTACAAAATAATAAGCAAATAAAATGACTTCTAAGACAGTAAGTTTCAGAGGTTTGTTATGCAGCAATAGCTAATTGATTCAGCAGCCAAGGTTGAGAAGCGCTGGTTATATGATAATTTTGGAGATCATTTTCTTTATTTATTATATTTATTTGTTGATTTTTTAATTTATTACAAAAGGAATGCTCTTAATTTTGGAACCTACAAAAATTATCAGGAAAAAAAATGATTGTATCACAGAGGCAATGACTGCTAAAGTTTGGCATGTTTTCTTCTGTTTTTTTTTTTTTCTGTGTACTTTTAAAGAGTATCAAAATAATATAGTGTAGATTTTATTCTAATTTTTTCATTTATTTTATCATATATTCATGTATCATTCAAAACTTCACGAACACAATTTTTCCTCTTAATATGTTAATGACCTTTAATAGTTAACAGTCTCATTTAAAGTCCTTTGTCTCTTTATTAAGAAACTAATTATTGGGGACTCCCGGTCAAGATGGAGGCATAGGTAGATACACTTTGCCTCTTTGCACATCCAAAAGGACAACGATAAGTTTAAAAACAAAAAATAACCAGAACTGCCAGAAAATTGAACTGTATGGAAGACCAACAACTGAGTTAAAGAAGAAACATTCATCCAGACCAGTAGGAGGGGTGATGTGCAGTCAGGGTAGAGGGGACTCCTGGCAGCTAGAGGACTGGGTGGTCCCACATTTGTGTGCGGATAAACCGGGAGGAACAACTGGGGAGCGAGACAGATGTTACAACCCAGGATTCCAGCTCCAGGAAATAAAGCCTCACAACCTCTGACTGGAAAAACCTCTGGGGGGTGAGGCAGCAGGAGAAACTCCCAGCCTCACAGGAGAGTCCATTGGAGGGGCCCACAGGGTCCTAGAATGTACACATCCAACCCACTCGGGACTCAGCACCAGGGCAGCACCTAAAAGGGCACAATTTACTTATGGGTAGCAGAAGAAGTGACTGAAAGTAGGGTGAGAGACAAGTAAGTGGCACTGTTCCCTCTGTGACCCCTCCCTCACATACAGCACCACAATGTAGTAATGTGGGTTGCCCTGCCCTGGAAAATACCTAAGGCTCCGCCCCTTACTACATAACAGGTGTGCCCAGACAAAAAAATATGGCCCAAATGAAAGAAGAGATCAAAGCTCCAGAAAAAATACAACTAAGTGATGAAGAGATAGCCATCCTATCAGATGCACAGTTCAAAACCCTGGTAATCAG
>CM052547.1:57966194-57980406 GCA_028533065.1 Trachops cirrhosus | reverse complement strand
AAACATCCAACCAGAACACAATGAAGAAACAAGAATTCAAAAAAATGAGGAGAGTCTTAGGAACCTCCAGGACATCCTTAAACATTCCAACATCCAAATGATAGGGGTACCAGAAGGGGAAGAGGAAGAGCAACAACTGGAAAAGTTATTTGAACAAACAATAAAGGAGAACTTCCCCAATCTGGCAAAGGAAATAGACTTCCAGGAAGCCCAGGAAGCTCAGACTTTGGGAAGTCCAACTTCCCAAAGAAGTTGGACTCAAGGAGGAACACACCAAGGCACATCATAATTACACTAGCCAAGATTAAAATGAAGGAGAGAATCCTAGAAGTAGCAAGAGATAAGGAGACAGTTACCTACAAAGGAGTTCCCATAAGATTGTCAGCTGATTTCTCAAAAGAGACCTTGGAGAGAAGTATTCCAAGTCATGAAAGGCAAGGAGTGCTCTACATCCAAGAATACTCTATCCAGCAAAGCTTTCATTTAGAATGGAAGGACAGATAAAGTGCTTCTCAGATAACGTCAAGTTAAAGGAGTTCATCATTACCAAGCCTTTATTATATGAAATGTTAAAGGGACTTAATCTAAGAAAAAGATAAAAAATATGGACAGTAAAATGACAACTCACAACTATCAACAACCAAACTTAAAACAAAAACAGAAACAAACTAAGCAAACAACTAGAACAGGAACAGATTCACATAAATAAGGATCACATGGAGGGTTATCAGCAGGAAGGAGGAGGGGGGAGATTGGGGGAAAAGGTACAGGGATAAGAAGCATAAATGGTAGGTACAAAATAGACAGGGGGAGGTTAAAAATAGTATGGGAATTAGAGAAGCCAAAGAACTTATATGTATGACACATGGGCATGAACTAAGGTGGGGAACTGATGGTGGGAGAGGGGGTACAGGGTGCAGGGAAATAAAGGGGAGAAAAAATGGGATAACTGTAATAGCATATTCAATAACATTTTAAAAAGAAACTAATTATCTTAAGTACATAGAAACAGACTTGACTAAAGCAGTGCGATGTCAAAAAATTTTTTTAAAAAAATAAGAGTGTTGGCAGAGTGAGCTGAGACTTTATTTTGGGAGAATAAACACTTGACTTGGCTTTTAGTTTGGAGCCTGGGTTAAGAGGCAATTGCCCAGGCAGTAAACTCCTCTACCCCAAAGGTGAGATGAGGACTGGGGCTGAGCTTCAGGTGGGCATCCTGTGCCCTCCACTCCCCTACACAGCTCCTTTCCTGCCAGCTCCAAAAGTAGGAGGGATCGCAGTAGTCATTCACTTGGATAGGATATCAGATAACTCAGATACCAACTTCCCATCATGGGTCTCAATCTTCTTCATAATCACCATCTTGGAGGAGCTGGTGCTGATGCAGCTGAAGAAGCCAGAGCTCCCGCCAAACCAAACCTGGCCTGGAAGCCTAGGCCATAGTTCAGGTTCCCGTAAGCTGCTGGTGGTCTTGGTATGGATACTCATATTCTGCATTCCGGACTCCAGCTGGCTCTCTCGCCCTCCAGCAACTTGCAGTAGGTGGTGATCTCCATGTCCAGGGCCAGCTTGACATTCATGAACTCCTGGTACACAGCTGCTGGGCCATGTCCTGCTTGGTGGCTCTCAGAGTGGCTTCCAACTCAGTCACCTTGGCTCAAGCATTCTTGATAGCCAGCTTGCCACAGTGCTCTGCATCTTTGAGGGCAGTCTCCAGGGAGGCCCTCTGGCCTTTGAGGCCATCTATCTCAGTCTAGATTCTGCTGATGTTCAGATTAGTCTCAAATCTCCATCTTCATGTGACACAAACCATCCCCATGCTTCCCAGCCAATATCTGCAGCTCCTCATACTTGATTTGGTACAGGGCCTCACCCTCAACCTGGATGCAGTTGGTGATCTCCTCATACTAGGCCTTGACTTAGGCAATGATGCTGTCCAGGCCCAGGGAGTGGTTTGTTGTTCATGGACAGCACTACAGACATGTGGGAGATCTGGGCCTGCAGCTCACAAATCTCCTTGTCATACAACTGCCTGTAGAAGTTGATATCATTGCTTAGCCCTTCCAGGCAGGAATCCAGGCCAGCTCTACCTTGTTCAGATAAGCTTCATCCACATCCTTTTTGATGAGGAAATTCATTCTCCATCTCTGTACTTGTTGATCTCAACCTGGTACTTATTCTTCAAGTCCTCCACCAGTCCCTGCATGTAGCCAAACTCCACTTTCAGTCTCAGTTTCTTCTAGGTCAGTGTTTCCAGCTGCTGCCAAATGTTGTTGATACAGGTCTCGAACATATTGTCCATGTTACTGCGAGTCATCTTATGCTGCTGCAGGGGAGTCCACTTGATCTCCAGAATCTTATTCTGTTGCTCCAGACTCCACTCTTTATCAATGAAGGAAGCAAACTTGTTGAGGCTCTTGATCTGCTCCTTCACCTGGTTGCACACGGCCTGGATGTTGGGGTCCACCTCCTGCTTCACGGAGCTCAGTAAGCTCTGATTCACTTCAATGGCTTTGATGATTGCCATACCCAGCTCTACTGAAACTGCTGACCAGATACATGTTGACACCCAGGCAAAGCCAGAAGCTGCTGCCCACCTGGGAAAAGGCCAAGTAGCTGATGTTGGGCCCACCCAAGTACGAGTGGCTGCTGAAGGCCTCGGGGTCAGAGGTGGACACCTTGAAGGACTTCTGAGTCATCTTTATGGACATGATAGAGGCTGGGGTGGAGGTGAGGAGCCAAACCAGACAGAGATTTCCAGAAGGAGCCAAAAAGCTGCTTCTAAAAAATCTACTTTATTGTAAATGTATACAAGCACTAATTTTTCTTTGTGTAGAAAACTCAAAAATTTTTCGTATAAATACTTTCCCTAAGATGAGCACACCTAAAATATTTACACTGCTTTCAGAGGAGACACTTAGTGGGCACAGAGTAAAATACTAAGAGGCATAAAAAAATCATCTTTTATTTTTAGACTCTTCAGAAGCTTTATTAATTCCTTCAAACTATGTAATCTGCCATTATGTTACTACTTCATTTTACTGCTACCAGCATCTTCTGTAGGAGCCCTCTTATAGCATTAGGCAAGAAGTATTATTTAATTTGTTAATTTTTCATAATTGAGATGACTTTTTTTGATAGAAGTGGGGTGGGAATTAGGAAAAAGCCACAAATATCAATATTTAATAAAAATAATAATGTGTGTTAGGGGTTATTTTGTTTCATTTTCTTTCTTTCTTTTTTCTTTTTAATTTTCAAATTCCAAAACAATCTTTGTAACTCTCCTCAAAAAGCCATGCAGCAGTTCAGCCACCAGGGAGCCCTGAGAACCTTTTTTAAAGTAGTACCTGGGCCAGCCAGGTATTGGTTTAGGGCCTAAAAGTGTTCTAATAATGTGGCCAAACCTATCTTGCTGCACCAAACAATTCCCCTATCACAGACTTGCAAAGCAATTGAGTTTTTTCTTACAACACAAGGTCTCCAAGTTAAGATGTGTTTCCATATTGGTAAACTGATAAAATCATTGAATAGGGAAGAAAGAAATAAAGTAGTTAATATCAAACTGAAGTGACAATAGCTTTTAAGTCCCAATAAATCAATATAAAATAAAGTGGAGAATGATTATGGTGGTTGCAGGCCATGTCCTGGATAATAAAAGAACTATTGACTAAAAACAGTATTTTCTTCAGAGCCTAATGAAATCTCTTCAGAGGTTCCAATTCCTGGAAAGGTTCCTGAAATTCCAGTGTGGAATTCAAAATAAAAATAGTATTAACACACAAAGCACTTCATTGAGCTGTACTCTTATGAATTCTGCTCTTTACAGCATATCTCAATAGAAGACAAAACATTACAGATATATGTTGAAAATATTTTTTAACTTTTATTTATTGATTTTGAGAGAGAGAAAAACATTGATTTGTTGTTCCGCTTATTTATATATTCATTGATTGACTCTCATATGTGCCCTGACCAGAGATCAAACCTGCAACCTTGACATATCAGGATGATGCTCTAACCAACTGAGCTCCCTGGCCAGGGCCAAAATAATTTTTTGTTTTGAGCACTTAATTTTTAGTGCCCTTCTAGTCCAGCACTGATTCTCACAGAAAGAAAGAAAATTAAGATGTCATTATATTATAAATTATTTTAATCATCATGTTCTTAACTTACTTAGAGACTGCAATAGCTTTAACTTGTATTTTTCCATCAGGCAGAGTAATAGGCTTTGTATACTTAAATGTATTATTTTCACCATAACCAATTCTCTTTAGAAATTCAGGTTTGCTGCCATTCAGGGTATAATATATATTGACATCTGGGGTATCTGAAAAACCCAAAACAGAATAACTGGGATTAACACTAAAGCAACAAGTCCCTAAATAATGCCAAAGGATCAGTTATTTAGTGAGATTTTTTATATATTGTAGAAATTAACAGTAATTGAGTTCCTTCTCTATGCTGGGCACTCTGCCTTATGTGAATAAGCTCATTTCATCTGTAAAAACCTATTAGATAGGTCCTATTTTATACCCACTTTATAGATGAGGTAACTGAGTCCCAGAGAGGTTAAGAAATCTATCAAATAACAGTAGAGTTGTGGTTTGACTTCTGCTAAGTTGGATGCATAGCCCATGCTCTTGAACCACTATGCTATTGCGTCTCCAACAGGGCACTGATACATACAAATAGAGTAGGGGTCTGTGTTAAGATTGGAATACCCATGCAGAAAGCAGAAGATAATTTTTCATTTTTTGCACATTGCTTAAGAAATGATTTTATATTTTATTTGAACTTGGTAAATGATTCATTCTCACAATTCTTGGAAAATTTCTAAAGCTAGTAAGTGCATATGAATCAAGATTCAACATTTCAAAAATGATACATAATTAAAGCTCTCTTTCCCACTCCCAACATCTTGGGTATCTTTTAAAAAATATTTTATATCCACACAAGCATATATGTGCATGTTCTTAATTTTCTCACACTTTTTATACAGAGGAGACATATCATACCTGTTCATTTCTTTTTTCATAATTTTCTCACTCTTTTTATACAATGGTGACATATCATACCTGTTCATTTCTTTTTTCATTTAACAGTATATCTTGGATATTGTTCTATATTGGTACATAAAGAGTGATTTTTTTACCCACAATCTCACCCATATCATGTGCTATCAATTTTTCTTTTATTTTTGCCAATATCTTGGATTAAAAAAAAAGTATCTTGTAGTTTTAACTCACATTTCTTACATTTTGAGTAAGATTCATTTATTCCTTCAATAAATATTTACCACATACCTATTATGTGCCAGAGACTGTTCTAGTATCAAGAGATATACCAGTGACCAAAGTCCCTGCTCTCATAGAGCTTCCATTTCAGGAAGAACACACAAACAGTAAAATGAAAAATGATATACAATCTGTTGAATGGTGATCAAATGCAATGGAGTAAATGAAGCAGGATATAAGGTCTGGTCAGCAAGCAGTAAAGGGGGAGGCAGAAGCATATTCTTGAATGTTTAAAGGACATTTGTGTCTCCTTTCCTACAAAATGTCCTTTTATATCCTTTATCCTAGTGTTATTTTTTGTCACTAAATTTTAGAATGACTTATTAGACACTTAAAATATTAGAAGTTTGGATACCCTGTTACTCATATCACCATTTTTCAATAACCATCCAACTTCAAAGTCATGGGCACATATATTAAAATTTGTATTTTGCTTTGAGGACTTAAAAATAATATTAGCTTCTAAGATAAAAGGAGGCATAGTATAATGTAATACATTCTTAGTTGGAACCCTGTCTAGGAAGCGCAGGGATCATAATATAAAAATAGATAAATAATTTTCATACATATCATATTGGGATCTCAAAGTCTGTTTTAAATAACCATTTTTTCATGTTTTATCTATAAAACTTTCCCTCCTCCTTATATTATACATATATGTGTGTATATATATACACACACACATATACAGCCATATATATGGATGTATATATGGATATATATGTGTATATATATCCATTTATATGAGTATATATATACACACTTCTGACATTAGTAGGGAATATATTCACTGCTTTATTTCTGTAATAATAGCTAAGGTTTATTTTGGCATTATTACATGCTAGACCCTGTGTACCTCATATCAACTCATTTAATCCTTGCAATGGCTCTAAATGTTAGATATTATTATCACTATCTTATACTAAGGAAACTGAGACGCCAGAAGGCTAAGATGTACCAAAAATCACCAGAAGTTGTCAAATCCAGAATTCAATCTCCAACCTGAGTGGAGACTCTGTGTTTGATCAAATTATTGTCCCAGCAAAAATAACGAGCATCCTGTGAACGTTTGGGGAAGCCCTGGGTCTTCCTACCTTGGCTAAGGTGAGTCCAGGCATTGCTGCAATTATGTACCTATACATATGAAAGGGTGGTCAAAGCTAACCATTTCAATCTAAAAATACACGACTCTGTAAACCACCAAATGTAACACTGTTGCAAATTTTGGAAGTTTTATAAACTTCACAAGGTCCTAATCATAAAAAAACATGCAAAGAAGAAAACCAACAACCAGATTAACATAAAGAGTATGGTCGTGTTATTTGAAACCATTTCAAGTATGTTTGATTCTTACCTGATTTCATTTCTAAGAGTGTATTGTTATCAATTTCATGGTTGGCTTTTCCAGGGTGAGGCACTCGCAGTGGTATGATTTGAGGTACACACACTGAACCAGCAGTCATTTTCCCTGCTTACATTTTTAAAAAATGCACATGAAAATAAACTCCAACAGCCACCTATATTTGAACACAAAAACTGAAGAGAAGCACCACATCTGAATACAGTAAAATTAGTAAAAACTAAAGAGAATACTGTTAATACATCACCTACAAATATTATTCAATTTTTTTTTACCTCAAGTTGTTATTTATTTTAATGAAGGGGAAGAAAAAAGAACCTTTTAGGATAGTGAAAATATACTTTACTTTAATACAATAGCTGCCATCAATGTACTGGTTCCAGAAAGACAAAAGAAAATACAAGCATTCTATAATAAGCTTTCATTTGCCTTTTCAATTACTTCTAAAGAATACTTCAATTCTGTTCAACCTTATGACTTAGGGAGTTGAAAATTTTTCCATGATAAAAATATAATTTTGGCAACCACAACCTTGATAATTTGTAAAGAATGAAGTTAAAAAAGCTCGTATAGTGTATCAATAATGAATGCTTTCCTCTCTTTGAATCAAATTCTATTATAACTAGTATAAGAATTCAGATGACCTCGGTGAAACATGTATCAAAATGTTCATGAAAAAATACATTTTTATTTATCACTTTCACCTTGTAGATATTTTCTAAATGGATATTTTAAATGCACAGAAATAAAAGCTATCTATCATGCAATGCTGGAGAGACTTGGAATTCAACAGAAGTAAAACTGCCTAAATTCTAGAGTTGATCACCTTAGGGTAAGAATAAATGTCGTAAATCTCTTAATTGTATACAGATTGCTGTTGGGATTAAAGTTAAGTTGTATAAGCCAAAGTTACCAAGAAATAAAATCTTATATGAATTTATCGCAAATCAACAATCCTAGTAAAAAGAAGATAACACAATTATACAGAAAAATCTGTATTTGCACCTTTAAAAAAAAAGGAAGTATCAACTGAAATAGTAGAGAGCTTTCCAACTGCTGAACACAGAAACTTTTCAGAATCCATTGGGAAAAAGGGCTTCCATTCAGACTCTAATCTCCTTGTTGGTTTAATGATGGGAAATATGATTCAAAATTCTACTTGATAGTTGCAGAAATAATGTCAGATGATTTCCATTATGGCAACCCATACACACTACATGAATTCCCATGAAAACTTTTATTCCCAAGTCTCCTAAGATTTCGTAAGTCTCCTAAGCTATGATCTTCCTACAAATATAAAATGGGTTAAAACAATATTCGCTGGGATCATCCTATTTACTGGCTTTTGTCCATTTGACAATCTCAATTTCATTTGACTATCTTCCTTGATAAAGTAATAAGGTCTTTCTACACAAAAAATAATTCTTCCCTCATCAAAATTACAACACATCTACCTTCCTAGGACATTGAGAGAGACAGGCAAATGGAATCATGGATAAATTTTTTTAAAAGATAGAAAATAAATATCCAAGGTACAAATACTTCACAACTGAGTTTCAGAATGTGTTTTTCATCACTCTATTTTAAGGAATGTTACTCTTTCCTCATTAGCCCTCTACTCCACACAATTCACTGGAAAAAACAGACACCCTTCTTTTGAATCTTTTTCACATTCTGAGTTATGAGGCAAGATTCACTATCACCTGAATGTCAAGTTACCACTCTTTAAAAATAGGTGAAAAGTGCTGATGGCTGTCTGTGTACTAGTGCTGATATGACTTTTTTTCTCACATTTCCCCCCGTTTATTCTCCTCCACCCTCCACCCCTCCTCCCACCTGCATTTCCCGCCCCTCCTTAGTTCATGTCCATGGGTCATATATATAAGTTCTTTGGTTTCTACATTTCCTATACTATTCTTAACCTCCCCCTGTCTGTTTTGTACCTATCATTTATGGTACTTATTCCCTCTACCTTTTCCCCCATTCCCTCCCCTCACCCTCCCTGCTGATAATCTCCATGTGATCTCCATTTCTGTGATTCTGTTCCTGTTCTAGTTGTTTGCTGAGTTTGTTTCTGTTTTTTTTTTTAGGTTCAGTTGTTGATAGTTGTGAGTTTGTTGTCATTTTACTGTTCATATTTTTGATCTTAACATTTCATATAATAATGGCTTGGTGATGATGAACTCCTTGAACTTGATCTTATCTGGGAAGCACTTTATCTGTCCTTCCATTCTAAATGAAAGCTTTGCTGGACAAAGTAAACTTGAATATAGGTCCTTGTCTTTCATGACTTTGAATACTTTTTTCCAGCCCCTTCTTTCCTGCAGGGTTTCTTCTGAGAAATCAGCTGATAGTCTAATGGGAACTCCTTTGTAGGTAACTGTCTCCTTTTCTATTGCTGCTTTGAAGATTCTCTCCCAATCTTTCATTTTGGGTAATATAATGATGATGTTCCTTTGTGTGTTCCTTCTTGGGTCCAACTTCTTTGGAACTCTCTGAGCTTCCTGGACTTCCTAGAAGTCTATTTCCTTTGCCAGATTGAGGAAGTTCTCCTTCATTATGTTTTCAAATAAGTTTTCAATTTCTTGCTCTTCCACTTCTCCTCCTGGCACCCCTGTGATTCGGATGTTGGAACGTTTAAAATTGTCCGGGAGGTTCCTAAGCTTCTCCTCATTTTTTTGAATACTTGTTTCCTCATTCTGTTCTGGTTGAATATTTATTTCTTCCTTCTTATCCAAACTGTTGATTTGAGTCCCGGTTTCCTTCCTGTCACTGTTGGTTCCCTGTACATTTTCCTTTATTTCACTTTTCATAGCCTTCACTTTTTCCTCTATTTTGTGACCATACTCAACCATTTCTGTGAGCATCCTGATTACCAGTGTTTTGAACTGTGCATCTGATAGGTTGGCTATTTCTTCATTGCTTAGTTGTATTTTTTCTGGAGCTTTGATCTGTTCTTTCATTTGGGCCTTTTTTTTTTTTTGGTCTCAGCATACCTGTTAGTAATAAGGGGCGGAACCTTCAGATGTGGCATTTTTCACCCACTGAAGCTACTGCTATAGAATTTCTCACTAGATAACCTGATAGTGCTTACTCCTGGAACCAGATAAATCAGCATCCAATATGTAATGCCAGAAAGGTGAGTGCTCAAACTTTTGATCAGCAATAAGGAGTTTTAATAAAGGTAAAGCAAATCTCCCTGAGCCAAATGGATACAATATGGAGTTTTTCTTATTTTTCTATACTAAGCTAATTACTTAAGACAGGTTAAAAAAATGCAGTATGCTTATAAAAATTGGGCTGCTTTCATAAAGCCAATGCTTCCTAAATGTTAGCATATCAAAGGGAGGAAATCTTTGACATTTTAAAAGCAATATACTTAAAATTTCCAAAAAACAGCCTATGAGAAATAGTACTTCCTAAACAAGTTAGGTATAAAAACTTACCAAAAATGTATTATAGTCACAACCACATCTTTGGAGTAGTACTTAGAAAGCTATTTTTTTTAAATGAATAAATACACAGCAAACATTTGTTTTATTTTCACCAAGTGCATCCTCCCCTTCTACAGCACAGATAATTCCTGGTTTAGGAATTCAATTTAAAAAACAAATGAACATGCAGAGTGCTATTCCTCATTGTGACCACAGAAAAATTTAATAGAAAGAAATGCAATGATTGACGTTAGACAAAACTGCAGTAAATACGTACTCATCCTAACAACTATAATTTAGTCCAAAAGGAATGAGCCACCCTCTACCCAAAGTCTAATAGTAAAAGAGGGTGGGATGGAAAAGCTGCAAATATGTGTGTTTTATCTTATTTTTTATATGAGATGGGTAATGCATTCTTTAGATTTCCCACATTAAATATGCTTTAGAAACAAAACAAAATTCTACTAGATATTTTGACAAGCCCAACCTACATTCCTTAGGTTAATTTCTATAAGTATTCATTTTTTACCTTATGAATCACTGTACTGCTATAGCTCAATCAACTAAATATTAGTTTATGTAGTGTTGCTCAAAAAATCTACAAACAGCAAGGTCTATGCTTACTTATAAAAAGGACATGTTTAAAATAATGGAAGAGAGCAATAATGTCCCAAATGAATGGCAGTGGGCAAAATACACATAGCAAACACATTTAGACATAATATCAGGTGCCCATTGGTGTATCTTACATGGATAAAATGCTCAAGCAGGATTGAGAATATTATCCCTCCTTTAAACTTTTAGCTTCTATATAATGTCAGATGTTATAATTGGTATAAAGGATAAACGCTTTAATGAAAAGTAAAACTCCGTGTACAAAGTAAAATAGCAAAATCTGTAGTGACTTTGGTAGAAGGCTCTCTTCTCTCATGATAACACCATTTAGCACATGTCCAAGATAGACTAAACTGAGTTTTTTGAAACAGTAGCAATCCTTTCATATACTCTTACTAAATATAAAATTCCAAAAATACATAAATATTCTTGTACCATGCATTATGCACCAGTTTGGGGCTGAGTGATGAGATCATGGTTACTATTTTAATAGTTCAATATTGCACCTCAAAAGTCCTGCCATCTATACACAGTGAATGGACACAATAGTGAAGGCTCTAGAGAGATGGCAAACTACCTCTAAAGTAAAAAGTTTGTGATGAAGTGTCTCCAAATTAGAAGAGAGGAGAATATGGGGTAAAAGAGGTAGGCAGGGTAAAAGAATTTTAAAATAATACTGCTTAGGAGTATATGTTTAAAGATAGCCACTATACTTTATCTAGCCTTTATGCTAATATTGAATAACTGCCATGTTCATGAAAAATAAAATTCTATTTTATAGGAAGTGTAGTAGTTTGCTAGGAAAAGCATATTCTTGTCAGGATAAGATGTGAAGACATCTGTCTCATAAGTGCTATTTTACTTGGTAAGTCTTTTGGCTATACCACTATATGCTATTTCAACTCCCTTATCACTGGGACAGATATTAGTGAATGCATCCCTATTATAAGCATTAGTTTAGTATCTCTAGATGCCAGTTATTCTTTTTGGACTATCAAAGCTGTGATACTTTTTTGACCACCACCTAGACAATGTGCAGTTTGGGCAGCAGGTTGCAATCAGCCAATGTCATTTAATTGCCATCAAGAAATTTACATGTGAAAAACTTGATGTCCTCCATATTATTCTCATCAATTTTATCAGGGAGGGGAGAATTCAGATATTCATTGAATTTCTGCAGTGTTTTCAAGAGACCCCTCTCCAATGCTTCATTAGTTTCTGGCTTAAATTCTTAATATATGCAGAGAATTTGGTAAAGATGTATACTCCAGCAGTATTTGATTCTGGGTGTATTGGTGAAAGCTTAAGTACTTGGGAGGGCATAAGACTTCAAGAAATTCTTCAATCTTATTTACATCCGTTTTGACTTCATTGTTGAAAGTTAAAAATGGTGGGTGGGTCACAGGAGCCAAGTTTTGCAGGTTTACAGGCTTCCTTTTTAGGCCAACAGTTGTGACACTAAATACAACTCCTTTGAAGCCAAAGAACTGTGAAGAGCCTCCGGGAAAAGGGGCAATTTCTTAAGCATTCACCCTCACTGCCAGCCTTGACAAAGCGATGGTGGGCTCTTTGTCTTCCTCCTTCATCTGGGTTGAGTGCATCGACAACACCATGGCCGGCTGGGCTGCACTTAGCGGGTAGTAGTAGCAGTGGCTGCTTCTATTTCAGGGGCACTCTAGGGTGGGCTCCAGCCACACTGTGCCTTCTTTGACAGTCCCAGAATTGAGCTCCCCAGCATGACCCCACGCCTCCAGCGTGACTCATTGGATTTTTAATTGAAATGATTATTGCTTCAGCTGTATTTTTTGCTGTTGAAGTCTTGTATTGGGGTTTTGATTCTAAATACTTAACCTTACTCATGGGAAAAGAGCATGCATACATGGGATGGGGGAATGGAGTGATTTTAAATGGGCAAATTAAATGATTGGGTAAGAACAGAGACCATCACTAATGATCTTGTCCGAGTTCCCTCTGGATCATTATCAGCCTTTCCTGTGCCACCTCTCTTGGCCTCAGGGAAAGTCATCATACAAGAAAAACAGACATAACTCTGTATATAGCATGAAATGTTAATTTAGAGCCATCTCCTTTGGGTAAGCTCCAGGTTCAAGGACCTGCAGTTGTCATCAGGTAGTTCTTGCATTTGAAAACTGCAAAGAAACTTTGGAAGGATGGCAGAGTATCAAGCCTCAACGCAAAGAAAGTTGTCACCAATATAAACGGTGAGCAACAAACACAAAAGTCTCCCACTCCATCTACTATATTTATAAATTTATAAATATATTAATAAATATATATTTATATAAATATATTTAAATAGTGTGGAGAGCCAAGCAGGATAATGCGTGCCAAAGGGACTCGGAAGGAGGCCTCCAGTTCAGCATAGCTGCCCTAGACCACGGAAGACTGCCTGACAGATTGTTGTAAGAAAGGAATGACTTGGCTGCTTACTATATCACTGTACCAAGAAGGAGCAGCAAATGTTCTTTAAAAACAAAATGTATCTAGCCTTGTGGTTTGTCTTTCTCACGCTCTGCTCAATATATATAGCCTGACTTCACCAATAAAGTTCCCTCCTCTGCATCCCAGAGAAGGGACTCCACCTGACCTCGCTTTGACTCTTTTTATTGCTCAATCCCTCCCCCCCGCACCTTCCCTCAGGACCTGACCTATCCAGCCACGCCGGTCGCAGCAAATATAAATATAAATATTATAAAAATAGTTATTAATAAATATAAATATATACTTATTAAATATAAGTATGGAGGCCTTACTAATTTTTTTTCTGGACAATGTCATAATTTTTAGTACGTAAAGAATTCAAGGAAAAAAAACCCTCACCTTAAAACAACTACCTTTTACATCACGGTAAAGCCTATTCACACTTCCGGCCAAGATGGAGGCATAGGTAGACGCACTATGCCTCCTCGCACAACCAAGATAGGGACAACAATGATATAGAAACAAAATAAAAACCAGAACTGACAGAAAATTGAAGTGTATGGAAGTCAGACACCCAAGGATTTAAAAATAGACACTTTCATCCAGACCAGTAGGAGGGGCGGAGTCGGGCCGGGCAAGGGACGCAGAGCAGAGAGCTGAGCACCCTGGGTGGCGCGCAAGTCCGCAGCAGGCAGACCCTGGGCAGACACAAGCAGCAGTGGCTGGTGGGCCCTGGCCAGGGAGTGGTGACCGGCAGACCCAGCGAGGCGGCCAGTGTGAAGCAGGGTACTGCACGCAACTCAGGGTCCCAGCACCGGGAAATAGAACTTTGGGTCACAGACTGAAAAGGAAGGTCCCACGGGGTGCACAGGCCCACCCACACCGGAATTGGTGCCAGAGGGGCCCGGTTGGCTTGCTGAAAGTGGTGGAAGGGTCTGGGGTCCTACAGAGAGCAGAGCAAGCGCCATTGTTCCTTCTCGGACCTCGCCCCCACATACAGCATCACAACCCTGCAACTGGGGTGCCCCGCCCTGGTGAACTCCTAAGGCCCCACCCCTCACTACAGG
>CM052547.1:57935086-57965694 GCA_028533065.1 Trachops cirrhosus | reverse complement strand
CATCAGCCAAGGTAAAAATGAAGGAGAAAATCCTAGAAGCAGCAAGAGATAAGGGGATAGTAACCTACAAAGGAGTTCCCATCAGACTGTCAGCTGATTTCTCAAAAGAGACCTTGCAGGCAAGAAGGGGCTGAAAAGAAGTATTCCAAGTCATGAAAGACAAGGACTTACATCCAAGATTGCTCTATCCAGCAAAGCTTTCATTTAGAATGGAAGGGCAGGTCAAGTGCTTCTCAGATAAGGTCAAGTTAAAGGAGTTCATCATCACCAAGCCCTTACTTTATGAAATGTTAAAGGGACTTATCTAAGAAAAAGAAGATAAAAAACAGGTGTAGTAAAATGACAGCAAACTCACAGTTATTAACAACCACACCTGAAACAAAAACAAGAAGAAACTAAGCAAACAACTAGAACAGGAACAGAACCACAGAAATGGAGATCACATGGAGGGGTAGCAACAGGGGAGTGGGAGGAGGAGAGTGGGGGAAAGATACCAAGAATAAGTAGCAATGAAGGTAGATAGAAAATAGATGGGGAGGGCAAGAATAGTATGGGAAATGTAGAAGCAAAGAACATGACACATGGACTGAAGTAAAGGGGGGGACTGTGGGTGGTAGAGGGTGTTCAGGGTGGAGGGGAATGAAGGGGGGATAATAGGACAACTGTAATAGCATAATCAATAAAATATATTTTTTAAAAAGCCTATTCAAATTCCAATGTTTGTGGATACATATGTTTTACTCAACTATAATCTATATATTCATT
The DNA here is from genome assembly GCA_028533065.1 of Trachops cirrhosus. Taxonomy (NCBI): domain Eukaryota; kingdom Metazoa; phylum Chordata; class Mammalia; order Chiroptera; family Phyllostomidae; genus Trachops; species Trachops cirrhosus. The sequence continues at coordinate 57,964,929 of CM052547.1, read as the reverse complement.
CAACTTTATAGTTTATTTATTGCACTCTATTATTTACAATTTTCCATGTACTTATATAATTTTATCAATTCGTGGTTAGGTATTAGAGATATTACTAGTTTCTTTTGATTATGGCAATTCTAAATAATGCTGCTCTGAACATCTTGTGGTTTGAGTTTTGTCACAGACTGTATTCCCAAAAATGATATAAATAAATGTGGGAGAGAACTTAATGCCTGGTAAGATACAATCCTAGTTCCACGTCGGAGGTCAAGAATTTGAATTGCAAATACTAATAGATCACTAGCCCCTACAAAAGGACGGGTGGCCTTGGGGGATTATGCATCGTCACATTTCCATCTGCGTGAGAGGCAGTTAAAACAAAAAATATTTGGAAAAAAAAAAGAGTAATTAGGAGCGAGTAGTTCGGGCGCGGCTAACTAGGAGCTGCCCTTGGGATTCTGGGGCGGCAAGTGGGCCTCAAGCAAAGGGGATCAAGGAGTAGACCGATCCGACAGGCCCAAGTAACTGTGTGGGTAAAACAGCACTCCCAAGCCCCAACTCCATCTCCCTCACTGCCCCTTCGCCACTCCGATCAGGGAACCCCGTCTAGTCCCGATTCCCGCCAATTACCGGCAGTCAGAGATTTTCTTTCCCTTTCGACAGGAGTGTGGGAGATCCTCCTCCTCCGCCACCTGCAGCCACCGGGACCGAATTGAGACCCCCGATATACCGCTGCAGTCCCCACCCCAGGAAACTCACCTCTCACTGCCTCCAGCCTTCCCCTTCGCCAATATCTCGGTTACCAAAGACGCTGGTAGCCGCTCCCCGCCTAGTGAGAGCTAGGCAGGTCATTGGTGGAAACCCGGTTCCTAGCAACCAGCTCCGCCCAAGAGGCTTGACTGGGAGAGGGGGAACCCGCCTGAAGCTCCTTTCAACTAAGGCTTCACCGTAGGCATCCGAGAAAACGCCTTCACAGAGGTTGGAAAGGTGCTAAAAAGCGGCGTCTCAACTCAGAATGAAGGAACTAGGCTCGTTCTCCCGACAGGCAATGACATTCTGGAAAAAAAGAATAAGAGGATAAGGCGGCGTCGGTGAGCGAGGGGGAGCAGGCGCGGTTTGGCCACCTCAAGCCGACACACAAGGAAGGACCTGCTGCGACACGGGGAAGAAGGCCCACCGCCCAGGCCTGTTGCTGTGTTCTCCGGTTCTCTAGTGCTGCTGTTTATCCGGCCACTGTGAGCGTCTCTTCCCCGTAGGGGTGGAAACTACTCCTTCATGGCTGAGGTGAAGGTGAAGCTGCAGCTGTCGGACGCGGATCCGGTAGAAATAGAAAACAGGTAAATTAGTGGGTCCGGAGCCCCGCAGGCGGCGGGTCATTTGGGCAGCGGGATCCTTTCTCCGGGGACCTTTGGGAGGTACCGGAACAAGTTCATTGAGCGCTTAGGAAGGGGGTTGCCAGGTTTGGACCTCCCCCTCACCCCTGGAGAGCAAAACTCTTAAGAAATTCGAAAGGAACTTGACAGTCTGCAATTTTGTGTAGCTGTGGCGATGCTGTTAGGGAAATTATGATGATGCGCTGCCTTCCTGAGTTAAGGTTGGTCGATGCTCAGGAAGTAGACGGCGTTTTTACGGTAGAACGTGAGGATACACGTTCTGATTCCAGATTGCTCTTATTCGCTATGGTAACTCCCACGACAGAACGCTTGGGCGAAGTTAGGGTGCAGTTTGTGATTACAAAGCAGCATTTAGCCTAATACGGTTTTGGTGCAGTGTTTAAGTCAAGATTGTAAGGCACCTAAAGCCTCTCTCAATTTTATGTTCTCTATCATTGCACTGCTATTTTTAAGTTACCAAATGGTTTTAAAAGGACCAGCTTTCTCAAACTGTTATGAATATCATGACGATCCCATGACATGGTGAAGATTTGGACTTTTTTTTTGGTTTGGTAGAGATCATTCCAAAAGCAGGCCGCAGTTGTGGTGAATTGTTACAAATTTTGGCTTCCCATCAGAAGTATCTGACTTGCCTCCTGCTTGCAGACTTATGGCTGTCCAATGCACAGTATCTTAATTTTGTTGTAGTTGTGTCTGAGAAAATTGAAAACTGAAGTTCATATTAATGAAAGAAACATATTTTCCTTAAGTAATAATAATAATGTAAACATGTATTTTGAAAGCTTTGATTCAGAACCATCATAGAAACCCAAATGTGAAAAAAAGACACAATTTCAAATTGTTCTACTAGTACTTTCCACCACTGCCTCTTAAAAATAACTAAAAACATGAATAATGTTGTTAATGTCTTTGTTCTTAGGATTATAGAATTATGTCACCAGTTCCCTCATGGAATCACAGACCAAGTAATTCAAAATGAAATGCCTCATATAGAGGCTCAGCAGCGGGCAGTGGCAATCAATAGACTGTTGTCTATGGTAAGGTGAATCCAACTAGTTAATGTAATTACTTTTTTTAAATTACCATTGTCATTACTTTCTATTATTAGTCATAGAAACATTAGAAGGTATGTTAGGTTGTGACTGATAAGATTCTAAACCAGGAAACAGCTCAGACTGCCTGAATTGAGGAAAGAGAAAATTATTAATTATTTTACAAGACAAATGAAATAAATATATTTTAACTGTTGTATTTCTTAATCTAATTGTTTTTAAGATACGTTAAGGTATATAGACATAGTCTCTACTCACCTTCTGTTTTCTTCCTACTGGTATTGGGACATTCCCTATGAAATATATCCCCCTGGTTTTTCAGAGTCATCACAGAGCCAACTTATTAGGGTATCATTCTCCACAATCTCACATTGAGCATTTCAAGAAGTAGGAATGAGTCCAGTTGAATGTAAACAGTGTTGGGCCTCTGGGAGGAAGTGCAGACTGTGCCCCAAGTAATAGCAGTGGGTTTTGTTTGTTTTTTTTTTCACTGAATCCCTTTCACCTGCTCTCACCTCTTCATTCCCCTCTACTGCCCCCAAACATCCTACCTAGTAGTACCCCATGCTCTAAATCTGTTTCTCCTTCCTTTCCTTTATCATCAAAACTCCCATGTCCTGAGAGCATTTTGGTTTGCTTAGTAGCAATTAAGTAAAAGATTTCTATACTAAGGGCTCGTCTGAATGCTTACACTTTTTAAATCTATTAGCATTATTGGAATTCTAAGGACCCTGGATATGGAGATTTGAGGACGGGCGAACTTTCTGTTGAACTGCTTCCTTCAACCTTCTAGCTCAGGGGTTGGCAAACTTTTTGTATAAAGTACCAGATAGCAGCCCTTACCACTGTGGTTCAGGTGGTTGGGCATCATCCTGCAAAGTGAAAGATCGCTGGTTTGATTCCTGATCAGAGCACATGCTTGGGTTGCAGATTTGGTCTCTGGTCGGGGCATGTATGAGAGGTAGAACTGATCAGTGTTTCTCTTCTTCTCTTTCTCCCTCCCTTCCCCTCTAAAAATAAATAATTAAGCTCTTTAAAAACATAAGTGCCAGAGTATACATTTTAGGCTTTGTTGGGCCATTTGGTTTCTGTCACAATAGATCAATTTTTCAAGGAAATAGCTATGGTCCACATCTAAATAAATGGATATGGCAGTATCCCAGTAAAACTGTTTGTAAAAACAGTGGCCTAGATTGCTGACCCTTGTTTTAGCACCAGGAAAAGGGACTGTTGATGCTTTCTAGTCAATTCATGTTGACGAAGGTCTTCAGCTCCAGGAAGGATAGAGAAAGGAATGCTGGGAGGTGTGACAATGGAAAATGTTTTTGTTCTGCTACCACCCTTTCAACCCTTTCCTTTCTGTCTGAAAATCATCCTCAGTACCTTCCTCTCTTTCACCACCTCTGTGATGGACCCCATCTACTACCAGTCCTATTGGCTTATAGGCTGTAGGCAATGGTGGAGCTATTAAAGAATTTTAAGCAAAAGAGTGATTATTAATAAATCACAAAGTATTACTGATTTTAGCTCTTAAATAAGTCTCAAATTGTCACCCTGTTTCCATTCCTACTACCCCCACATGTGTTCAGACTCTTGGCTTTTACCTGGACTATTACAGTGTATCCTAACTGGATTTCTTGGTTCCATCTGCGTCAGAGCAGATAGCCTGATCTGCCTTAAATACAGATCTGACTAAGTCATTCTCCAGAAATGCTTCTTTTTCAGTAGCAGACATTCAAGTCCAAACTCATGAATTGATCACATTAAACCCCTGCCATTCTTACCTGCTTTATCTCTTGCCATCATTGTGCCTCAGAAGTTAGGTTTCAAAGGGAACAAATTCTTCTTGGTTTCCTACCACGTTATGCTGTTGTATGCCCCAGACCCTTTGCTCAAGCAGTCTTCCTTGCTTAAAAGGGAAGGCTCTTTCCATTCTTCACAGACTAACTTCTCATTATTCTTCAAGACTCAGCTCTGTTCTTATCTCCAGGAAACCTCCCTGAATCCCAAATTGGACCAAAGCTTCTTCTCTGAGAGCCCATCCCACCCATTACTTACATCTATTTTTTTTAATTTTTTTATTGTTTTTAGCCTCACCCCAGGATATGCTTATTTTAGAGAGAGGGGAAGGGAAGGAGAGAGGGAGAGAAACAGCGATGTGAGAGAGAAGCATCAATTGTTTGCCTCTTGTATATGGCCCAACCGGGGACCGAACCTGCAACCTAGGTATGTGTCCTGACTGGGAATCAAACCTGCGACCTTTCAGTTTATGGGATGGATGATACTCCAACCAACTGAGCCACACCAGCCTGGGCACTTACCTCTCTCTTAACGCCAACCAGATTGTATTGAATTTAGCTGTGTGATTCTCTTAGAATTCATGTTTGTACTCCCAAACAACAATCATAGACTGTTGTTCATTACATGTTCTTGGTTGAATTCAAAGACTGAATGGAGCCTCTAAATTGAGCTTTGTGGTTCAGTTTTGCTGCTTAGTGGAGTCAGTGGGGAGGTATTACTGTTAAGCCATACGTAAACCCAATTTCAAGTCATGGGTCTCCCCAGTCTTAGCCATGGCTTCCCCATACTGCCAGAAACCCAGTGGTACAGACATCTGGGTGTTCCTAAGTTCAGATCCAAGAAAATTCAGAAGCATATGTCAGACATGCTTTATTTTACTTTTGATTCATTAGAGAACAACAAAATTGCAGGTCTTTTATTCATTGATTGACCTTTCTGCCTAATTTTCATGTAACACAATAGAAATCACATGTATCAGTAAATGTCACTATTAACTTTGTAACTTTAATCATCATGCCATAGAATATTTATGCCTTTATTAAAGCCTTTATTCGAGCTTTATATTACATAAATTATATTTTATTTGTATTATATTTATTGATTTTATTTTAACTTGAATACAGATTTTTTTCTATTATTCTGAAGCTGCTTGTTTATAATCTTTATGCATTGATCATATAACTAAGCCAGGATCTAGCATATAGGTAATTGTTAGGTGTTAATATTTAAGAAAATGATGAGATAAAGAGGTAAGTTTTAAAAAATACACTGCATGTGATAGGTAGGCAAAAACTTAAATCTCAAGTGTTGAACTGACAAATAACGAGAGGTACAGCCCTGGCTGGTATAGCTAAGTGGATTCAGTGCCAGCCTGCGAACCAAAGGGTCACTGGTTCAATTCCCAGTCAGGGCACGTGCCTGGGTTGCAGGGCCAACTCCCCAGTGGGGGCCGCAGAAGAGGCAACCACACATTGATGTTTCTCTCCCTATCTTTCTCCTTCCCTTCCCCTCTTTCTAAAAATAAATAAAATATTTTTAAAAAGAGGTAGGGTATTTTAGTCTGTGTAAAACATTAAAGAATGCATTCATTTGACACTTGTCATTGGATTCGGTGTGTCTACAAAGGAATTAACTGCTATTTTCTATTTTAAAAATTTAGGGTCAGTTGGATCTCTTAAGGAGCAATACAGGCCTTCTCTATAGAATAAAGGATTCTCAGAATGCTGGGTAAGCACCAAATTATATCATTTTAAGAAAACCTTTGCCCTGGCCGGTATGGCTCAGTGGATCGAGTGTTGGCCTGTGAACCAAAGGGTCACCAGTTTGATTCCCACTTGGGGCATAGACCTGGTTTGCAGGCCAGGTCCCCAGTAGGGGGCTCGCAAGAGGCAGCCACACATTGATGTTTCTCTCCCTCTTTCTCCCTCCCTTTCCCTCTCTCTAAAAATAAATAAATAAAATCTTTAAAAAGACTTTAATTATTACAAAAGTAATACATGCTTTTGAAAAAAAGCCAATACAGAATAGCATAATGTAAACCTGCACATCATCCCTGTCTCCTGTCATGAGTTCCATTTCCCAGAGATAACTGTTGTTAATAATTTGGTATATGTCTTTTCTTCTAGATACATATAAATACATACAGATGCTTATATATTTATATATAATCTCTTTAAACAAAAATGGGATCATGCTATCCATACTGTTTTTTTCTAAGATTTTATTTAGTTGTTTTTAGAGAGGGTAAGGGAGGGAGAAAAAAAGAGAAAGAAACATCAATGTTCTAGAGAAACATCGATCAGATGCCTCTTGCATGCCCCCAGCTGGAGACCTGGCCCACATCCCAGGCATGTGCCCCGACCAGGAATTGAACCAGCAACCTTTCAATTTGTGGGACCATGCACAACCCACTAAGCCACACCAATCAGGATAGTCTCACTGTTTTGCAACTTGTTTTTTTTTTTTTTTAACTTGTCTAATTCTTTTTAAGGTATGCCCTTTTTTTGGTAAATAAATCAGTGTGATGACTTTGTCTGCTAATTCATTTAAGTAGTCATATAGATTATTAGATTATTGTGTTTCTCTTTGCCTTTCTAATTCTACTTTATTCCCCTGCAGTAAAATGAAGGGATCAGATAACCAAGAAAAACTAGTATATCAGATCATAGAGGATGCAGGAAATAAAGGTAAGCATGTGAAGGAAGAAGCAGAAAAAAACATTGACTTTAGGACTAGATATAGGAACTGAGATCCTGTCTTCCCAGGGGATGGATCATGTGCACACTGCCATTTATGTAAAAAGGAGAAGGAAGTATACATATATACAGGGTAGGGAAAAAGTAGGTTTACAATTGTGAATATGCAAAACAGTTTATTCTTATATTATTTATTAAATATTGTATTATTTTCCATATGAACAACTGTGAGCTTACTTTTGCCCTACCCTGTACTGTACATATGCTTAAAGGACTCATGGAGTGATGTCATTGTTGCCTCAAAGGAGGCAGGAGTTCGATGACTGTGGGTAGGGATAGAAAGAAAGGTCTGAATGTTGAACTATGTGATTGTATTATCCAAAATAAATTAAAACTTAAGGTTCTTTTTTTTTTTAATCCTTACTCTCTGTGCTTTGGAAGCCCTATTTTCTTCATCTTCTCTGTAAATTGTGGATAATAACATCTGTTTGGGTTTGGCAAAAAAAACAAAGAGAGATGTGTAGTGCAGTGTGGCATTGTCTGACTAGGTCCCTCAGCAGCTTTTTAGTTCCTCTCTCTTCATAGAAGAACTATATCTAAATTGCTGTTACTGCAATTTAGGATCTGTTTGATCTGTTAGCTTTAACATTTATGAGGTAATCTGAGACCATGTAATTTTTATATGTATTAATTAGAAAGTTTAATCAAAATGTATTAAATAGACATATGAAAAAGCCGTTCTCCATTAAAAAAAATTCTTCCTATCATTATGCTTCTCTGTTGTGAAGAAAATACAGCAAAGTATTTTCACATAAAATTCCCGTTTTCACTATTTCCTTCTTTGAAAGAAAAATTATAGCTTTCTGTGCAGGACTTTTCCTGGCTGTAAGAACTGTAATCTTCCTATTCTTCATTTCCCCAATATGGTGTTATATAAATAATGGACAGAGGGGCTGTCATAAAGATGTTTTTGCTCTCCCTTGAAGACAGCAGCTGACCCATCCCAAACTTAAGTTTGTTTTTCACATATATAATCTGAAGTGAAATTTATAGAAAACAAAGATTGAGGTGCAGGAGGGAATGGAAGAGACAATATAGTCAAGCACCAGTTAACTACATGGATAAGTTCTGAAAATGCATTGTTAGGTGATTTCATTGTCATTTTGCAAACATCATAGAGTTCACTTAAACATAGATGGTATAAACCATCCTGGCTGTGTAGCTCAGTTGGTTATAGCATTGTTTCCATAAGCCAAGGTTGTGGGTTTATTTAATCCCCAGTCAGGGTACATAGAAGAAGCAACCAAGGAATACGTACATAAGTAAGTAGAACAATAAGTTGATGTTTCTCTCTTTCTCTCTCTCTCTTCCTTTCTCTCTCAAATCAATAAATACAAATTTTTAAAAAAGAAAGTAGACTTAGATGGTATAAATCTACTACACAACTAGACTATAGTGTGTAGACTATTGCTCCTAAGCTACTAGCCTATACAGCATGTTACTGTAGAAAACAACATGAGATTAAATCAGGCACTAGAGAAAAGGATACAATCAACAGACATAGTAAATCTGATTTATATGAGGTTACTGCAGCATACTGTTTACAGCAAACTTTTTTTTATAAGTAAAAAGAGTATACTCTAAATTTATGATAATAAGTAGAGTATAGTAAATATATACATCAGAACATAGTCACTTACCATCGTCAAGTATTATATACTGTAACTAATTGTATATGCTATATTTTTATATAGCTGGCAGGTTTGTTTACACCAGCATCACTGCAAACACATAAGTAATGAGTTGGGCTACAACATTAGAAAAGCTGTGATGTCACCGATAGAATTTTCAGCTCTATTACAATCTTATGGGACTACCAGTATATATGCAGTTTATCATTGAGTGAGATGTCATTATGTAGTGCAAACCTACATTAATTCAGTAACATTCAACATTTTTCTTTCATTACAAAAATGTCCTTTTCATTTGTTTTTAAAAAGGTTCCACGTTAGGATTCCAAGAGATTTTCGGTTGCTAAATAGAACATATAACTTAGGTATTGTTTTTGCATAGTTTTGCTACTCTATCTGAGATTCTTTCTTCTAAGTCACTTAATTTTTCTAATAGCTAAGCACTAGGAGTATATACATATATATTTTGCTAGTTTTGGAATGAGACATAAGCAATGGGGATTATAAACACAAATCCTAGAATTTTCAACTTATTTTACTTTACTTTCTCATAGGAATATGGAGCAGAGATATCCGGTATAAAAGTAATTTGCCGTTAACAGAAATTAACAAAATTCTAAAGAATTTGGAAAGTAAAAAGCTTATCAAAGCTGTTAAGTCTGTGGCAGTGAGTAGTGTTCTTTCTTCTCTTGAATGTTGGCTGTATATATATTGCTCCAAGTATATTTCAGGGTTTTTTAAATTGTTATTTAAGCTATGTTGTGATTTAAAGCAGCTGATCAAGAAAGATTTTTAAAAATTTAGCTCATTAGTTTGGAGGTGCTGCTTTTAGTTAGATATGGCACTGTCTAGTTGTCTAACCACTCAAAAATCTAAAGCTATTTAGGACAGAATTTTTGGAATCATGAACATTTTTCCTGGATTTTGTGATATATAAGAGAATTTACCTCATCCTGGCATATTAGATTGCTCATTGAACAAATATCTGTTGTGGGTTTGCTATGTGCCAGTCACTGTTTTGTGTGCTTGGGATACATTATTGAACAAGTCAGAGAAAGATCCCTGCTCTGGTGGAACTTCTGTTCTAGCAGATAGTGTTTCTCCTCATCCCGTCCACCCATCACATCCTTCAGAGGCTCCATACTCCAGAGCTGGGTCCATCAGAGACATCTGCTGTTGACCTCACTGATTTAGGCATCAGAGGAGCCAGGATTCCCCTAGACTAAAGTTGACTTGAACACAAATTTTAGCATTTAAGAATTTGATATTCATGCAATTGGTACAGCTGCTATGGGAAACAGTATGAAGTTTCCTCAAAACAATTAAAAATGGAACTGCCTTATGACTCAGCAGTTCCACTTCTGGGTAGATATCTGAAGAAACCCAAAACACTGATTCAATGTATGCACCCCTGTGTTCATTGCAGCATTATTTACAATAGCAAAGATATGGAAGCAACCCAAGTGCCCATCAATAGATGGATAGATAAAAAAGTAGTGATTGAAACACATATGTATGACTCAGTCATAAAAAAGAATGGAATCTTACCATTGGTGACAGCATGGATAGACCTAGAGAGTATTATGCCAAGTGAAATTAGTTAGAGAATTCAAAGAAAATGTATGACTCTACTTATATGTGGAACCTAAAGAAAAAAATATATGAATAAATAGAAATAGAATCATAGGTACAGAGAGGCAATTGCTGGTTGCCAGAGCAGAGGAAGAGTTGGTAGGCTGGGTGCAAAGGTGAAATGTATAAGAAGTATAGATTGGGAGTTACAAAATAGTTACAGGGATGTAAAAGTACAGCATAGGGAATATAGTCAGTAATGTAGTAACTGTCATGGTGCCAGGTGGGTACTTGAAATATTGGGTACATCACTTTGTAAGGTATATGATTATCTACCCACTATGCTGTACACCTGAAAATGATATAAACCAATATTGAATGTCAACTGTAATTGAAAAATAATATTTTTTAAAAATCAGGTGAACTGCAAAAAAAAGATTTAATATTCATTTGATTTTATTTAATCAATGATATTTAGGTCATACCACTGCCTAAGTTAGAATGTTATTTCTCTTCTGTATTTTTAATGGATAATTTCCTATCAATACAAAAGTAAAGAAAATAATATAATGAATCCCCACATACCCATCACCTAGCTTGATTTTGATAATTCTCCTACATCTTTATTTTTAATAGCTTCATTGAGATATAACTTATATATCATAAAATTAATCCTCTTAAGGTGTATGATTTATTGGGTTTTAGTGTTTTCACAGAAAAATGCAACTATCACATTCTTCTAATTTTAGAACATTTTTATCACCCCAAAATGTGACCCCACTAGCAGTCACTCCCTAGCCTCCCTGCCCCCAGGTCCTGACAACCACTAATGTGCTTTCTGTCTCTGTAGATTTGCCTGTTCTGGACATTTCCTATAAATGGAATTATACAATATATGGTCTTTTGTGTCTGCCTTCTTTCACTTAGCATCTTGTTTTCAAGATTGCAGAATAAAGTAGTATAAATATTCATGAATCCATGCCAACAGATAAATGTTTGAATAAAATAAATGGATCATATTAGATAAATCTTTCATGCAGAAAAATCCCAAATAATTTATGTAGACATTCCACCCTAGAGGAAGTAAAACATAATTCCCAATTCTTAACTGTGGACTGTGCATGGTGACTTTCTTCCCAAGAAAGGGCAGGAGAAAAAATAACTACAGTGAAGAAAAGTGAGAATCACTACTTTTAGCCAGGAAATGAAGGTTAATATCAACACTGACAAGTCATGTTGACAATCTGTCATCACTTGGTGATAATCAAATACTCTTGATATGATGTGAAGAAAGTCTTTTGACCTCTGTGGTCTTTTTTTCCAGTCTAATCATCAGAAAAACATCATACAAATCCCAATTAAGGTCATCCTATAGAATATCTAACTAGTAATTCTCAATACTGGCAAGTTCATCAATAAGACTGAGAAATTGTCACAGCTAGAAATTGCCTCATGAACTTTGACAACTAAGTCTAATGTGGTATCTTAGATAGAATCCTGAACCATAAAAGGGACATTATGGAAAAATTAAGGAAATATGAATAAAGTATAGTTTAGTTCATAATATATCAATATTGGTTCATTAATTGTGACAAATGTACCCTCTTCATGTAAGATGTCAATAATAAGGAAATTATTACAAGGTAAATGGAAATTTATACCATTTTTTTACAATAATTCTATAAATCTAAAACTCTTAAAACATAATTGTTTGTTGTTTTTGTTTTTGTTTTCCAAATCCCAGCTTTGGGAGACTGTGAGCTTATAACCACGTCTGCTGTGCATGTTTTTTCCTAGGCCTCAAAAAAAAAGGTGTATATGCTTTATAACCTGCAACCTGACCGGTCTGTGACTGGTGGAGCCTGGTACAGTGACCAGGATTTTGAATCTGAATTTGTAGAGGTACTTAACCAACAGTGTTTTAAGTTCCTGCAAACCAAGGTAAGGCATAATTGACTAAACAGTCATGTACTAAACAAAATATTTTCTGCTGTTGATTTTGCTCTGTATAAATTATATTTAGAAAACACTAGTATTCTTGCTGAGATTTATGTTTCTACCCTTATAGGCAGAAACAGCACGAGAAAGCAAACAGAATCCAATGATACAAAGAAATAGTTCTTTTGCATCATCACACGAAGTATGGAAATATATCTGTGAATTGGGAATCAGTAAGGTTAGAATTCAGTTTCTAATTTTAATCTTATTTTTAAAAACTTGTTTATCATAGTGGTATAGTTTACAGTGTGTTCCAAACATATTTGATCTAGATCCTTTTTTCAGGTGATAACTTGTAAATATTCTGTAGAACCCACTTTGAGAAAGCACTGTCCTGAGCCAGTGAGGCAAACATAGTCATTGCCATTGGCACTGCTTAACTGTATGTGAACTTCGGAGATAGAGCAGCAGAATGGAGGCCTGGCAGTGAATTTCACTATCAGAATTGAAAAGTCTGTTCTGATAAGTCTTGACTTTGTCAGGCATATTTCAACATACATGCTAAACATAAGTGATCGTGTCAGTTGTCATTTATTGGTCTTTTCCATCTTATGAGAAGCAAGCAGTGTTACCATACTTTTTAAGACCTATACATAAGGAAATTACGCTGGATGCTTTACAGTTGGAGAAGAAATTGAAGTGGACACTTGGACAAGTCATTTTCATTTCCCAAATTTCTCATTTGTTAAGAAAACTATGAATTTTGACTAAAGATTGTTTGATGTCTAAAGTACCATTCTGCTCAAGCATTTTATAAATCTCTGTCAAGTTCTTGCCAAACAAATGTTACTTTACAAGACTTCTAGATTTTACTTATAAGAGTAAATATATCAGAAAGTGTCAAACTCAGTTTGAGGTAAGTGTTCTGCCCCTAGCATGAGTGGTTTGTGCTAAATTGGACCATTGTTCAACCTCTTTGTACTTTGATTACTTGCCAGCATAATGCTTCCCCATTTCGCTAAGGAATTGAGACCCTATACTGTTTTTAACCCCCTCCAAAAGAATGTCTCCTTGTTCTTTTGATTCCTTTCTCATACATCCCCTTTTATAGGTAGAGTTGTCCATGGAGGACATTGAAACCATCTTGAATACACTCATCTATGATGGGAAAGTGGAGATGACTATCATCGCTGCAAAAGAAGGCACAGTTGGCAGTGTAGATGGACACATGAAACTCTATAGGGCAGTCAATCCAATCATCCCACCTACGGGTTTGATTCGGGCCCCCTGTGGACTCTGTCCGGTGAGTTGAAGTGACTTCACTTTACACCTGACTGCCACGTAATGTACCAGCAAAAGCACACCCCAGTTTCTCACTCTCAGGGTTGACCAAGATCTCAAACCTCCATGTGACATTGATGACAGACATTTAATGAATAAATCTTTCCTTACATAAGAAATTTGTGTTGGCCCTGAAATGGACACCTTTTGATAAGCATTAATCATTTAACCTAAGTAGGGTGGAAGTGAGATTTGTTGAGAATGTACCATGGCCAGACATATTTTTGAAGATTTATGTGGTTTCATTTAATCCTCCTTGTGTCCTTTTGAGCTAGTGGTGTCATTTCCTCTTAAGTAGAAGGGAAGTTAAGCTAAGGAAGACTTAGGAGCATGTAGTTTAGAAGTAACAACCATGCTCAAACACTCTTCATTCATTCATTCCCATTTAGCTTATGAGTGTCAACTGTGTGCTATAGGTACTGTCGTATTTATATTCTTGGGCTGCTGGTCTATGTTTTATTTCATGAGACTGGTCCCTTTTATACTTCTGTGCACTCTGTGCCATGGTTTCAATTATTAGAAAAAAGGCTAGCATATTAGGAATTCTATTCAGCATCCTTTCACAAAAAGGAAAGCTAAACATGAAACATTTGGTAAATCAAAATTAAGTCATTATTCCTGTGTTACCCACTGATAGCCTTTTCCCCAGTGGGCAGGTGAACATGCTCATCTTTATGCTATAGTAAAAGATTTCCCATTAACTAATTCTGTGATCACAGAGCAGGTCTTATTATAGTATAGTATGTTCTTAAGTACAGTCCGAATCTTTCAATTTGAAAGTTTTGTTATTAATAGCACTTGAAATAAATAGTTGGGACTTGGATGTTTTTATATTTTGCATTAGCAGAAATTTGAGTTATAGTTGACATTTAATTTGACATTACCTAGTAGTACAATAGTTTTAAAACTTCAGTTTGAATATAAACTTTTTTTTTTTAAAGGTTTTTGACGACTGCCATGAAGGTGGTGAGATTTCGCCATCCAATTGTATTTACATGACAGAGTGGCTTGAATTTTAATAGAGAGCTATGAACTTTACTGACATTTTGCAAATGAAGTTACTTTGGGAGCAAATAATAACTTCATGTATGATGGAACATGAAATTCCCTTGAAAGTAAATTTCACAGTAATGGATACAGAGTTGCTGCCATGAAAATATATACTATTTTATCTATGAAGATTAAGTTTATATTGGTAGAGTGGTCAACAGAATATGAAGCAGGTAAGGTTAGTAGTGAAATCTATTGTTCAGTAAATAAAATACTCTGAAGTTCTGGAGGACAACATCTTCTGAGAAGAAGAAGCCTTCAAGACTTGTGTTTGTTCAAGAAAAAAAGAAACCAACAGATCCACATTTATCAATGGATAATGGCTAGAGCCTAAAAATGCTTGTTTTAAAGTTATTTACTAAGGTCTTCATTGGAAATTGTTTATATCTGATTCACTGTCACTATTTCTGTTTTCTCAATGAGTCTATTGAAAAGAAATTAAAACAGGGAATGCTGGAATAGCAGAGCAGTGTATACAAACTTGAGGTGTGAATGGAAAAGAGATTTGGAACATCACTTTTCCACACAGTTAATTCCTTTTTATGTCAGAAATATTTTTCAGAGGATTATGCCACTGTATTCATCTCAGCCTAATGGTGGATTATGTTTTCAGTGCATAAATATTATCGTACTCATCTTAAAGGATTCTTTTCACTAGATCTTTGTTAAAGTCTTAGAAGTTCATTCTGTGGCTCAGTTGTATTACTTACCAGAATTTTTTCCAAGATTCTTATTATTTAACTGAAACTAAAACTAAAAATAATCCATTGCCCTCCACTCACACTTTATGTTGGGGAAGGGTAACATTCTTCTTTTCTTGTTGCATTTCAGATTTGTTTCCTTATTCTTTTCTAAAAATCATGGTGTAATATGTCTAAACTGAGCAGAAAGCCATCATAACTGTCTTCAGTTCTAATAGCACTTTCAATTTCAGTGTTTAGCCATATGGAAAACACTAGCTTATTTGATGTAGTGTTGCACAGAAGTTAGCTGGAGGGCTTTTCAGGATCTTAGCTGTTGTATTTTCCTTTTTAATTCCATTTAAAAGTTTCTATGTCTAGGCCCAAAGCATCATACCAAAGGAAAGGAATTCAAGCTCAGCTACTCCTGAGACTGACTTCAAACACCAGTTTGGATATACTCTAAGTGGGCAGCCATCAGAAGAGTTATTATGTGATAAGTGGGATTAGTAAAGTCAGCCCAGTAACCAATTTTTAAGAACTGGATAAATTCTGTGGTCAGCTATAAAATTAGATTTTGATAGCACTACTCTTCGAAACAAAGATCATTTTAAGTATTAGAGGTAGGTAGAGATACAGATATAGATATGATACGGAGAATGTGGGAGCCTGCAACTATAGGTTTCTCTTCTATCCCCAGTGAGAGTTGAAATGGTAATACCAATATCTGTCCTTCCTGGGACCTGGTCTGTCACAGAGGCATAGTCTTATTTAATAAGCAACTTCAACTTGGAGGAGAATTAGAATTGGAAAGCAGGAACCAGTTTCTTTTTATAGACATTATTATTTTTTTCCTTTTTTTTTATTGTTCAGTTAGTCATCCCCATTCCCACCCATTTTTCTGTGCTGCCCCATCCAGCCCCCCTCACCCTGCCCTGCTCCCAAAGACATTCCTTACCCCATTGTCCTTGTCCATGGGTCCTTTGTACATGTTCCTTGACTTGGCTCTTCACCTTGTTTCCCCCATTATCCCTATCCCTCCTACACTCTGGTCCCTGTCAGTTTGTTCATTATTTCCATGTCTGTGGCTCTTTCTTCCTTGTTTGTTTTGTAGGTTCCACTCATAGGTGAGATTATATGGTATTTGTCTTTCACTACCTGGTTTATTTCACTTAGCATAATACTCTTCATTTCCATCCATGCTGTCCTGAAGGGTAGGAGTTCTTCCTGCTATGTAGTATTCCAACATATATAATACCACCGTTTTTTGATCTGCTCATTTACTGATGGGCACTTAGGCAGTTTCCAGCACTTGGCTATTGTAAATAGTGCTGCTATGAACATAGGGGTGTGTAGGTTCTTTTGAATTGGTGTTTCAGGATTCGTAGGGTATAATCCCAGCAGTGGAATTACTGGATCAAAAGGGTGTTCCATTTTCAGATTTTTGAGAAAATTCCATACTGTTCTCCACAGTGGTTGCACCAGGCTGCATTTCCACCAACAGTTACTAGGGTTCCCTTTTCTCCACAATCTCCCAGTGTTTGTTTATTGATGTGTTTATGATGGCCATTCTGACTGGTGTGAAGTGGTATGTCATTGTGGTTTTAATTTGCATCTCTCTGATGGCTAGTGATGTTTAGTATCCTTTCATATGTCTGTGAACCCTCTTGTCCTCCTTGGAGAAGTGTCTGTTCAGATCCTTTGCCCAATTTTTAATTGGATTGTCTGTCTTCCTGGTGTGTAGTCATATGAGTTCTTTATATATTTTGCAGGTCAAACTCATGTCTTAGGTATCATTGGTAAATATGTTTTCCCATGCAGTTGGTTCCCTTTTTATTTTGCTGATATTTTCTTTAGCTGTGCAGAAGTCTTTTAATTTAATGTAGTCCCATTTGTTTATTCTTTCCTTAATGTCCCTTGTGCTAGGACACATATTGGTGAAAATGTTGCTGCATGGGATATCTGAAATTTTCGTGCCTATGTTCTCTAGGACTTATATGGTGTCATGATTTATATTTAAGTCTTTTATCCATATTGACTTTATTTTTGTGTATGGTGTAAGTTGGTGGTCAAGTTTCTTTTTTTTTTTTTTTTGCATGTACCATGTATTGGTTACTGGGTTGACTTTACCAGATCTAACACTATGTATTGTTGAGGCTATTTTTACTCCATTTTATGCTCCTGCACCCTTTATTGAGTATTAATTGATCATAGGGACTTGGGTTTCTTTCTGGGTTCTCTATTTTGTTCTGTTGTGTCTGTCTTTGTGTTTGTTCTTATGCCAGTACCAGACTGTTTTGATTACAGCAGCCTTGTAACATAGTTTGATATCAGGTATTGTGATCCCACCTACTTTGTTCTTTTTCAAAATTGCTGAGGCTATGGAACATTTATTGTTCCATATAAATTTTTGAAATATTTGTTCTACATATGTGAAATATGTCACTGGTACTTTAATAGGGATTTCATCGAATCTATAAATTGCTTTGGGTAGTGTGGACATTTTGATGATGATAATTCTTCCAATCCATGAACATGGTATATGCTTCCATTTATTTGTGTCTTCCTTAATTTCTTTCTTCAGTGTTCTGTAGTTTTGTAAGTACAGGTCTTCCACCGCCTTGGTTAAGTTTATTCCTAGGTACTCTATTTTTCTAGGAACTAGTTTTAAATCAGACTTGACATTGTGTCTTGATAACCAGAGATTATCATTTTTTTAGTTCTCACTGAAGGACACTTGTATTGCTTTTTATAGAGACAGAAAGGGAGAGAGGCAAGAAAACATTGACTGGTTGCCTCTCATGCACGCCCCAACCAGGGATCAAACCTGCAACCTTTTGGTCTATGGGATGACAGCTCCAACCAACTGAGCCACACTGGCCAGGACCAGAGGTTGATTTTTAAAGCTTACTATCAGTAGCTAAAACATAAAAGTATCCATCTCTTGCCTCAGTAGAAAATAAAAGAGTCTCTGTAGACATTTTTCTCATAGCATGTTTTATTTTTTAGAGATTTATTGTTTATTCTAATCATCACATGTTTTAAATTCTGAATTTAACTGAAGGAGAAAAGAGGTCATTTTAAAATACAGCATTTCTGATGATAGTTAAGTGCATATTACATACAGGAGTAATCTTTGACCAAAACAGTGAGGCTCTAGACTCATGACAATACCAAAAAAAATCAAATTATGAGTGAAGTCCTAATCCTTACAGTTAATTTTCATTTAGTATAAGGTGTTTTGCTCACCTGAGAATAGATATTCCCTGAAGTCTATCAAGGCCTTGCCACAGTTAATAGTGATCCATGACACAGTCAAAGAGAATCATGAAAGTCTATGATTTGATGGCTTAAATGAAGAGTTTATGTGGGATTCTTCCATGAAATTACTGTGATCTTAGTTTGGTGATGAGTAAATTTTATAGAGCCAAGAATTTTATAGTGATCAACTAAGCAAACTAGTCAAATAGAAGTAATTTCAAGTTGAGTCACTTATTTATTATTGATGGTAGGTGAGAGGAATATAAAATACATGCCTTAGACTCCAGTGCTGTCCAATAGAACTTTCTGTAGCAGTAATTTTCAACCTATTTTATTTCATGGTACCCATAAACTATACTAAAATTCTGCGGCACACCAAAAATATTTTTTGCCAATCTGACAAAAAAGAGTATAATTTTGATTCATTCACACTGGATGGCTATTGTTTTTGGCTGTTGTAATTTTTTAAATTTGACAATCTAAAGCACAGGTGGCAAACACAAGATCCGCAGGCAGAATCTGGCCCTCCACCTTGTTTTATCTGGCCTAGCACCTTGTTTCTACCCAGTGGCAGTGCTGAGCTCTCATTTAACTGTTAGGGAGTAGTTACATTTATACAGTCCTAAAATTACATTCGGCCCTTTGAAGGCAACCGCAAGGTTGATGTGGCCTCCAGTGAAAATGAGTTTGACACCCCTCATCTAAAGGGAAAGTGGTCTGTTCCCTTGACTAAATAGTCAGGTATAGCATGTTTTATTGCTGTTGTTGATTTTTAATTTTTATTTGTTGATTTTAGAGAGAGAGACTGAGGAAGGGAGATAGAGAAACACCTATTTGTTATTCTACTTATCCATGCATCCATTGGTCATTTCTTGCGTGTGCTGCCCCTACTGGGAATCAAACATAGTCTTGGCATTTCTTGTTTTTCAGTTTTTATCTATTGATTTTAGAGAAAGAGATAGAAAGGTATTGCATGTTTTAAAAATTCTTGTGGCACACCAGTTGAAAATTGCTGTTCTGTAGACTAGAAATTGTTAGAGGCAATACTATGGATCGTAATAGGCAAAAATTGTTGGAAAATGAAAAAGTTTTTTGATGGATCATGATCAGAAGAAAAATCATGGAATGATGCTTGAAAGAGATCTAAAGAGATCTAAAGACCATAGAGGTTAAAAGGTAGAACTCTACAGAACAAACATTTGAGGAATGGAAAGATTTTTTTTTTTTCGGAAAGATTATTTTAAAAAATAATTAAGACTGTAACAAAATCCAAATTGTTTCGGTGATTTCATCCTTTGATATTATGTTCGTTTCTCAGGCTTTATAGAGAATCATTTAAAGCACCTGGCTAAGTTAATATTTATAGGCCACAAATGGATGGCCTGGACTTTGTGTGTGTTGCAGTGTTTTAAAATTTTTTCTTTATACTGTAGTTGCCAACTAATCCATATGTATATAAACTGGACATAATTTGTGTTCATATGGATTATATATACATACATATATCTTCCCTGAATATAAAAACCACTGTATAAAGTTTTTTCTTGAAAATCAGAAAATTGGTCACACCTTGCCACATTTCCACATAACATGAGCTCTCCACATTGCCCTTACCTTCACCACTGAGGTCTTATACAAAAAAGGTGACTGCTCATATTCCCTACCTGATCCTTGCAAACCCCTGCCTCATAGCATCCTTATAATTTATTCTCTCAACCTGTTTGAAGGACTCTAGGGTGGGGGGGCATGATGTCAAAGGTGAAGAAGGTCTCAGTCTGGGTTTAATATCCTGGGCCAGCTCAAAACAAGCAGCCAGTGTTTTGAGATCCCAGCCAACACTCTGGACCTTTAGTCATGTTTTCTTTCTCCAATAAAATAGAAAAGTTTTACTTCAAAGAGGAGTACAACTCTTATGACATACATGAAATCTATTTAGTTTTAATCTGGACTGGAAGTCAGGAAACTTGGGTTCCATTTCTGTCTTATTCACTGGATATCTGAGATGTCCTTATGTCCCTTATCACACCGGGAAAATACTGCTTTAGTTCATAGCAAGTTGGGGAGATGGAGAGTCTACAGAAACTGGAAATGCTGTTTGTAATTTAGTTTGAATATTGAAACTAACGTTTGTTTTTGCAGGCATTTTTTATGATTATCTATAATCTGATAATTGCTCTATTATATTGGTATGCAAAACAGCAGAAATCATTGTGCTTGTGCTGGTACTTTCAGCATAGACTTTACCACATTAATCAGTTCGGGAAAATCCATGTTCTGAAAGTGGCCACGGTCAGTGAATCTGTACAATTTGGCTTCCAGCCTGTCAGCCACTTCTTGTTGTTCTTTCCAGGGAAGGAAAGGATCATCAGTGGAGCCAAACTGTACAATGTGAGGGCAGTTGGCTTTGATCTTCTCCCACTGCCAGGGGCGGTTGAAATATCCTATGGGGAAAAAAATACATATAACCTATCAGTGCCTATGGGTAATTTCCATTCTAGGCATTCAAAAATATCAAGTGAAGACCATAGCAGAGACACAATGAATCAGAACCTAAGTGGTTTTCAAATCTGTAGGGCTTGATACCATAGGTACTTGTGAAGGGGAAGTATATGGCTCAAATAGGCCTCAAGGGTTCCATTCTAGACTATGGATTAGAAATGGTCTACAACCTCTCAAAGTGCCAAGCTTATATCTAGATGGGTAGTAAACATTTTTCATGTGCTATTACATTTTTTTAGCCTATCCGAAAGACAATGCTGTTTTAGAACCTGAACAACCAGCCCTGTGATTAGCGGAAGGGCTTTTTCTGGGGTTTCTGCCTTCAGACTTACCACTCGCACGCTCATTTTCATCCCCCAAGTCTGACGTGTATGCAGACACTAATACAATGGCATACACTCGATGTGTTTCTGCATACCTGGAGAGAGAAATGATGTCAGCTAATACTTAATGTTAAACCTGATCACCAAAAAGTCAGTTAACCACCTGAAAACTCATTTGGTGTAGTTTACAGGAATCATGTGCTATGCTGTTAAAGTTAAAATGAAAAATAGTAAGGAAACTGCTGAATTACAAAGCCAGTGGCTAATCACTTAACCATGGCTACTTGATGAGTTTCTGCTCATTTTTTCAAGGTAGTCCAAACCTCTTCTGCAGTCCTTTCTGAATAAACATAAAAAGTATAACCATTTTCTTTGATTTATGCATTAATCTACCTGTAATATGCATCAACACGTAGATTTCCAGGCTTAGTCCCAGAGCATGTATTCAGAAGTTTGGGATCAAGCATTTTAAGGCATGATACCTCCCCCAAACCAACCATATTTTAAGAAACACTATACAATAGCAGAAAGGTATCTCTTTTATCATGCACGCCATGTCGTCATTCAGCCTGGCAAATATGGAAAAAACCCAACCCTAACAGGCTTATTCAGCCAGCTAAGTCTCTAAACCATAGGCCTTATAAACCTAAAGAGAGAGATGTAATGTTCTATGGAGAGCATCAGGGATATATGTCCATAAATCCTAAGGACGGGGGTTAAGGAGGGAAGGAGTAACAACCTCTAACTGCTAACAAATATTTATTGAACACCTACCATATGCAGGACAGGGACTGTGGTTTCAGTGTCAGAGTGAACAAAGTCCACCCTCATGGACCTTACATTCTGTTGGCAGGGGACAGATAAGAAATAAACAGGACATCAGATGGTGAAAAGTGGTACAGATAATAAGGAGGATAATAAGGTATAAAGGGAATAGGAGCCAGTTGAGTGAGGTTGCTGTTTCATATGGAGTGATTAGAAGACCTCACTGAAATGTCCTGGCCATGTAGCTCGGTTGGATCATCATCCTGATATGCCAGGGTTGTGGGTTTGATCCCTGTCAAGGCACATACAAACGTCAATCAATGAATGCGTAAATAGATGAAAACAAAAATCAATGTCTGCCTCTCACCAATAAATAAAAATTTAAACATAAAAGAAAAAGGCCTCACTGAAAGGGGACTAAAGAGGAGGAGAAAGCCATACAACTATCTAGGGACAGAGTTCCAGGTAGAACAAGAACAAGTATGGACGTACCTAAGGTAGATAAGATACATGTACACTTGGCATGTTAAGGAACTGCAATGAAGCCTGTAAAGCAGCCTGGGGACAGTAAAGGTAGAGATGACATCAGTGGTACTTGGGAGCCTTGAAGACAGAAGTTTTTCTGAAGGGATGGTCAGCTACTGGGGTTGGAGCCACTTGTTTTAAAAATATCACTGTATCTCAGTAAAAGCAAAAAAAAAAAAAAATCACTATCCAAACTAGAAAGGAATTAGGACAGATTATGTTACCACTTTTGAGGTCAGCACTGTTTCCTCTATGGTGGAAACCAGATACACACAAAGTGTTTCCAAAACAAGTTTGTTTGGAGCCCACATGGGGGTGGTAATTCAACAAAGATCACACCTCATGGCTGCAATGGCCCCAGAACTGTGGCCTATGATAATGGTCTTCTCGTCACAGTGCAGCTCCGTCTCCATGAAGGGCAGCCAGATGATCTCTCGGGCTGTAACTAAGGTTCAGGATAAAGAATGAATCTGTCACTTGATAGAGACAGCCTTAGTCTAATGCTGCCCACCTTTCTAATAGATGACTACTAAGTAGTTTACAACTTTTACAATTTCAGGACTACAAAGGGGGATGGGGCCATTTAATATAGCCAAAGATTTGCATGTTGCTATTTGAAAAAATCAAACCTGTAGTTTTGGTATTATTTTTTACCATTTTCTTATAAGAAAATACTGAGGATATAATAAAAATAACTGATGCTTTAAGCTTCCCAACTTAAAATGACAGTATTGCCTCTCAAATCATTTCTTTTCAAAATGGGAATTCCTGAGACAAATCATAGTCAAACTCAGAACAAAAGTGGCACTGTTATATTGTTAAATATTAGGATTTTATAGATGCTAGAAAGTTTTATCCTATCTCTGCCTCAACTGAAATATGCATAAATTTTGCCTAGAAATATCTATTGATTTATAGAAGGGAAAATCAATTGCTTGAAAAGTTGAAAATTAAATTTTACCAAGTCCAAGTGCTTTACTTGATCCTTACTAGAATTTTCTATAATATTTTTTCTTTATATTCACCCTTCTCCCCAAGCTACTTGCCATCATTCATTCTTAGGTATATACTCTCTTTGGCTGCTCGACTATGATATTCTTGTTTTCTACCAGGAAAATGCAAGATCAAAACTCAACAAGATGAGGCTATTTAAAAACACTTTGAATACTCACTTGGGTCAGGCATGTTTTTAGCCAAACACTGGAAACCAGGTATCTATGACAAAGGGAGGAAAAGCTATAATAAACACATTAATTATAACTAATACTTTGTTAATAAGATATGCTACCACGCTGGCCAGGTAGCTCAATTGGTTAGAGTGTCATCTGATACACCAAAATTGTGGATTCAATCCCTGGTCAGGGCACATACAACAATCAACCAATGAAGGCATAAATAAGTGGAACAATAAATTGATGTTTCTCTTTCTTTCTCTTTCTCTTTCTCTCTCCCTCCCTCCCCCCCCCTTCCCCCTCTTCCTCCCTCTTTAAAAATCAATCAATAGCCCTGGTTGATGTGGCTCAGTTGATTGATTGACAGCCTGTGAACTGAAAAAGGTTGCCAGTTGGACTCCTGGTAAGAGCACAGGCCTAGGTTGCAGGCCAGGTCCCCAGTGCGGGGGCGTGTGTGAGGCAACTGATCGATGTTGTCTCACATCGAAGTTCTCTCCCTCTCTGTCTCTCTTCCCCTCTCTAAAAATAAGTAAATAAAATATTTAAAAAATAAGACAATACGATCTTTATTCAATAAGTGTTTGCTTATGCTATGAAATGAAGTGGGTTAAACACTACAGGATTACATATGAATGAATACGCAATCCCTCTAATAAACTTCATCTGTAGTTCCATGCCCAGCTAGCTCTATAGGTCTCCATATAAAAAGACCTATATATATAAGTGAATGTGTTCAAGACAGACTGACTTAGACCGAAACAGACTGTGCCAGGAAGTAGGTAAAATGTACAGAAATTTGGAATCCCATTCTCTTGGACAGCTCCAGCTCTGACCTTTTGATTTTTATACCTCTGGCCATGGTTTTTTGCCGTAACTCAGGAATTTTATTCTAGAAACCTACTCTAGAGCTCTAGAGGGCAGCAACACAGGAAGCGATCTTATTGTGTTGGTTATGGAAGAGAATTTTTTAAAAAATCAAGATGCACAAGACAACCTACAGTAGAATACCATTTTTATAAGACTCACAAAGAAGTCAAGTTAAGCAATGTGTTGTTTAAAGGATATACACATAGGTTACAAACATTTTTTTTTAAAGATTTTATTTATTTTAAGAGAGTGGAAGGGAAGGAGAAAGAGAGGGAGAGAAACATCAGTGTGTGCTTGTCTCTCGCACGCCAACTGGGGCCCTGGCCTGCAACCCAGGCATGTGCCCTGACTGGGAATCGAACCTGCGTCCTCGAACCTGCGTCCCTTTGGTTTGCAGGACGGCACTCAATCCACTGAGCCATACCAGCCAGGGCGGTTACAAACATTTTAATTTGAAAGAGAGCAAATGAAAACAATTCAGAATGACTGGGAAATAGGATGGGTGGGGACGCACAGATGGCTTCTATTGGTAATGTACTAGATTTTAGTTTGGTCATGGATTCTCAGGTATTGATTACATTAGTCATAATTTACATACATGTTACATATATCCTCTGTATATATTAATAGTACATGTTGGGTTTTTAAAAAATCTGAAAGAGGAAGAGAGCAGTAAAACTTCTGAGAAGCCCCAAATCTGAACCAGTAGCAGACACGGGGAGGGGCGGGGGGCGGGGGTTGGTCTCTATAGTTTTAAGAGACGGTGCTTTGTACTCTAAAGACCAAGCCAAAGTCCTCCGGGCCGTTTTATCAAAGTTCGGACCACTAGTTTTAGACTTTAAGACAGGTCGGCAGAGGAAAGGAATGAACACACACAGAGCTTGGACTTGGGGGAGAATTGAGAGGCACGTTCAAACTTCAGTCCTACATCTCTTCCGTCCCCCCCAGCTCCAGGCTAATTTTCCACCACAGCAAAGGGAGTCTCTTACCTGGTTCAGCGCCTTCTTCACCCAGCCATACCAGCCGTGGGTTGCCACATCCCCGCCTCCGTTCCCGGGCACAATTACAGCCTTGCTAGGATAAGCCATGAACGCAAAGCGCCAGAGAAACCAGGCAGGGCTTAGAACCTAAGAGTGAGTCGACTGCGGAGCCTGCATGCACTGTGGAATTCTGGGAATTGTAGTTCTAGGGAGCCATAGGGCAGTTCATTCACTCTGGCCTTCTTTACAGCACAGGACAGTCAAAATCAAACCTTGGGAGTTTCCATCACATGTACAAGACTGTGACAAGCCTAGAATATGCTATCTCTTTACTAGAATTATTGAAATCTCCATAGGAAAGTGTGCTATTAGTTCCAAACATGCAGAACACAGCCCGTTTATTATTTGAGGATTCCTGGAATTCATATTATTTTTTCTTCTGATTTCAAAATAGTTCTTAGTAAAATAGTCAATATTAGCCCTGGTTGTTATTTTTGATTACTTTAAACACTGTCCTTTAAAGGGCTTCACTGTTCCTGTAGAAGAGCACGTGGGTAATATTAATACTTAAACTGATTTGGAGACTGGGGAAACTGACATAGCAATGAAATGGTTTATCTATCATATTGTGGCAGTCCTGAAATTTTAGGAACTGGTCGTGTCTTATATATTCAAAGCTTATTGAATTGAGGTGGGGAGAGTTTGTGTTATAAATGGTAATGAAAAGGAAAATACTTTTTATTCCTTGGCCCTCCCATGGACTCACTCACTGTGTACGTCACGTGTGTCAGCATTTGACAATGAGAAACACTCTTCTCTGTGTTTACTTTTTGAACAGCACAAGTAGGAGATCGATGATACACTGCCCCGCTCCCCACAACATTCTTTACCAAGAGCAAGACATAATTTTTCCTCTTGGGCCTTAGACTTTAGATTTTCTTGAAAAGGTCAATGTTATTTAACTTTAAATGTAAATTTATTTACATAAGAAAGAATGAACTGTTGACACACAGAACACCATGATTCTCAAAAGGATTATTGCTGAGTGGAAGATGCCAAACAAAAAAAGAGTGGAATATGATTCCATTTATGTAAAACTCTAAAAAAAATACAAGGGCACAAGAAAACGTTATGGGGTGATATACACCTTCATTATCTTAATTATGGTGGTGACTGTCAAAACTTAAAAAATTGTACACTTTAAATTTGCAGAGCTTATTGAATGTCAATTATACCTCAATAAAGCTGTTTAAAACTTAAAAATAAAACAGGTATTTCAGTAGCTAAGTGGTTGTTTGCTCAGTGGTGTTTAGTTCAAGAAACAATGACAGGAACTGTAGGCTAGGAAAAAATCTAGCCTTCCTTAAGTTTTAAGATTTTTCTTTCCTCACTGGTAGGGTGGTTATTTCTTCCTTTGAGAAGGAGAAAATTAAGGCAATGGCCTCAACTCTCACCTTTCTCCAATTGTTTATATCAATAATGATTGAGGTTATATAATTACAAATAATCTACCTTTTCTACTTTTTATCTCTATTACAAGCATTTTCTGAGCTTGTTATGAAAGAAGAAGTAGCTTAATTTCAAAACATTTTTATTAATTTTTAAAAATCTGAAAATTCACAATTTATATTTGGGACATCATTTGTTAATATTGAAAGAACTGTTCACAAGAATTTGCCATAGATGTTACAGTTTTTCTAACTGATTCAGCCACCCTCCTCTGAGGTCCTCCTTTTGAAAAAAATCTTCCTCTGCCTGAACTTTTCAAGTCAGGATCTCTGCTGTAGGCAATTTGTACTAACCCTTCAAATTTGCTGTCCAAACATTCTCCCCTCCTACTTTTCCATTTTTTCCACATATTATTTTTTAAACTATCTTGAGAAGAAAAAGAAAACTTCTTCAGAGTCTTGAAGGACATACAGGAGTTAATTGGGGATGAGAGGTGAAGTGGTTGTTCTTAGCAGAGAGCAGGAGTACAAACAGGCACAGAGGAAAGGTGGGCTGGGAAAGCAATCTGTTCAGTGCTATAGGAATGAAGAATGTAGATCATGGAGGCCCTAGAGTACAACAATAAGGGAACCTTATTCTTTGAGTTATGGTAAAACTATGTAGAGATTTAAGCAAGAGAATATTAGAGTCATATGTGTGATTTTGAAAGTTTTGGCAACAAATGTGAGATCTGGGTTTGGCAAAATGTGGGCAGAGAGATTATTTTGAAGGCTGTGGCAATAATCCAATGACAGAGGATGAAGGGGTGCTCTCCTTCCTGGAGTATGCCTGGGTCTTTCCCCTTCAATCTTCTTTTCCCCTGGACCATTACCGTTACCCTTCTCTCTAAGCTCCAAGGGCCCCCTTCTTTTGCCTTTGTAATTTGTTTCCTGAACCCACTTCCTCTATGGCTCACTTCTACCTCTATGGTTTTCTAAATAAACATTTGCTTATAGTTTGAGTTTTGACTCCAAATTCTTTCTTAGCCAGAACTCAAGGACTGAGGTTGCTGAGCCAAGGACTGGTTTGACGTCACCTAACACCTGGTGCCATTTTTGTTCTTGCCACCAACATTATGGTGCCATTACTCAGACTGTTAAAGAGGGGCAGGGGGAGAGGATGAGGGCCTGAACTAAGTAGATAGATGGAATTGAGAGATATTTAGAAGAACAGATCAAGAGAGCCAAGTGATTCATTGTTAATTTCAAGGGTAGCGGTGGGGGTTAGAAATGTGGGGAGAAAATATAAATTTATTTAATATAAATTTTACATGACATGGGAAGCTTCATAAAGAAATGACCCAAAGAAACAGGTAAACCTAATTGTTTTTATGCTAAGTTTCATGACGTGTGGAAAGTCATGGGGAAATGTGATAGGACAAAAGGATATGAACAGTGTGAGTAGTAAACTGGGAGAAACTTGGCAAAGCCTGTTCATTCTGATTTATCTTCAGAGGGAAGAATACTTCTTTACTCCTGGTAAAGGGAGGGAACTTTTAACATGAAGGACTCAGGATCCACTTTGGGGAGAGAGGGGAGGTCACAGAGTCCTTCCTTGAATCATTTTTCAAATTCCTTCAGGTTAAAATATTCAATATGCCATGGTGTCATATTTTGGGGTGTTGTGTCCTGAATCCTGTCAGAGGAGGGGCCAAGGATAACTCTGTAGTTTGATGAGTAACTGGGAGAAGAATGGTATCTCCAAGTGAAATAAAAAGTATAAGAGACACAAGATTAGTTTAGGAGCAAGGTGAAATATAAATTCAGTTTACAACATAATGAGATTGAGATGGCCAAGAATATCCAGAGATATCCAGCATGTTGTTGAATATGTAAATCTGATATTAGAGAAGTATAATCCAAAAATAGAGAATGTAGATTACACACCCTGAATAATATTTCAGGAAAATTATGGAAGATTTTGAAATTGGCAAAAGAGAATTCTCTATGGAATGCTAGGCTTTTTTAAAGGACCCTCTGGAGTCATGTGATCATAAGAGGTGTGTGACTTTGACAAAACTATTTTACAACTCTGTAGAGATAGACATTAAATTACAGAAAATGGATAATAATATGAATAATAATAATGTAAATGATTCCTGTCCATGGTAATGAAGATGAATTTTATGTGGTAGAGAATATGTCTCTATAGATCAAATTTTTGTTTGAACCAATTTGAACATCCTTACTGGTGCTCTAATTAATAAATGAGGTAGGTAGAATCTTTGATACATTCTCATAATACATTTATATGAGGGCTATAATTTTACCTTTTTGAAACTTTCTTTAGCAATTTTGGAGATTTGACCGACATCCCAGTGAATTCACCTGACAAAAACAGGGAAATCAGGTTGCTCGAAAACCTGAAATCAGGTTAGTGCATTCTTTTTTTTTAATTTTTAATATATTTTATTGATTATGTTATTACAGTTGTACCATTACCCCCCTTCATTCCCCTCCACCCTGAACACCCTCTCCCACCCACATTACTACCCTTTAGTTCATGTCCATGTGTCGTAAGTTCTTTAGCTTCTACATTTTCCGTACTATTCTTGCCCTCCCACTGTCTATTTTCTATCTACCATCTCTGCTACTTATTCTCTGTACCTTTTCCCCCTCTCTCCTCCTCCCACTCCCCTGTTGCTAACTCCTCATGTGATCTCCATTTCTGTGGTTCTGTTCCTGTTCTAGTTGTTTGCTTAGTTTGCTTTTGTTTTTGTTTTAGGTGTGGTCGTTAATAATTGTGAGTTTGCTGTCATTTTACTACA
>CM052547.1:57863555-57934586 GCA_028533065.1 Trachops cirrhosus | reverse complement strand
GGCAACCCAGTTGCTGGGTTGTGATGCTGTATGTGGGGGCGGGGTCCGAGAAGGAACAATGGCGCTTCCTCTGCTTAGGACCTCAGTCCCTTCCGCCGCTTCCCCTGAGCAAACTGGGCCCCTTTGGTGCCAATTCCTGGGTGGGTGGGCTTGTGCACCCCATGGGACCTTGCTTTTCAATCAGTGTCCCAAGGCTCTATTTCCCAGCACTGGGATCCTGGGTTGTATGCAGTGCCTTGCTTCACATTCACTGCCTCACTGGGTCTGCCGGTTGCCACCCCTCAGCCGCGGTCTGCCAACCGCCGCCAGTACGCCCAGGGTCTGTCCGCTGCAGTCTTGTGTGCCCCAGTTGCCTTACGAGTGTCTAGTCCCAACGCGGAGTTCTCTGCTCTCTGCTCAGTGACCAGCGCCCAGCTGCCCAATTCCACCCCTCCTACCAGTCTGGATGAACGTGTCTAATTTAACTCCTTGGGTGTCTGACTTCCATACAGTTCAATTTTATGTCAGTTCTGGTTGTTATTCTGTTTCTAAATTGTTGTTGTCCCTATCTTGGTTTGCGAGGAGGCACAGTGTGTCTACCTATGCCTCCATCTTGGCCGGAAGTCAGGTTAGTACATTCTTAAAGGAGTTCTGTCTGATTGGCTTATGGAGATAAATACACACTTACATAAATCACCTATTCTGAAAATTCCAAGAAAATAAAGAAATTAAATTTCTAATACAGTAAACGTGTTAGATTAAAAAAATCCTTCTTACAGAAATTTCTAATACAGAAACAATCTATATTCAAATAACCAAAGCAGACATTTGCCACATTATATTTTAATGTTTGGTTAAAAAAACACATCCATATAAATGTAAAGTATAGTACAAGTATGCATTTTATTTGAGTTTGGTTCCTTACTGACAGAATAATTAATTTGAATTTCCTAAATTTACATAAATGTAATGATCAAATGACTTAACATTACTCTTACATAATGTTTTAGGAACCTGAGAAATGTAAATTTACTCAAAAAAACTGAATAATTATTCTGACAAACTTTTTTTAAAACCCTGACCTGAGGACACTTTTTCATTACTTTGAGAGAAACATCCAGGGATCGTATGCATCCACAACAGGGATCCAACATGCAGCCTAGGTATATGCCCTGATGGGGAATCAAACCTGCAACCTTTTGGTCAAGGGATGACACTCCAACCAACCGAGCCACACCAGCCAGGGCCTGACAAACTTTTTATATGAACAGTAATTGTTCCATAGTACATCGACTTAAATGAACTTCTGTGATTTGTAATTTAAATCTCTGTACTAAGTTGAGCTAATTACTTGTAATTCTCAGATGTGTAGAGAAGTTCTAAACATAATTTTAAGTTTATATAGGTTTGCTTATTTTTATATGCTACATAGAGACTATATCTCTGGGTCAGATTAATAAACAATCTCATTTTTGCCACTTATAAAAAGTTGTGAAGTTGAATTTCTGGCCAAGATGGAGGTGTAGGTAGACATGTTTTGCCTCTTCACACAACCATAAGAAGGATCCTAGCTAACCTCAAAATAAAATACAACCAGAACTGCCAGAAAAATGAACTATATGAAAGTCCCATAACTAAGGATTTAAAAAAGAAATATTCATCCAGGTGGGTAGGAGGGGCAGAGACAGAGAGTTAGGGAGGAGAGGTCTGGGTGTGGTAGCATCATGGTAGTGACAGTGAGGCAGAGGCAGCTGGGCAGGGGCCAGCAGAATAAGTAGTCCCACATTCACGTGTGGCAGATAAAAACTGGGAGGGACACCTGGGGAGTGAGCCACCCCAGCCCCAGGACAGACTACAAAGCCCAGCGTTCCAGTGCTGGGAATAAAGCCTCATAACTTCTGGCCTTAGAAACCAGTGGTGGTTGGGGCCATGGAAGAAATGGCTGATCTCTCAGGAGAGGCTGTTTGAAGGACTGACACAGCCCTAGAATGTACACAAACCCACTCACCCTGGGATTCAGCACCAGGGTAGCAGCTAGAAGGGCACCAGTCACAAATGGGAAATGGGAGAAGTGACTGAAAATGGAGTGAGAGACAAGCCAGAAGCATTGTTCCCTCTCTGACCATTCTCCCACATATAGTGCCACAAAGCAGTGAAGTGGGTTGCCCCACTCTGGCGAATACCTAAGGCTCTGCCCCTTACAACATAACAGGTGCACCAAGACAGGGAGTCAAAGCAGCTCTACCTAATACACAGAAACAAGCATAGAGAGGCTGCCAAGTTGAGGAAATAAAGAAATATGACTCAAATGAAAGAACAGATCAAAATTCCAGAAAAAAAAAAACAAAGTGAAACAAGGATAACCAATCTATCAGATACAGAGTTCAAAACACTTAATCAGGATGCTCAAAGTACTCATTGAGTATGGCAAATGCATCAGGGAAAAAAATGAAGGCTACACTAAGTGAAATAAAGAAAAATCCACAGGGAACCAACAGTGAAAGGAAGGAAGCCAGGGTTCAAATCAACAGTTTGGAACATAAGGAAGAAATAAACAGTCAACCAGTATAAAATGAAGAAACAAGAATTAAAAAACAAACAAACAAAAAAATGGAACAAAACAAACAAGGACAGAATGAGAAGACTCTGGGACATCTCTAAATGTGCCAAACTCATAGGAATGCCAGAAGGAGAAGAAGAGCAAGTAATTGAAAACTTATTTGAAAAAATAATGAAAGAAAACTTCCTTAATTTGATGAAGGAAATAGACATATAAGCCCAGGAAGCACAGAGAGTCCCAAACAAGTTGGGCCCAAAGAGGACCACACCAAGACACATCATAATGAAAATGCCAAAGGTTGAAGATAAAGAGAGAATCTTAAAAGCACCAAGAGAATTACCTACCAAGGAGTGCCTGTAAAACCATCAGATGATTTCTCAAAAACAAACAAACAACAAAAAAACAACTTTGTACGCAAGAAGCTACTGGTAAGAAGTATTCAGAGTGATGAAAGGCAAGGACCTACAACCTAGACTGCTCAATCCAGCAGAGCTATCATTTAGAATGGAAGGGCTAATAAAGTGCTTCTCAGACAAGGTAAAACTAAAGTTCATCATCACCAAGCCATTATTATATGAAATATTAAAGGCATTTATTTAAGAAAAAGATCAAAACTATGAGCAGTGAAATGACAATAAACTCACAACTATCAATAACTGAATCTAAAAAAAAACAAAACAAAAAACAAATTAAGGAAACAACTGGAACAGGATCAGAATCACAGAAATGGAGAGCACATGGTGGGTTAGCAGCTAGAAGGGAGAAGAGGGAGAATAGGGAGAATAGGGGAAAAGGTATAGGGATTAAGAAGCATACCATAATTTGGTAGGTATAAAATAGACAGGGGGATGTTAAGAACAGTATTAGAAATGTGAGGCCAAAGAAATTATATGGACATCCCATGGACATGAACTAAGGGGGTGGGAATGCTGGAGGGAAGAGGAGTACCCAGCAGAGGGTGTAGGAGGAAAAAAAAACTGGGACAACTGTAATAGCAGTCAATAAAATATACTTTAAAAAAAGTTGTGAAATGGTTGTGGCTGTGAAGTTACGCTCTACGTAGTTATAAGGTTTTTGTAGTTTTCTAAAGGGCTTGACTATAACAAATTTCAATTATTCACGTCCTCACAGGATAACAGGGATAGAAAAGCAGAGAGGAACTGCATGCTAGCGCCAGTCTCCTCACAGAGCGAGATGAAACCATGTAATGGGATGAAGTAAAACCAAACCTGTGGAATTTAGCATGAATCTTAACTAGACCCAGAGTCCTTCCTCCACACAGATGTGTGCGCCTAGAGTTCTCCACACTGAACATCCCCGCGCTCCCTCCGCCCCGCCACTGCCCACCCCACCCCTTCTCGCGAGCTGACGGTTCTTTCTGGCAAGCTTCAGTTTCTTCCTTGCAGCGCCGCTCCTTTTTCCGGGGCTATATACGACATCCTTCTCGCTTCCCAGTAACTAAAGTGAAGAGGGGAACTTCCCCCGGAGGCAAGCGGACTTCATGTTGGATCAGAACGAACTCCTGAGGCGTTCTGGCTGCGCCTAGGAAGCAGTCTGGTAGGCGCCGGGGTTTTCTGCAGTGGAAAGGTTCAGAGGTGAACATGGAAAATGTATGTTTTTATAAACTGCTGTTACGTAGAACGAAACACGACTGTCTTGCCCTTTTCCAAAATGACGGCGCGGATTCTCTGAGTGTCTCGCTTCCGCTCGTCCGCGGGGCAGGGACTCTTTCATTGGCCCGTGGGTGGTGCCGTGACGTGACGTACAAGGGCGTTAACCAATCGACTGAGAGCTGAGCTGTACTAGGAGCTGAGAGCCGGGCGACAGGGATTTTGTTGTTCTAGGTGCTTACTGCTAGGGTCTGGTGAGTGGGGAACGCATCCGGGTATGGAGGTCGGAGGGTACGGGAATGAGTGTGTAGGCGGTGGATGGTTTGCCCCCGGTGTGAGTCCTTTTACTGGCGGGCAGAGGAATCGGGGCATTCGATGATCTTCTGAGAAGTACGGTTTCTCAGAAGGCCTTTCTGCCGGCCGGCTTCTGACTCAGTATCCCTCAGAATGGTGGGGTGCGGAAGGGACCCCTCCCTTATCAGTTGTGGAACTCGAGTTTCAGGAGAAGTGATTTCTGCTTCGTGATAGAGCTGAAACTAGAACCCAGTTCTTCTGACTCCCTTGGATTTAACCTTTGGTTAATCTTGGCTTCTTTTTACTAAAAAGTTATGCCTTGATAGGGTAAGAGTGGTTCTGATTTTTTTTTTTTGGCGGATCTTTCCAGTCCTTTTGTTCATTCAGCCATTAATTTCTTCAACTACCTTTCCCCTTTGAGACTTTCGGTTAAGCCGTGGACCCATCTTCCTGCAACAATGCATATTCGCTCATGCATGGAATTTCGCATAAATTTCAGAGGATTCTTTGAGCCTCTGAAGTCCCCCGGGAATTATGTGCCCAGGATTAAAAATCCATGTTGTAAAAGAAGGTATGAGGGGAAGGCACAGTGGGAAACTGAGAGAGCAGGTTTTAATATTTAGGAGCTTGAGGACATTGGATGGAGCCAGTACCTTTTAACAACTGTTTTGTGGGGGAAGCAGTCATTTAATGAAGCCTGCTGAGGTAGTTGCTGAGAACTGTGATATTAGAACTTCATCCCTTTGCCATCCAGGAGGTTGCAGAAGTGCCTCCAGAGTACACAGTGATTCAGTTTCCCCATTTTGCCAGAAATAACAA
Source organism: Trachops cirrhosus (assembly GCA_028533065.1). Taxonomy (NCBI): domain Eukaryota; kingdom Metazoa; phylum Chordata; class Mammalia; order Chiroptera; family Phyllostomidae; genus Trachops; species Trachops cirrhosus. Next base: position 57,929,324 of record CM052547.1, on the reverse strand, counting down.
ATACATTCTTTAAAGTTTCAGATGGAGCAAATACTTGGAATCTTTGTGGGCTGGGTTGTGAGCAGTAATTAATCTGTTTTTCTAAACATATATTATTATTTTGGTTCACATCATTTATGGTATGGCACTTCTTATAATGACATGAGTCAGTTATTGTACAGCACTGCATAAAATGAACACTAGAAGGCAATAATATTGTAGATTCTTTAATTTGCTTTTTTCTGCCATTTTTCTTGAGGTGCTTGTTCCCTTGAACCCTAGTAGTTGAAGTGGGTGTTAGCTTACATTTTAGGATGTAAACAGGATTTATAAAACATTCAGTGGAGTTGGTGTTATTTGTGTTAGTCTAAATGACTGTTTTATTACTGGAATGTTTTAAGGCATGGGCATAAGCAACCATGGTGAGGAGAGAGGTTTTGGTGAGGAACCCACTCAGCATAATAACAAACTTTGGTGATCCCAAGTAGAAATTCACTCAGAGCTTCTTGGTGGCTGTTCCAATTATGAATTGAATTTGCACATCAGTATCCAGTTCTTTTCTCCATAGGTAACAAAGGGAGGAGGAAAAAGGGCATAAAAACAAGATGACTTGGAATGTAATATTTAGTGTTTAGTAGAGTAAGGAAGGAAGGGGATCAGGGAGGAAGGTGGCTGGATGCTGAAACAGGGTTTGAGAGTAATCCTTGGGCAAGGAGCTGAACTTAGTTGGCTGAGATGGTGAGATGATAAGAAGAGGTATAAATGCAGCTTAGAGATGGTCAAATGATTGTAAGCCTCCCTCCCCTTATATTTATTTATTTTTTAAGTTCTAGGGAGGAGAGTTGAGGAAGGAACAGTAGTCAATGATAACAATGAAGTTAAATCAGCTTTTCGGGGTCAGGAGGAAGGGAGATCTTGTTATGCTGCAGTGATAGGTTCTTAAAAACTAAATGTTAGGGGACCATTTTTTAATCATTGAAGTTGAGAACTTCACATACAATTAAAGCTTTATCTTCATTTTGTTTTTAGACTATGGCAACATATCTGGAGTTCATTCAGCAGAATGAAGAACGGGATGGCGTGCGTTTTAGTTGGAATGTGTGGCCTTCCAGCCGTCTCGAGGCAACAAGAATGGTTATTCCTTTGGCTTGTCTCTTGACTCCTTTGAAAGAACGCCTAGACCTGCCCCCTGTACAGTATGAACCTGTGCTCTGCAGTAGGCCAACTTGCAAAGCCATTCTCAATCCACTTTGGTATGAATTCTTTTAAAAACTAGTAAATGATGAATGCAATACATTATGAAATTTCTGTGATTCTCATATAAGTGATTGAATTTGGACAAATCACCAAATTTGAGATTAGTAGATGGTGAGATTCCCAGTTGATTAATGCTTTTAGAAATCTACATGGCCTAATACTTGAGATAAAATTAGAATTTATGGGAATGAGGTGGAGGTAGAGGCAAAGGATTTGAAATTCACTTTTTTTTTGGCTGATTTTCAGTTTGTATTTGGGTCAACTGTAGGTTTTAAAGTATTTTTCCAAAAAAAAAAATCCAAAAGTTTTAGACATTTTTCTCATACTTACTTGGTATAATGGTGCTGTAATAGAAGAAATCTTAACTCTTAATGATTTTATTGTTAAGTGTAATTATTGTTGCCCCTGAGATAGTAATCTATCATATTTCTCTTAAATGTGGGCACTATTTGAAAGAGTTTTTAAATAGGTAAGGAGTATCATAAGTACTCTTTAAAAAATAAAATTTTACATAAGGGAACATTTGCTTCATTTCCTTGCTTTTACTTAATGTGCCCATATATAAGATACCGATTCCTTCTTTTAAAATGATAGCCACTGCTTGTTAATTTTCTAAATGTAGAGAGGGGTAAAAGCACCTAAAGTATCTTGAACCAATTTTTGGAAGTGTATAAACTCAGAGCATGCCTGCTCAACTTTTCTTCAAGTGAGCTAAGTGTGATTAAAGTCTGGGATGTTTTTAATTGTGTGAAATTTAGAAGTTTCACATATCTGAACAATAAAGATACTAGAAAAATTACAAAGACTATGTTAAGATTATAGGGCAAAGGGAAATAACCTATACTTAATATAAAGCATAAAATTTTAAATGTTATCTAGGAAATTGGAAAACAGAAAAAAGGTTTTACTAATTCTTCCTTACAGCTGTTAGAAGGACATTTTTGTTGTACTTAACAGCCAGCATTCTAACTGCAGTGACAGTTTTACATTTCTTTATCCATACACACACACAGAAACATATGTCTATGTGATTTACTAAACTTGAAGCTTACATTTGAATGCTTTCTACCTTAAAAATGAAAATGTTACCTAGTTATAATTTTTTTTTCACAGTCAGGTTGATTATCGGGCAAAACTTTGGGCCTGTAATTTCTGTTTCCAAAGAAATCAGGTATGTGAATTATTTTTAGAAGTATTTTCTATGTTTTAGTTATGTTACTCTGAAAAAAATTGAGGTTGAATTTGTGCCTTGGCAGGCAGCAATTTCTGCTGAATGCAAGATGATAGTTCTAGGCCCTGGCTGTGTAGCTTGGTTGGTTAGAGCATTGTCCCAATATGCCAAGGTTGTGGGTTTGATCCCTGGTCCAGGCACATAATGAGAATCAACCAGTGAATGCATAAATAAGTGGAACAACAAATTGACATTCTTCTCTTTCTCTCCCTCTCTTTCTCTTCCCCCTTTCCCCACTCTCTAAAATCAATAAATAAAAAATTTAAAAAAAGATGATATGTCTAGTTGAGCATGATACTGAGTGTTGAACATTTGTGCTTTTTCTGTTGAATGGAGACTCAGTTTTATTATTTGGATCCTTGTCATATGCTATGGAGGGACATAGAATTCCCATCTAAGTTCTGGGTAGGCAGTGAATATGTTACCATAAGAAAACAAATATGTTGTTTGTATTTCATTTGACTTCAATTTATTCTAATTGGATAGTGTACATTACTGAATTTTCATTTTCTGATCTTTTAACTTTTAGGATTGATGTATCAGTGTTGAGCTTCTTTTGGCTTAAAAAATTTTAAACTAGTAAACTAGAAGGAGCTTACTATGACAAGAGAAACTTGTCTTTATTTTTTTAAAAGATTTTATTTATATTTTTTTCAGAGAGTGGTGAAGGGAAAGATAAAGAGAGGGAGAGAAACTTTAATGTGTGGTTGCCTCTGTCTTGCCCCATTCTGGGGACCTGGCCTGCAACCCAGGCATCTGCCCTGACTGGTAGTCAAACTGGTGACCCTTTGTTTCGCAGACCCGCACTCAATCCACTGATCTATACCAGCCAGGGAGAGACTTCTCTTTAAACTGAATGTGCCTATGATGGGAACGTTCTAAAGCTGGATTGTGGTGATCATAGCACAACTATGTACCGTATTTTTTGGACTATGAGACGCACTTTTCCACCCCCAAATTTGGGAGGAGAAGGGGAATGCGTCTTATAGTCCAAATGTAGCTTAACCTGGCTTGCTGGGGGCGGGGGCAGGCACAGTGGAGTGGGGTCAGAGGTTATTAAATATTTTACCACAATTTTTGCTTCAAAAAATTTTTCCCTATTTTCCTCCTCTAAAACCTAGGTGCGTCTTATGGTCTATTGTGTCTTATAGTCCTAAAAATACAGTACATTTATTAAAAGTCATTGAATTGTACATTCAAAATGGGCAAATTTTGTGGTATATAAGCTGTACCCCGATAAAGCTGTTAGAAAAAATTTGTGCCAAATATAATTTACAGTGGTCTAGCAGATCTGAAGATATTGATAACATGCATTTATTTATACATATATTTGATCATAATTACAATTAACAGTCTTATACTCAGATATAGCAACAATAAGTCCAGTGATGCAAAGACTAATGTACAGTTGATGACTAACTATAGGCTTGGAAACTATAAGCAGATACCATTCATGCTTTATCTTTATGGGAGATTTGGAAGTATATACAAATCTTAAAAACATTTCTACTTCTTAGTACATTCAGAATTGATATCTGTGTTTTATATAATTTATTGTGAAATTCTAAGGCATGAAAACACAATCAACAGAGTAAAAAGGAGGTCCGCAGAATGGTTGAAAATACTTGCAAATCATATATCTAATAAGGGATTAATATCCAGAATATATAGAGAACTCCTAATATTCAACAACAAAGAAAATCAACCTATTCAAAATGGGTAAAGAACTATTCTCCAAAGAAGATAAACAGATGGCCAGTGAGCACATGAAAAGATGTTCAGGATCACTAATTATTAGTGATGTTTACCAAATGATCCAGCATTTCTACTTCTGGGTATATACCCAAAAGAACTGAAAGCAAGGTCTTAAAGAGGTACTTGTACACTATGTTCATTGCAGCATTATTCACAATAACTAAAACATAGAAGTAACCCAAATATCCATTGACAGATGAATGGATAAACAAAATGTGGTATAATACATACAGTGGACTGTTTAGCCTTAAAATGGAAATTCTGACATGTGTTACAACTTGGGTGAACCTTGAGGACATACTCCTGAATGAAATAAACCAGTTACAAAAAGACAAATACTGTATGATTCTAGTTTGATGAGGCACTTGCAGTAGTCAAATTCATAGAGTCAGAAAGTAGAACTGCAGATGCCAGGGTCTGGAAGGAGGGGATAATGGGAGTTACTGTTTAATAGATTTCAAGTCTCAGTTTTTCAAGATGAAAAGAGTTCTGAAGATGGATGGTACAGACAGTTGCACAACATTATGAATGTATTTAAGATCACTGAACTGTACACTGAAAAAAGATTAAGATGGTGAAATTTGTATGTATTTTACAACAGTAAAAATTGGGAAAAAATTCACCTGACAAGCTATGAATTTAAAATATTTGCAGGGAGTTTTAAAAACAAAAGAAAATGCCTGTGACATGTTAAGGACAAAAAGCAGGTTGCAAGACTGTATGTATAGAACAACCTCAGCTGTATGTTAAGTAGAAAAAAGTCTGAAAGGAAAAATGCCAAGATATTGATAGTGACTGCCTCAAGGTGATAGGATTGTGAGGGATTTTTCTTTCTGTTTTCTTGTATTTTCCTGTACTTGCCAATTTTTCTACAGTGGACATGTATTACTTTATTGATAACAGCTGAAATAAATCCAAATAAAAGCTTTATTTTTCTACAGAATAATTATTTATTCTCTGACTTGATGAGACAGCCAAAATATCTGCCCTTAATTTGCAGGACAACACTTCAGAAATGGTTTTTAATAGTGCATTTTTTAAATCATTTAAAAGTTACAGCATAATCTAAAACTACATTTTAAAAAGTTATAACATGAGCCCTGACTGGTGTGACTCAGTTGGGTGCTATTCTACAAAGTAGAGGGCTGGCGGTTCAATTCCTGGTCAGGGCACATGCCTGGGTTGCAGGTTTGGTCCCTGATTGGGCATGTATGAGAGGCAGCTGATCAGTGTTTCTCTTTCTCCTTCCTTTCCCCTCTTTCTAAAACTAAACTAACGAAATGCTTTAAAAAAAAACGTGATATAAATATAAGGCGTAGGTATAGATTTTAAGTTTGGGTTTTTATATTTTAGTAAATTTTTGTCTTTTTAGAATTAATATATTATAATTATTTTATAAGGGGAATATAAAAGATAGACAAAGTTTTCACACCTAATAAAACATGGCTTTGTTTTGTTCTCTTTAGTTTCCTCCAGCGTATACAGGCATATCTGAGGTGAATCAGCCTGCTGAATTGATGCCCCAGTTTTCTACAATTGAGTACGTGATACAGGTAACTTGTTTGTTGCACATTTAATGAGCAGTGTTAAATATTGAGATTCCCTAGAAATGCTGTGTCTTCTGTTCTCTTTACATGTCTGAGGGAGTTAAAGCTGTGAGGGTAGCAAGATCCTAAACATTAAGTTATAAAGCATGTGCATTTTCTGGCATTGTTTTCAGGTCTTGGGAGAAGGCTATAAAAAAAAAGATAACATAGAATAAATTCAAATCCTGTCTCTTACAGCCTTCTCCATTTCACTTGATGGCACTCTATCTTCTGGTTGTTCAGCTTAAAAACTGTAGATTCATCCAACTTCTCTCTCCCTCTCACTCACTAATCCCATATCTAATCCATTAGGAAATCCCATTGGGTTTATATTCAGAATTTATCCAGAATGCATCCACTTTTTTCTCCCCACTGCTCCTATCCTGGGCCAGCTACCATCTCTCACTTGAATTACTGGGGCAGTCTCTTAACTCTTCTTCCTAGTTTTACCCTTGCCCACTTACATTTTATTCTTAACTTAGCAGCCAGAGGAACTCTAAAAACATCATGTTGCTTCTTTGTTTAGAAATCTCCTGCCCTGGCTGGCATAGCTTGATGGATTAAGCGCGGGCCTGTGAAGCAAGAGATCGTGGTTCGATTCCCAGTCGGGGCACATGCCTGGGTTGTGGGCCGGTTCCCAGCAGGGAGTGCACAGGAAGCAACCATACATTGATATTTCTCTCTCTCTCTCTTTCCCTTCCCCTCTAAAGATAAATAAATAAAATCTTTAAAAAAAAAAAAAAGAAATCTCCAGTGGTGAAAATGACTCCTTTTTCATCCAGAGCCACGAGACAGTTTTTAAAGCCAGCTCTGTGTTAATTACTCTGACCTCAGTTTTTGCTAATGTCCTCCCTCATTCAGCCAGATGGGCCTCCTTGACTTGTGTCAAAGATGCCAGGAACAAGCATGCTAGTAACACTCCTGCCTGTGGGCCTTGTGCTTGCTTTTCCTCAGGTGGACTCTTCCTACTCTCTCTGTATTGCTCCCTCCCTCTCCTCCAGGTTTTTACCCAAATGTTACTTTTTTTTTTTTAATGAGGCTGCCTGACCTTCCATTTAATAGTAGAACCTGCCCCCTACCTTCACTCCTGGCACTTGTAATCTCCTTTAGCTTCTCCATTCCAGAAAATTATCTCCTTGAGGCTGGTGGGAATCTTTGTTCTTTTGGTTCACTGAGGTATTCCAGGGCCTGGAACAATCTCTGGGACTTAGAAGGCTTTAAAAAATGTGGAATAAATTGTTAGATTAAATAATTTTTTCTTTTAGTTTTTTAAATAGAACCTGTCATTTAATGATGTTTGTTTAGATATTCATATTCCCTGACAGTAAATATAGAGGAAGACTTGTTATTTACATATCTGATGCCACTTAAGAAGAGCTATATATGTGTATTTGTATATTATTACGTGGTGTTTTTTTTTGCATAAAGCGAGGTCCACAGTCCCCTCTAATATTCCTCTATGTGGTCGACACGTGCCTAGAAGAAGATGATCTTCAAGCACTCAAAGAATCTCTACAAATGTCCCTGAGTCTCCTTCCTCCAGATGCTCTGGTGGGTTTGATCACGTTTGGGAGGATGGTGCAGGTTCATGAACTCAGTTGTGAAGGAATCTCCAAAAGTTATGTGTTCCGAGGGACAAAGGATTTAACTGCAAAGCAAATACAGGTTTGTGCCTTAACTTGTACACAAGGAGGAGCAAGGGTATTTCTTAAAAATTAATTATTTACTTTTGCTTTTATGGGAAATGAGTCTTTTTGGTTCTTTTTTAGGATATGCTGGGCCTGACCAAGCCTGCCATGCCCACGCAACAAGCAAGACCTGCTCAACCAAAGGAGCACCCTTTTGTTTCGAGCAGGTGAGGTACCAGCACTTAGTGTTGCACATATAGCAGTTGGCATGCAGGGCAGTCCACTTGTGAGAGAAGAAAAATATTGCAATTTTTAGAGAAAAACATAAGTCATAAAACCTAACCAATATTTAATGTTTAATGATATATTTAACACATTAGTATGTGTATATTATATATAACTGAATAACATATGCATTCACATACATGTGTGGCAGGTTTGGTCAGGTTGTTTTTCCTGTTAGCATTGTATCATCCCAGAGGTTTTGAGACCATTGTGTTCAGTCATGCCCCTCCTTTTAAACACATGGCTGTTGTCTTTTTTGATTAAGTGAAACTGGGAAAACTGAAAAGGCTTTTGTTAGGTGTCCTCAAACCTGAAACCAGGCATTTACTTCACTCAGCTCTTTTGTGTCTGAGATTGCACTGGGCTGGGTTAACTTTCAGTGAACATGATATAAAGCATTGCCTGATGTGCTGGGGACAGCCTCATATGTTGTTAAAAAATCAGTGTTTCTATCTTTATTATTCCCAAGACTCAAGAGAAGCACAAGCTGTGAATCTTTAGAATGATGAAGATGGTTCACATTAATGAACCTTGTGATTTGTTCCTAAACATCGTTTTTTTCCATGCTATATAGACAAATTGCTTTGAATTGTTTTGCATTTGTAGGTAGAGATAACTTTGAAGAAAAAAAATTGCATGTTTTCCTAGTCTGAGTAATTATTTCGAAGAACAATAACTAGGTGTAACTTGGGGCTGAAGACCAGAGTACCCTTTTATACCAGGATTGATGTGTCTGTTCAAAATCACATAGGTTTCTGCAGCCTGTTCACAAGATTGACATGAACCTCACTGACCTTCTTGGGGAACTGCAGAGGGACCCGTGGCCCGTAACTCAGGGGAAGAGACCTTTGCGATCCACTGGTGTTGCTTTGTCCATTGCTGTTGGTTTGTTAGAGGTAACTGAGCATTTTCTGGGACCCTTCAAACCACACAAGCTTTCTCTCAGAAGTTGTGTTTATTGGCTTTGTGTGAAAATCAGTTGCAACCTAAGTCAACAGATTGTTAATTTACTAGAAAGTGCTTCAGTCATTATTACCTGTCTTGAAGAGGCCTGCAATGTTTTAACACAGAACAGTTAGGGCAATGGGAAATGTTCACAGTAAATTAATAAAAGTGTGCAAAACCTTCAGGTTGGATGAGATCAGGCTGCTTCTCTGCATTGTCATCTGTGTTATTCTGCAATATCAGTATTCAGTACAGCTGATAAGAGCTTGTCTTTGTACTTTTTTAGGGAAATGGAAACATACTTGGGATGGGGTTGTCTGCTTCTAAAATGCCACCATTTACTATTTTAGGGCACTTTTCCAAACACGGGAGCCAGAGTTATGCTGTTTACTGGGGGTCCTCCCACCCAAGGGCCTGGCATGGTGGTTGGAGATGAACTAAAGGTTCCTATTCGTTCCTGGCATGATATTGAGAAAGATAATGCACGTTTAATGAAGAAAGCAACCAAGGTAGGTGCTCCTAGATACAGTCTGTATCTGAGTGGTAGTGACTCAAGTGCTGGCTTTAGGCTGCTCTGGAATGACAGCTACATGCTTCATGGTTAGTAAGTTGCTATTGCTGAGATGACCTCATAGATCTTGGCTGCTGTTAAAAGATTCCCTAACTGTGAGAACTTAGAGTGAGGGGCCTTAAGACTGCTAAAAGTGTTTTGAGATTGAAAACTCTATTTTAATTATTTGGGTATTTTTGTAAAAACTATCTCTTCCTATATTTGATTATATACCTTTGATTTAGTACGGCATAACTGGTGAATAATGTTACTGTTTCATAAAGATGGTTTACTTCTTTTACAGCACTATGAAATGCTTGCTAATCGAACTGCTACAAATGGTCACTGCATTGATATTTATGCTTGTGCCCTTGATCAATCTGGACTTTTGGAGATGAAATGCTGTGCAAATCTTACTGGGTATGTTGACAGCAAATGCCTGTGATACCTGAGAATGTTTATTTTAAGGAAAGAGAAATGTATGATGCAATGATAAGAAAGGGCAAAGCTGACTTAGGCTGGTGTTCAGATAGCTCCAGGCTATGGCTTCAGTGGCTGTGAAGGTGTTTGGGCCTCTTAGGGGAAGAAACAGTGGTGAATAGGAGGGCTCAAGGGTTCACTACAAACCATCAGGCAACTTCATTTCTTTCTCAGAGTTGTTACAGATACCAGAGCAGGAGAGAAAACAAGCGTGGAGTATGTGGCCTTCAGCAAGGCACTACCTTGTGAAAAGGACAGAAAATTGGGTCTGAATGCCAGAGCAATTAGGAGACCCTTCTCCTAAAACTTAGTGAACTTTCCTCATGACTACTACTACTGAGTGCTGACTTAGAGCCTAAGCCCATATCATGTGCATAGATCACAGGTAGACCCATGATTCTCAAAGTGTAGGGTGTCTGGCTAGCAACCTTCAGGGCTCCTGGGGACTGATTAGAAATGTATATCCTCAGGCCTCACTTCAGACCTGAATCAGGAACTATGGAGATAGGTACAACCTGAAAGTCACTTTTAACTTGCTCTCCAGGGAATTCTGGTACATTTCACAGTGAGGGAACCACCAATGTACAGCACTGGTCTGAAAGTGGCTACACATCAGAATTACCTGGGGGACTTGCAAAACTATAATTGCTTTGGGTCTTGTTCCCAGCAATTCTGGCTTAATTAGCATGGGACCTGGCTTGGGCATCAGCATTCTAAAAGTTCCCCCATGTGATGATACTGAGAAGCAGAACTTGAGAATCAATGGTATGGACCCATAATACTCCAAGTGTGACTGAGCACAGGCAGCATCAGCCCACCTGAGAGTTTGTTGGAAATGCAGCATTTTGCACTTTACCCTGGACCTACTGGCTCAAAACCTGCATTTGAATATGATCCCAGGCGATTTGTATGCACAGAACAGTTTGAGAAGCACTGGGTAGAGCTGTGTTGGGCCTGTGATTCGGCATTTTTAACAATCTCCCAGGTGGTGCTGCTGGCCCTCACTGATTAAAGAGGGGAGGGGAGAAGCTAGAACCCAAGTTACCTGAAGCTATCTTAGAGAGCAGCAGATATTAGGTGGCACTGGCTGCATCAGAGAGCCCATTTAATCGGGTGAACTCCTACCAGTGCTCTCCAGAAGTTCTTGACCTGGAGTATCCACACAAAAGCTTTAGTGTATTTGTGAACATTCCTGAGTTTGTACACCAGAGTTTATGTGTATGTGTATGTTTTCTCTGGGGAGGAACCATCATTTCCTTCAGATTTTCAATGAGGTCTTTGACTCCTGAATGACTTAGTATTGGTCACATCATCTTTTGCACAAATATAGTATCAGGAAAATGTGTTAGCGGTGACCTTTCACATGAAAAAAAAATTTAGAGGTTTTAGTTGATAACGCACTTAAAGCGAGCCAACAGTTTGGGATGATTTCCAGCAAAGACAGGGTTATCTTAGACTGTGTTATAGGGGTTGATTATCTTCAAAGAAGATCATATCTTGATTTCCTTGGTGCTTATCTCTATTATATTATCTTTCATTCTGAGCATTTCAGTTCAAAAGGGGTGTATAGATCAACTGGAGATATTCAAAAGGGAGCAGTAAGAGTGATGGAGACAACCTGAAACTATGTCATATGGGGAATGATTGAAGGAGCTAGAAAAGATGCTAAAGACAGATGGGGTGTGAAAACTATATTCAACAATGGCAGGCCTGTTCTGTGGAGAAGGAATCAGATCTGTGTGTGACCAAAGGGTAGAACTAGAACCAGTGGTGGAAGTTGCTGGGAAACAATTTCACTCAGTATAAAGGAAGACCTTTTCTAGCAGTCAGCACTGCCTAAACATGGAATGGATTGCTTCTGGAGGGCTTAACTGCCTGATGCTAGAGGCATCTAATCTGGATGATAACCTAGCAGGATTTTTGGTAGAAGGTGGGTGTGAGTTAGTGTTAGGTTTGTGTGAGTGTGATAGAAAACCCCAAACAGATCTTTTTCTCTCTCAGTGGAGGTAGGCAGCAGGGCAGCTATATTGATATCATCATCATCAGAGGCTGAGGCACCTGTGCTGCTCCACCACCTTCCTGTGTGCTAGCTGTGGTTCAGGATGGTTGCTGGGCTGTTGCTGTGTTGGAATAGCAGGAAGGAGGAAGGGTTGAAGAAATAACATTCCTTCCTGTAAGAATACCCCTTTCTCCTTAAATCACAAAGGCTACTTCCAGTAGGCAAAGCTGAGTCACATAGCCACATGCAAAGCAGGCTAGGAAATGTCCTTTACTCCAGGAAACCATGGATGTCATGAGTAGGGAAGGTGGGGAGGGTGGATATTTGGGGCCAAATAGTAATCACTGTCAATGAAGGAGTTAGACTCTGAGATAGCCAGACCAGATAATCTTGTATTCTTCCCAGTTCTGAGATCCTGTTTAATGAATGATGGCTAGATGAATAACTTGCATCAAGCTCTGCTCACCTCCCCAGGTACATAAAATGCTGATATTTTGAACAATATTTTTCTCTAACTTCAAAAAGAGATAAAAACAGATATTCATAAACTAGAAAAAAGTAATTCATGTAAAGTCAGGGATTCACTGTTTTGAGACAATGGATTAACCTGGAAAGGATTTCCCACAGGCCTGGGTATTTTCCCATACCAGGGAAGTGTGAGAAGAGATGGAGATGTGTTCTCAGTAGGTGACCTATGAAGGCTGTACCTGTGGGGTTATTGATTGGAGGGGTTTTTTTTTAATTTTTTATTTTGAAAATATTTGTGGTTTCACAAATTGTAAAAATAGTACAAAGAAGTTTGTTCATACTGTTCATCTGTCTACTCCCAGTGGTAGCATTTTATGTAAATACAGAATACAATGTCAAAACTAGGAAATTAACACTGGCACAATACAGTTAGCTTTATTACAGACCTCACTTGGACTTCACCAGTTTTTATATGCACTTGTTTGTGTGTGTGTTTGTGTATAGTTCTATAAGATTTTGTTAATCTCTATAGATTTGTATAACTGCCACAGTGATTGAGGTACAGAACTGTTAAAAAGTGTTCTATTTTTAATGTTTTAAAAATAGTGTCTTTCCTAAGTACAAATTGAACTTGTTTCTATTTAAGTTAGTCAGTAGCACTTTTATGGACATGGTTTCTTTGTTTTTTCTTCCTCTTTAAACTATTTAGTTTGTAAATACTGAGGGGGCATCTATCTGAATTACTTTCAGGCATCCTAAATGTTCACTTTTTTTCTTTTCTAGAGGCTACATGGTGATGGGAGATTCTTTCAATACATCTCTTTTCAAGCAGACATTCCAAAGAATTTTTAGTAAAGATTTTAATGGAGATTTCCGAATGGCATTTGGTGCTACTTTAGAAGTAAAGGTACAGTAAATTGTTTAAACTTCAATGAAAGAATGGTGTTCTTACTTATTTAGCAGTCAGACTTCTAGAAGCGTCAACCTTCCAAGTACATTAAAAGGTTCTAACAAAATGTACTCATTCTATCCCTTTCCTTCTTGAGGATGGCCTGTATATTTGTTAACATTATAAACAAAGTTTTCTGGCTCCCCTGTATGTCCAGCTCCTGTTTGGGCCCTCCTCTGCTGTGGGACAACAGGCCTTACCAGGGGTTGTGGGTTGAGCACAGAGGCAGCTATGCAGTGTGGAGCATTCTCCCAGCCATTGGTATGTGTTGCTGTATGCACAGAACATTGGTTTAAGTTTAGTGTCTGCTGGAAGTGTAGCCAGAGTGCCCTAAAACAGTGCAGGTTGTAAGTTTTGGTTTTGTTTTTTCATGTAGGGACTGATAGCCCTACATACTTGATTCTAAGTCATTGAGAAACCATAAACAGAAGTGTATTCATGTATGCACTACACATATATATACATCCCATACATACTCAGTGATGGGTAACTCAAAGGGTTGGTTAGAACTTGGGATTATATAGCATCTTAACAAAAGAACAATGATTGGAATTAGTACCTGGAACATATGACTAGAATTAGTACCTTGACAGTTGGAAATAATCATTAAATTATCTTGGTTAAACTTCAAACATTTTCAAATATTTGAGATTTTACTTTGTTTGTTTTGTTTTTTTAATATGAAGAGGGATGGACTTTGTTGAAGTGAATTCCAATTAAAAAGTCTAAATGTGCTTCTTGGCCCTGTCAGTATGTTGGAGTTCATGAATTCAGTATTTTTAGAGCAAAACAAGACAGTATATTAACTGATTAGAAATTGTAAATAATTTATAACTGTGGATTAGAGAAGAATGAAGTATTGTTATGGGTACAATAATTTCAAAGTTGAGAAAGTTGAAAATGCATCAACTTTGGAACAAAGATAATACAGTTTCTAAGGGAGGATTTTTACTTAAGTTTTAATCAGATCACAGTGGCCCTGGAAAAGCTTGTAAGAGCATTGTATACCATAATCCACATTGGATTTTTCTCTTGGTGGAATGGTAATGTTACTGCATTTTTCTTCTAGGCTTTAGTTACGGTCTTTATGAGAACAGGGTGGTTCTCAGTGATTTCTAACTTTATACTCTTATTTCTATTTTAGACCTCTCGGGAACTGAAGGTTGCAGGAGCCATTGGTCCTTGTGTATCTCTGAATGTGAAAGGACCATGTGTGTCAGAAAATGTAAGGAAAAATTCCTCCATCACCCTCACTTACTGTGCCCTGGGATTAGCCCATTAGAAGTGTTGGAGCATGATGACCTTGCATTGTGTTACCTGTTGGTATATGTGCAGTGAGAGAAGGGCTGAAGATGTCCACTACTCTGAAAGGTGGTTTATTTTCACCTGTCCATCTGTCTAAAGGGTCAGAGGAGGAAACTGAGGCTCAAAAAGGTGTTAAGTATCTTGCTTAAGGTTAGAGCTGATAAAGAGGAGCTAGACACTAGATCCTTCTGACCCCACTACCCATGCTTGGGTTGCTGTGCCATTGAGCCACAAAGCATTCTACTCAGCATAAGGTAAACAGCAAAATCCTTCAGGAATAAATGTATGTGCTTGTTGTCATTAGGATGATACCTTTGTCTCACATCTCACAGCTCATTTTGAGTTGGTCAGGCATTGAACAACACTGTTGCATATGCAGACATCTGTGTTCCTTGGATAATAAATTTTGAGTGTGTATGTATATGTGTGATTGTATGAACAAAGCTACCAGTAGAGGGTGAGGTAGCTTTGCTGATGGGCCACTTTCTCTAATTATACTTTAGTTACCCAGAGATAAACCATTTGGTGTAGTGAGGCCTGTTTTGGCTGTCTCATGGCTCTCACAGCCATGTCTTTCCCTAATTGTCCTCTTCAACCAGAGGGTGGACTATAGAGCCAGACATGGATTCGGTGCACTGCTTGCCCTGTGGCCTGGACGGGCACTTAATCAGTCTGGGAGTCCTGTCTTTATCTGGGAGAAGGAGATAATATGAGTACCGTACTTTATACTCTTAGAAGGATTAAATGAATTAGTTCAAGTAAAGCTCTTAGAATAATGCCTGGCACCATGGAAGCCCACCCATACATTTTATCTTGGGTCTTCATCAGCAATGAGCATTCACTTAGTGACTACTTTGATAAAACTTTTGTTGAACTTGAGAGAGGCAAGGCAAATGAGAGAACATTTCTGTTGTCCCCTGGGTGAGGCTGGTTGCTGCCCCAAAGCCCATCTGATGAGTAACTCATTACCTCAATATACTAAGAGACTTGTACCCCTATTTCCTGGCAGGGCTTTGGAAGTCTACATAGTCAAAATATTTTCATAACCTTAAAATCTGCCTGGTGAAGATTTCCTAAAGTAGTTTTAAGAAAATAATTTTATGAGTTAGTACAAGCTCATTAACTGTTGTAGGATCCAGTAGGCATTAGCAGTGAAATTGTTGGATGGGGGATGGAGGATGCAAAAAAAGAAGATACAATTTCAGACCTAGAGAGAAGTTTAAAGAAAAGTATAATGAATTCCAGTATACCCACTGGAATAACCATTTAGAATCAGTAATTGTTAACTTTTTGTCATAATTACTTTGCCATTATATTTTGCCACATGTGCTTTATCTGATTATCACCTATGCCATGTTTGCTTTATAATCTGTTTTTTCAGGACCTTTGAAAACAAGCTGCAGACATAATGACAGTCTTTCAGTGCTTCCATATGCATCTTCAAAAATAAGGATGTTGTCTGTCACATTATTATCAAACCCAAGAAAACAATTCCCTAATATCTAGTCCATATTTTTTCCTTAATTTTCCCTCAAATGCCCTTCGTAGCTGTTTTGTCTCCTCTAACCAGCATTGCATTTGGTGTGACCTATCCTTAGTCTTTTTAAAATCTAGAATGGTATTCCTATTTAGGTATTTTAGGGTTTTTTTTTTTTTGGCTTGGTTTTGTTTTGTTATATTTTTTGTTTAATGATGTTGATTCCTGGAAGAAACAGTACCAGGTGTTTTCTGTAATAGAGTATCTCACATTCTCATTGTGTCTGATTGTTTCCTTGTGGTGGTATTTAAGATGTTTCTTTCCTTCCTGCAGTTTCTATAAAGTTGATGTTAGATTTGAAAGTGTGCTTAGATTTAGGCTAAACCTTTTAGTCTGGAGAACTTGCTGAGTGATCTATATACTTTGTGCTATGTTTCATCAGGAGGCACTTAGTCCTGTCATCCTGTGTTAGTGGAGCTAAGTGAGATTGTGGAGTGAAGGTGATGACTATTCCACATCTTTCCATTATAAGGGCACATTTTCCCTTTGCCATTAGCAAGACATTGGTTGAAAGATTGTAGCACAATATGAATATCTTTTTTGCCAATAGCCTTCCACCTATTGGTTTTAGTGTCCACTGATTATCCTTACCTGAATCAGTGTATATCATTGGAGATTAAAAAATGATAATTTCCTAAATCCACCTTTATAGTTCCTCTGATAAAGGCAGGGTAAATGCTTAGATAAGGAATTGGTGTATTACTGAGAAAATGTACCTTTGCAGCTCTGCAGAGTTTGTGGCCATGCTGGGCCATGGAGATATAGGGGAGGAAAAAAGTATTTTTTTCTACCTGTCTTCGTTTCATTGGCTGAGGCTCTGCAAATTAGACTGACAGGAGACAGATTAACAAGAGAAAAACAAGTTTATTAATGTGTGCACCACACATATATACATCCCATACATACTCAATGATGCTTAACTCAAAGGGTTGGTTAGAACTTGGGATTATATAGCATCTTAACAAAAGAACAATAAATTTGTGGAATAGTGAGAAGACAGAGGAATGGAACTTTGAGCCTTTAGGGTGTCAAATGTAGAGGACACTAATGGAAACTAATATATTATTTTTCAGCAAAGTTTGTTGTGTAGATTCCTCTGGTACCATTTCTGGGCTGATAAGCATCTACTGTTGTCTTTGGTGATAAACAATCATTCTGTCCTTCCTGGTAGAGAGAGGAGGGCAGAGAATTTTTCTTGTGTCAGTTTTTTTTTTAATTTCCTTCAGCTCAAAATAATCCTTGTATAAGAGTGGATATTTTGGGGTGGCATACCCTGAACCCATTGATCTTCCCATTCAAAACTTTAAGAAGTTTCATATATAAAGAATTGAGTTGATAGGTGTGGAGAGATGCGGGAGAGTGGGTTAGCAAGGCAAGAAAGGCATGCTGTCTTCTTTTACTTCATTGCCATTTTTCCTGGGTGTGGCTCTTTCAGCAGATCTTACCTGATGCTTTTAGAAAAGGCCACTAAAAGGGAAGGTTAATACCTATAGATCCATCCATCTGAGTCTTGCTTTGCTAACACTGATGAAACAGTCTTTGTTCTCCCCACTCTGTACTTTAGAGCTGCTATGTAATTCACTTAAGAATTTTCTCTTTCTCCTCTGACCATTATCTCCCTGAGATTGCTGGTTCTGTGGCTAGGTACAAAGGTTCTTGACATGGCTTTATAGAGAAACCAGACTGACCTTAGCTCTACTCAGCTGACAGTGTGCAGTTTGGGTGGATTCAGAGTAACACACAAGTAATATCATGGAGGGGAGTGCTCTACGCAAGAAAGATGGAGTCTGCAGTGTGGGGGAGGGGCTGGCTGTTTCTTCAGCTCTCTCCCCAGAGCCACACAACCTAGTTCTCTCCTTATTTGACTGTAGTCCACCCTCCTTCTGCCAGAGTCCAGGGTCAGTTTAGAAATATTCCATTTGAGATGGTGGACTGAATGTACACTGAAGAACCTACTGGAATGACAACAAAGATATATTTACAGTGTCATGAAACTCAATACGTTGGAAATTGAGAGAGCTTGCCATTGAGGGACCAGAACATTTGAGGAATTTTTATAAATTAGAAAGCAGAGGGGTCAATATTGAATGAAGATGGTGGACTAATTATATGCACAAGCCTTCAACTCCACCCCAGACCTCTAGAAATAACAGGAAAGAGTATGCAAAAATTTAATAATGCTGTTGGATCCTATGAATCCCCTGATAAAGCTACGGGGTTGGATGGAGGAAATTACAGCCCAAAACAGTAGGAAGGAGGGTACTTAATGCAGGGTAGGAAGGGTCCTGAGGGGCTCGAGGGCTCCCAGGCATCTCACAGACAAGGGAGAGGGGTGTGCAGGGAGGGGGTTCGTGTGAGGAGGAGTGAGTATCTTGAAAAGCTCACGCAGGGCTGCAAAGGTGGCAGTACATTAAAATTCATTTGAGCTGGGGAGAACCTCTGCATGAAGCTGAGTGCCCTGAGGTTCTCCTATCAACCCAGGACCTGAAACTTCACATGAATTTTTTTTGACATCTTTTTAGCTGTGTTCTAGTCTCCTCTGTGAACTCCACCCTCATTTTTTGACTAAATATTAGCTCTTCCCAGTTTTGTTTCTTTAATAGCAAGTTACCCAAAAAGTGGCCTTATCTATGGGAACTCAGAAATGTATGCTTCAGGTGTTTCAATTTCCATCACCCTTTACACATTTTGCTCTTCACTGTCCAAATCTCATGAGTTTGCCCTTGAACTAGCAACTTCAAATACTAGTACCTCAAAGCTCTGTGTAACCTGGGCTTCCTGGCTTTTCACCAACTGTGAGAGCTTAGCTAAGAGAAATACTGAATTTTTTTTGCAAGGAAAAAAAAAAGAATATCAAGACTCTTAATTCATAATCACATTACTTTCTTAACTCAGTATGCCTCATTTTGATGAGGTGTGTTAAAATGTGTAATACTTGCTATCTCTAGAATGATAGAATATATGTTTCAGAGCCTAGTGATCTCAGTAGGTGAATATAGGTATTTTTGATATCTGTAGCCCTTCTAGATGGTGTGCTTAAAATAGTGATACTCTTCACATTTTGGTGAACCTCATTTATCACTGCCAACCATTCAGTTAATCAATAAAAAGCAGCCTTCATATCACTAAAATCAATTCTCTTACCAAGAATTTATATGTAGGTTTTACATAAAGGAATTAGATTAAAAATTAATAGCTAACATTTTATAACTATTTCTTGTTCTAATAATGATGAAAGAAGTACATAAAACTTTCAAGCTAAGCAGATAATCCTTTTTCTTTTCTATTATTTACTTTTTCCCAAACTGTGATTCTTCCATTTAACTTCAGTGTTAGGTACCATATGTGTATGTATGTGTGTTTGTACATGTAAATTTATAGGTGATATAATGGAAGTTGATCAGAGTACCAGTATAAAAAGCTTAAAGTACTATAAATGTAAATATTAATCATATTCTAATCTATAATTGTATTTTTTTCAGCTAAATTTTCATGTGGAATGAGATAATCCTCTTCTCAGCATCTGTCTTTTTCATCAGCACTTAACAGCAGGAGTAGCTTTTTTTGTTTTGTTTCAATTCCTGTTCTCACCCCTAGGAGCTTGGTGTCGGTGGTACAAGTCAGTGGAAAATCTGTGGCCTGGATCCTACAACTACACTTGGCATCTACTTTGAAGTAGTTAATCAGGTGAATTGGGTTTCTTCATGAATATTTATGTCTCAGTGTTCTGTTTTCTGATTTATAACAAGACTGGTGGCCTTTGGTTTCTTTCCCCACAAATAGATGCTGCTTTGAGTTTATGTTTGGCCTATGACAAGTCTGGCATGGTCTCTTTAATTCCCTCCAGGGTTTGGTCAGAGTTAGACAGCAGACTGCTGTCCTTACTTTATTGTTGAACTGATAAGGTTTTTAGAAGAATAATGGCTTTTCCTAGCCATTGTTATATTGGTCATTATATATGACCAATATAATGAATTTTGAGTGAGTTAATTTTTCCCCAGTGTATTATTTTAGATTTTTATTTATTTTTAGAGAGAGGGGAAGGGAGGGAGCAAGAGAGGGAGAGAAACATCATTGTGTGAGAGAAACATCAGTTCATTGCCTCTTGCACTCCCCCAAACAGGGACCTGGCCTGCAATCCAGGCATGTGCCCTGATTGGGAATCGAACCAGCAACCTTTCAGTTCATAGGCCGGTGCTCAATTCATTGAGCCATACCAACAGGGCCCCAATGTTTAATTTAAAAAATGTAAACATACAGAAAAATTATAAGAAATGTACAGAAAACATCCATACACCCACCATGTACATTCCATAATTAATATTTACCGTATTTGCTTTGTTACATATCCATTCGTCAATCTCTTATTTTTGATATATTTCAAGCAAATTGCAGTCATCAGTTTATTTCATCCCAAATACTTCAGCATGAATACCATTAACTTCATGTAAGTATTTATTTGAGGTTTTTTTTTTTTGAGGTGAAAGTCATACACAGTACAATGTGTAGATCTTAAGTGTACCATTAAAAATTCAAGAAACACCATGTCAGCCATTTCAGGAAGAGCACACTGTGCTCTGTTTTATTTGACTCATGCCTATAACAGTGATGCAGCGTATGGCCTCTCGCCCTGCAGCACAACGCCCCGATTCCCCAAGGAGGCCGAGGAGCCATCCAGTTTGTCACACAGTATCAACATTCCAGCACCCAGAGACGCATCCGTGTGACCACCATTGCCCGAAAGTGAGCATCTCCAGTTTCCTTTCTGTTGAGCTGACTGATTTTTGCCTTAGGAAAGACAATTTAACATCTGTTAGTTTATCTTTGTAATTCCATTAAATGTTTCTCACCAATTTCTCATTGACTCCTTCAATCAGAGGAGGAGGAGGAAGAGGCATTGATGGCTAATCCAGTTAACACTTGTCCAGAGGAATCATCTCAGTAGGAATAAGTTCATTCAAAATTATTTTTTGTTATTTTACATATTAGATAAGTAACCCATAAATACATCCTCCTTGTAAAAGATTCAAGGAGCACATACGTGTATAAAGAACAGGTCTTTTCTCCCACCCAGGTCCCAGAAGTAAAATGCTGTTACTCAGAAGTAAAATGCTGCAATTTGCTGGAATTTAACTTTGCAGTCCCATTTCTATGGCATTATATTACCATATGTGTGTATTATATACATGTATGACTTCTTAAACTAATATATTTTATGTTTTCCTCAATGTGTCAAGGACATCTTCTATGTCAATAACATAATAAGCCTCTCTCATTCATTTTCATTGTTGTTACATGGTTTGGATGGGATGTACCACTCCTTTTGTAAGGGCCACTTCAGGTCTTACCTTCCTTCTAGCAGTGCTGCATTCGTATTTTTATATCTTTGTGTACATGAGTATTTCTTTCCAGTCATTTCATAAAAGTGGAATTTTGGATACTGCAAGACTACTTTCCTAAGAAGCTAATTTGTATTTTCCTTAGTAATGTAAGGGGAGTACCCTGTCTCCTTACTAATAATGATATTGTTAATCTTTAACATGCAAATATAGAGCAATATGTCACTTTTTATGTATTTTTCCATTTATCAATGGGTTGAGCACTTTCCGTGTTTATTGGCTATATGTATATCTTCTGTGATAGCCTTTGCCCATTTTGTAAAACCTATTTCTTTTCCTTGTTTAATAATGTAGAGGAACTCTATAATTTTGTGTGATGCTCATGCCTGTTTCTAGTCTCTCTTTTGTCTTTCAGCTTTGTTCATAGTGTCTTTATTCATGTGGAAACTTTTGTGTATATTCTAATTCTGTATACTCTGATGCCAAGGAAGACATTTTATGAATTTGTAAAGATTTAGATTTTTGTAAGATTGATTTAGAGGAAGAACACTGGCTAGAGATTTAGGTACCTTTTGGTTATCTACTTCATGATGTCTTGTGGAATATTGGGAAGTTCTCTATAATTTTCTTTTGCACATATAATCTTCAGAAATCACATGAGGGTAAGTGAAAATGTGTGTAAAACTCCTGTGATTCCTGACAGTGCAGTTCGAATTTGTGTTATCTTAGATGAAGGAACAGGACTTAGATTTCTTCATCTTAATGAAGACCTGGTTTTTGTTCTGAATATAAGCATGGTACTAATTCTGGAATTGTCAGTTGGGCAGATGCACAGAGTCAGCTCAAGCACATAGAAGCAGCATTTGACCAGGAGGCTGCAGCAGTCTTGATGGCACGGCTGGGAGTGTTCCGAGCGGAGTCAGAGGAGGGGCCTGATGTACTTAGGTGGCTGGACCGACAACTCATTCGACTGGTAAGTCGGGAACAATGGCACTAGGTTCCATTTTGGTCTTTGCTCTGAGAAAAGAAAACTGTCACTTAAACCTGTTATTTTATACAGTCAGTCAACAAAAATTTATTAGTTGCCTACCTGATAAATACCGAACACTGGGCATTCTGAGAGTGATAAGAAGTATTAAATGGGCACTTTTCCTCAAGGGCTTACGTTACAGTTGGGAAGAAACAACATACACAGGACATTTAGAGAATGATGCAAATCTGTGTGTTTGAGAATTGATTTCGAAGGGTCACTGTGAATTCTGTGTCCTGTATTTTCTATCCTGATATTGGAGATTTTTTTTTCTTGAAGTAGCGTTTCATGGCCCAGTGAGTATAAGGAGGTGTCTAATGTGTCATTTTTGATCTAATCAGGAGAGTGCAACCACACAGTAATTTCAATAGGGAAAAGTTTATATAAAGAATTGTTATCCCAACAGGGGATTAGAATAATGAGGATTGGCTAGTAAGATGTAAAGAGAATGCTAAACGATATAGGAATAGCAGACAAAAGGTTCAGCCACTGCTTCTAGGCTGAGATAGAGTACCCAAGGAAGAGCCCCTTTTCCTCCAGGTCTGGTCTAGACCTATGTGGGAGTGCATGGCCAAGGTTCACTGAGTCTCATGGCAGAGAAGTTGCCATGGTGTTGTGTTGTGTCAGAGGAACTTGCTAGAAATTCACCCTCTAGAATTAGATGAAAATCCAGCACTCTAGGGCACTGAGGAAAACTCTTCACAGGGAAGTTTTTCATCAGAGGCACACAGGGTGTGGGGTCACTGCTGGCTGCCATGTGATGCGGGAGTTTGGCACTGGGGGAGCCATAAAGCTGCTGCTGAGTTGAGCACACTGGAACCCAGAAGCAAGCACTTGCCTCCAGCACTGTCTACTGATAAAGCTCAACATTGTGCCAACTAGCAAAGGAAAAATTTTTAAAGAGCCCAGATCCATTTCACTGCAGGCAGAAAGGGTGAGTTTGGAGCTACAAGGCAATAAATCAATAATTGTCATACTTTACAATTTTACTTTCTTGGAAATTCATGGCAGGTGTTTATGATCAAAGGCATTGAAAGCCTAGTTAAAAAAAAATTAGCTTTGTTTAGCTCTCTGTTTGCCCTTACTGTGTCAAGGAACCGTTTTTTTTTTGTGCTCCAGGGAATAACATTTCAGACACAATTTGAAAATGGATCAGAGGGTCCAAGTGGTTGATTTCATGTGGAAAGTGAGCCTTGAATCAAATCTTTTAAAAATGAGTAGGATAGTGGGAGGATAGAAGAAGGCAAAGCTTGGCAAGTGAGGGCCCATCCTGTGGGAGGTAGCTGTGCATTTCAGTTTATGCTGGGGACATTGGCAAGACCACTGTCACAGAGGCCAGAATGTGCAGTGGGGAGAGAGGCAGTGAAAGCGTAGCTTAATTATGAATTATCTTCATTTTAAAGTCAAGTCACTTCCATTAACATTAGAGTAAAAGGGGACTTAGGTATGATTCCCAAGTAGGGGTGTGACAGGAGCATGATTCTTGTATTTACATGTACCATTGCCATATGAGGTTAATTTGGAAAGTGAGAAGGCTATTGTTGGGGAGACCCGATGGAGGGATTTACAGGGTCAAGGATGCTGAGACCAGGGTGGCAGCAGTAGAATTAAAAGTGGGAGAAGGTTTGGAATCAGGATGAATGCTAAAAGAAGAATTGATATAGTGATGGAAGGAGAATTGACTTGGGATGATAAACGCACAATATAGTGTACAGATGATTTGTTGTGGAATTGTGCACTTGAAAACTGTATAATTTTGTTAACCAGTATCACCCCAATAAATTCAATAAAAAGGAACAAAATCAAAATTTAAAAAGAGAATTGATAAAACTTGGTGAAACTATATGTGAAATAAACCCCCCAAAAATGAGCATTGACTGTTCTAAGAGTGGGTAACGGCAAGAATGACAGCATGGTAGAAAAATAGAAAAGGAGAGCAGCTTTAGGGTAGAGGAAGGTGAGTCGTCTTCTTTTTTTCTTTTTCTTTTTTGTATGTAATAGTTTATTTTTGATAGGTTGAATGTGAAATTGCACTAATACTATCCGGTAGTTAGGTAGAGGTCAGCACTGGACATAAAAGGAGGAATTTGGATGACATTGGTTGGCTCTAGTGTTCATTTGTAGCTGAAGCAGTGAGTCTGGGAGCAGGGGACAGAGAACTTACCTCTAAGTAATAGGAAGATGAGGGGCTGTTGAAGAAAGTAGAACAGGATTGGTTGGAGAGTTGACTGAAGAAAGGAAAGTGCTGTTTTAGTTGCTGAAGGAGAGAGTTTCCAGAAGTTTGGGGAGTCTCTTGGCTTGAGGTGTTAGGGAGTTTCAGGAACATAAGAACTGCAAAGGCATCAGATTTGGTAGGAAGAAGGTGAATGCCAGAGATGGGATTTATTTAAATGATGGACAGTCTGATTCTTTAATGGCCAGAGGAAATGTGTGAAATAAAAAGGAAATAAAGGCAGGGAGAGAAAACATTTTTCAGAAATTTGCCTTTAAAAGAAATAAGAATATTGAGTTGCAGAGTAATGGAACATCAAAGTTGATCTATAATTGGTAGGTAATATTTCATGGTCTTAGAGGGATTTATTTATTTATTTATAAATTTTTATGGAAGAAGCACCTGAGAACTCATCTAGCCCCTCTTTAGTCAGAGTGGTTTTTGGCCAGCATGGCATGGGTTCTGGTTAGAATGCAGGATCTCCGCGTCTTTCCCAGGTCTGCCAAACCATAATTTGCATTTTAACAGCACTGGGTATTGTGTCTGCCTGTCTGTTGCTGAGAAGTGCTGGTTTGGGACACAGTCAGTGGCAGAGTTGATTAAAATATAGCTCTCTTAACATCAAGGATTTTTCCAGGTGACTCTAACTTAGGGTTTTCCTACCCTTTTTACTGTTTTCTTTCAACAGTGTCAGAAGTTTGGACAGTATAACAAGGAAGATGCCACTTCTTTTAGGCTATCAGAGTCTTTCTCTCTGTATCCTCAGGTAAGTAATAGGTGTTTCTAAAATAACTATAGAAGAATAAATTGTGATAGAAATAAGACTTGCTACTCTTGGGGCAAAGTGAAGACTTGGTATATGTTGAGACTCAGGCTCTAGGTGATAAAGGTGGTTCACTTCAAGACAAATACTATGTCTCTGTGCCAGGTATTGCCTGAGCCCTACAGAAAACAGAGGTGACATGCGGAAAGGAGAAAATAACTGAATTAACTATCATGAAAAGGCAAAACAGGTTCATTGCTATAAGGCCCCAACAAAATCTCTTAATGTGTAGAAGTTCTGGGTGGATTGTCAACTACCTTAGCAGCGAACAAACAGAGAAAATGAAGCATATTGGAAGATGATTATAATAAAGGAGACTATATTAATGTGACAGGTGTTTGATGATATGTCCATGGTTGTTATGCTGCATCATAACTAGGAATCGGCAGTAATAAGCAGCTTCTATAAATAACTGCTTGATGCAGGAACTAAGCATTTGAGAACAGTTGAACAAGGGGGAGAGGAGGTTGAGAGAGGGAAGCCTGAAGTTGCTCTCAGGGATCTGGGTATTTACTTTTTCTGAACCTCCATCCTCATCTATAAATGAGAAAACTAGAATTTAGCTCAATGGGTGGCTGTGAGGATAACGTGAGCTGAGACCAACCAAGTGTTTAGCACTTAATGAATATGAGCTGGTGGCTCCACAGCTGTGACCTGAAACTTTCAGGTTGGCTTCTTCACAGGAACAGCTTTTCCAGCACTGGAAGCAAACTCAACTTTATTTCCTCTTCCCTCAGAGACACCTTTATACACCTTTATGGGGAATAAATAAAAAGAAGCACGTTTATTTCTAAATAAACTTGTGAGGACTTAGCTGTCCAAATGTTTATTATCCTTTCAAATACTTGTTTGGAAAGTGAACACAAGTTTCAATCATGAAGTTGTATAGCTCGGATTACTAGGGTTCAAGGGGTCCTCAGAGGTCATCTCACTGGCCCAGGGTAGAGCTCTGTGGTGCTGGATGTGTGCCTCTTCTCTGGCCTGTGCCTGAGCTGAGGCTGTGCAGCATTGGTGAAAGAACCAGAATCCAGGCCAAGTTCCAGCACTGGCTCTGTGTTTTGGGTGAAGTCCTGGACTCCTGTGAATGTTGGTTTCCTCTTTATTTTTTTTTAAAGATTTTATTTATTTAAAGAGAGAGGGGAAGGGAGGGAGAAAGAAATGGAGAGAGAGAAACATCAGTGTGTGGTTACCTCTCATGTGGACCTCATTGGGGACCTGGCCCACAACCCAGGCATGTGCCCTGACTGGGAATTGAGCTGGTGACTCTTTGGTTTGCAAGCCCGCGGCGCACAATCCACTGAGCTAACCCAGCCATGTGTTGGTTTCCACTTTAAAAGGAAGGAGTTAGTCTGGAGAACTGATTTGCAATGTTTTTATAGTTGTGGAATCTCTTTCTTAAGGGGACCCTCTTAAAATTCAGTATGCAAAGCAGATGGACTTGGGTGCTGCTCTGGTTTTGCCCAGGTACCACCCCCACACACTGGGTCCTACCACAATACTCTCCACCACCTTACTGCCAGGGTCTTGTGGTTTCACTAAAACTCAAGAGCACAGTTTGAAAACCACTGAATGAGATGGTCTCTAAGATTCCTTCTGTTGAGGCATCTAGGATAGAGGTCAGGAGCCCCGTTGCTGGAGCCAACAGCGTGGATTAGAGTCTGGCTCTGCCACTCAGTAGTTAGTGGGTGGCCTTGGACAAGTTGTCTACCCCTCAGTTTCCTGATACATGAATTAGGGATGGTAAAAACCTACCTTGTGGGCTTATTGGAAGGATTGAATAGTTTTTGTCAAGTGCTTTGCACATAGGATAAATGGAATGTCAACTGTGATTATTGTTTAGGAGCCTGTGCTTCAATATGTGGAGTCTTGGGAAGCTTTGTACTTTTCAAGGCAGTTCATTTCCATGTTCTGGTAACTCTTTAGAATGAGTTAAAAGTCTGCCCTCCATCTTCTAATTCTCACGGTATAGAACATGCCTCTCCAGGATCATCTTCTTTTCCCTGTCTCCTTTATACCCCTCACTCCAGTATATTAGCCTGTGTTTGAGCTCTCTCACCTCTCATCTGCTGTTACTGTGCCAAGAGTCCCTTCCCCCCGGCCCTTGGGCCTCCTCATGAACGTTTTTTAGATCCAGTGGCTTTGGGAAGTCTCCTGCTATCCTTCCAGCCCCACCCCACTGTAGCAGTACTTTCCTGTATGGGGGCTCGTAACATATTGCCCCATGTGTGCCTTTTCCCTACTGGACTGTGACCCATTTGAGAGCAGACATTCTGTCTCTGCAACCCAGCCTAGTGTCTCCAGTAGTAAGTGCTTCTTTGCCCTTCCCATTTCATCTAGAATCTCTGACATACCCAGAGGCTCCCCCGACTGTCTAAAAATAATTTTAAAATTTCTAATTGTGGTAAAAACACATAAAACTTTTCATCTTAACCATTTTTAAGTGTACTGTTCAGTAGTGTTAGGTATTTTCACCTTGCTGTGCAACAGATCTCCAGACCTTTTTATCTTGCAAAACCAAAATGCTATACCCATTCCACCACAACTTTCCATTTCCTACTTCTGTCAGCTCCTGGTACCACCATTTTATTTTCTATTTTATGAACCCAGAGACCTTATTCTTAAAAGTTTGGGTTTTCCTGTTTCAGAGACCTAAGGCAAGTCTACTCTTTGGGTATCTAAGCAGGTTACAGGTATATGGTCTTGTCTTTTTTTTTTCTTTATGAATGCAGTTCATGTTCCATCTTAGAAGATCTCCATTTCTTCAAGTGTTTAATAACAGTCCTGATGAGTCATCGTATTACAGACACCATTTTGCCCGACAGGATCTAACCCAGTCGCTCATCATGATCCAGCCCATTCTCTACTCCTATTCGTTCCATGGACCACCAGAGGTAAGGTTTTATGTGAATGCCTTTCTTGGAATTGGAATCATATAATATACTATTTTGTTTTTTCTCTTAGAGAAAAACTGTAAAAAAAAGAAAACTTTGAGCCTTTATAGTAATTTAACATTATTTCTTAGTCTTAAAAATGTGCATAGGGAAAAATCATGGGCACATAAATCTATTATCTGTGGAAGGCAGGATTACAAGTGGAAAACTTTATTTTTTCTACCTTTTAAATTTTTATAAAGATTTTATTTATTTATTTTAGAGGAGAAGGTGGGGAGAAAGAGAGGGAAGAGAAACATTAATGTGTGGTTGCCTCCTGCATGCCCCCTACCTGAGGACCTGAACTGGCCTGCAACCCAGGCATGTGCCCTGACTGGGAATCAAACCAATGACCCTTTGGTTCGCAGTCCAGCACTAAGTCCACTGAGCCACACCAGCCAGGGCTATTCTAGGGCTATTTTTTCTTTAAATATTTTTATTTATTTATTTTTAGAGAGGAGGGGAAAGGAGGGAGGAAGGGAGAGAAACGTAATGTGTGGTTGCCTCTTTCGTGCCCCCTACTGGGGACCTGGCCCACAACCCAGGCATGTGCCCTGACTGGGAACTGAACCAGTGACCCTTTGGTTTGCAGGCCAGAACTCAATCCACTGAGCTACACCATCCAGGGCATACAAGTGGAAAACTTTTTAAAATACTACGAAGATACTTTTTTCAGTGTTTTCAGATAGTTTGACCCAGTAATTCCATGTCTTGTATTGTATCCAAAGAAAATACTCATATATATAGAAAAGGTTTTGTTCAAAGAAATAGTAAATAAAGTATTAGAATAGAAAATTAGAAAATAATCCAAATGCTCAATAGTAGGGAAATAAGTAATCTAAGAAATATTTACAGTTTATGTAACATAATAAAATAAATATGTTAAAATGTTACATAAAAAAATTAAGATAGAAACTTTTCTAAATTATGTTTTCTAAAATGCCTGCAAGAATTAAAAACTATATGGAAATAAACCAAACTATCAATATTTGTTGTCCCTGGGTTCAAGTTTTCTTTAACTTAAAGTATAAGTTACTTTTATTATTGACATAAAGATCATAAAAAATACATTTTGTAGTAAACTTTCCAAACTTGTGATAAAAGCTGTACTTTTTCATGTAGCCATCTCTATTTGTCACATGCAGTTGTAGTATATCTGAGAGACTGTGTTTCTGATAGATGCAATACATTTTTAGCATGAAACTGAGAATATTTGGCATAACTTTTGGTTCCCAGAGCAAAAGATACCATTAATCTCCTTTCCCAGTTGATGAGGGATTATTTGGAGCCTCTTCTACAAACTTGAAACTTAGAACTGCTGAGTCAGGAAGCAGAAAGTAGAAATGACCTGAAGGTGGGGAGAGCCATCTTACCTGGTACCAGTTATAAATGGCCTTGTTGATGTCCTGGCTGTGTGGGGAACAGAGGGAAGATCAGTGTCATCTTTTTCCCTTTTTCTTCAGCCAGTACTATTGGACAGCAGCAGCATTCTGGCTGACAGAATATTGCTGATGGATACTTTCTTCCAAATTGTCATCTATCTTGGTGAGGTAAGATACTATTCTTTTTTTAACTACTTTTACTTTCTTTTTATTAACTTAGTTTTTTATGTATTTGATATAAGAACCTGGGCTTAGAAAACCCACAGTTTATTATAATGAGTATAGCAGCATTATTCTAGTGAATAAAATCTTTTTATTAGTAACTTTAATAATATTTGCTGTAAGTAAATCATAGGTGGTCTTTTCAAATCACCATATATATTTCTGAGTTGTCAGGCAAGATCAGTTAGTTACTTTTCCTCAGTAAACTTTCTATATGCGCTACTACCCTTTCAGAGTTATGCTAGAGTTAGTAGTAAGCTTTGGGACTAAAGTTTTTCTTTGAAATAATGTGGTACTATGAACCTTAAGCTGGTTCTATGGATCTCTAGGATGGCTGTGGATGGCCTTCAGGGTAAAGTCCATTACTTTCTCAAAGAGGTTCATTCCCTAAGAAAAGGAATGGCTCCTCTGAAGAAAATTATTTTACTCAGCCTTATATACAGTGATATATTCCTTTTCTTCTATTGCATATTCTTTACCTTTAGTAAGTTGCTTTGTGGTTGACTTGACTTTCTAGTGTCAGTACATTAGAATTGATTTCAGATGTCCTGAAAAGATGTAAGTTGTGTTTCAGAATTTTTTAAATAACTTTAAAAGAATTCATCTTCTAATACTAATGGGCATTTTATAACTCCAAACATTTTTTAGTATATTAATACCCAGTCTGCTAGCCACTTGCCCACAGATAGTAGGCCATCAGTAATGGTCCTAGACCAAGGGCCATTTGTGACCAGCTGCTTTTCCCACTGACTTCTTTAAGAATAATAATCACAAGATAGCTTTTTTTTGCCTTCAGTTCATTCCTCATAGACATCACTGTCCATAGCCCCTGATCTTATTAATTCATGCATTTATTGAGCATCTTCTCTGTGCAAGTGATTGGTTCTAATGACAAAGACAGTGACATTGTTCTCACCCTCCAAAAGCCTTAAGTCTGCTGTTAGTTATTCTTAAGAACTCTTGTAACCAAGTGAGCTTACGATATGCCACCAGTCAGCCAAAAATTAAGACCTAGAAAATAGTACAAGAAACTCAGAATGGAGAAGAGGATGCAGAAGAAAACATCTAAAGAGAATAATCTTTCTGGAATCAGATTAACAGCTACATGTGAAAGCACTTTAGTTTATTTATAAAGATACATTAATCAGTCAACAGTTTTTTTTTAATTTCCTGTGTGTTCAAAATATTTCTTAGACCATTTGCCGATGGGAATGAAAGAATGAATGAGACTCAAAGTATTTAGCCTAGTTGGGGAGACAGTTTTTACTCTCTATACTTAGTATATTGCCTTCTACTTATTGCCTAACTAATTCTCATACTTTGATTCTTATAGCTTTTATATGCTATAAAATACTTTCCCACTAAAGAATATCTCCACACAGAGCCCAGGGGGTAGGGATGGGGTCAATCCCACCAGGTCTGTGTGACTATTATGCACTTGAAGGGAATGTACAATATGTGTTGATTGGACAAAGAAGCGGGGATTGGTTCCATGGAAGCAGCCCACAGGTCTTTTTCCCTGCCAGGTTTAAGGAAATGAGAAGCTAGACCAAGTGATGGCAGTGGAATGGCAAGGAAGGGAGCCTCGGTTCCTTGGGACAACTAATTCTCAGTTTGGTTGAGAAGGTGTGACTGATGACATACTTCTGGGAGAATTATTGGGGGTGTCCTGAATGCACCTCTTTGCTTGCTCATACTTCTAGTCAGCTCCACTTTGTTCCCTTTCAAAACTTGTCATTCTTGACATAAGTTTGGGGGTTGGGAGATGGTGTTAGAATGTCAAAAGTGTCAAAGAAGATTGTTGTTTCATTATTTCCACAGTAGTTTTTGTTTATGTGTTTTGGTATAGACCATAGCCCAGTGGCGTAAAGCTGGGTACCAGGACATGCCTGAGTACGAAAACTTCAAGCACCTTCTGCAGGCACCACTGGATGACGCTCAAGACATTCTCCAAGCACGCTTCCCAATGCCACGTTACATTCACACAGAGCATGGAGGCAGTCAGGTTGGTGAGGTCATTTCTACAAGAGCTTTGGTACTTAGTGGTTTTTATGATGTATTTTTATGGCTATCAATACAAATAGCATGGTTAATATATTATGTGGTGACATAAATTGCTATACAGATAAACTTCCAAATATGACTTGTTTTTAAATGAGTGGTCAGAATATGTTGATGTAAAAGTAGAGGATTGCCAAAATAAAATACATTATTTTATGTTTCTGGAACTCTAATAAATTGAGAGCTATTGGTTTTAAGCTAAAGAAATGGGTTCCTGTGCAGTAAAAAAATTTCTTAATTTAACAGAAGTGTAAAACTTTTTTTCCTAGTACACTAATACTAATGCCACTTTTATTCTGTAATTTTTTTTTTAAGGCTCGATTCCTTTTGTCTAAAGTAAATCCATCTCAGACACACAATAACCTGTATGCTTGGGGACAGGTAAGAAATTGACAGGTATTTGGAGAGGAGGCTAAGCTACTTTTTAAAAAACCTAGTTACAGATTGGATTCATTTTGGCCTAGAAACAGAATAACTTGGTTATTTTGATGGAAAAAATAACTTTGAACATAGCTTGGGGGTGAGGGATGGCTACCTAGTGTGGATCCTTCTATGCATTACACAGCATAATATCACAGGTTGAGGCCAGAGGATAGAACACCATAGTGTGGCCTCCATTTAACTCTCAAAGACACAGAAACATTGCCCCAAGTTCTCCCTCTTCTCCTTTCTCTCTTCCAAGAGGGCAGGGCCAAAACATCTACAAATGCTCACTATTGGGTCTGTGCTGTCTTTCCTTTTCAGCCTCTGATTCCTTTAACTATTTCAACCATTTATGTCTTTTTCAAATGAGTCATTTCTTTCATTCTGTTTTCTCATAACGTTTTTAAATTTTAACTTTTTTTGTTGGTAATTACAAGTCTATATTCAGTTGTAAGATGTAATATACAGGGATCTCCTATACCCTGTACACAGTTTCCCCCAATGGGTAACATCCTGTAAAACTGTGATGCAGTATCGTACTCAGGATACTGACATTGACAAGGTCCAGGTGCACATTTCCATCAGCAGAAGAATCTTTCCAGTTTCTTGCTCTCTTTTTTAAAGATTTTATCATTTATTTTTAGACAGAGGAAGGGAAGGAGAAAGAGAGGGAGAGAAACATCAATGTGTGGTTGGTTGCCTATCACACAGGCCCGTCGTGGGGACCTGGCCTGCAACCTAGTCATGTGTCCTGACTGGAAATTGAACCAGCAACTCTTTGCTTCGCAGTCCGGGGCTCAATCCACTGAGCCACACCAGCCAGGGCTTTTATATTGCTCTTTTATAGTCATACTCATTTCCCTCCTGCCTCCACCTGTTTCTTAATACCTGGCAACTGCTAATCTGTTCTTTATTTCTATAATTTTGTCATCAAGAATATTGTGTACATGAGTCCTGGCTGCTGTGGCTTAGTGGGTTGAGGTGCTGGCCTGTGAACCCAAAGGTTGCTGGTTTGATTCCCAGTTAGGGCACATGCCTGGGTTGCAGTCCAGGTCCCCAGTGGGGGCTCACTAGAGGCAATAAATCAATGTATCTCTCGCACATTGATGTTTCTCTCCCTCTCTTTCTCCCTTCCTTCCCTTCTCTGAAAAAAAAAAGTTATATATATGAAATCACATGGTGCATAACCTTTGGGACTGGCTTTTTTCCCCCTCAGCATAGTTATCTAGAGATTCATCCAGTTGTTATATGTATCAATAATTTGTTTTTATTTGCTGAGTAGTAATCCATGGTATAGAGGTCCATAGTTGCTTAGTAATTTAGCCATTGAAGGACATCTGGGTTGTTCAGCTTCTGGCTACTAGGAATAAAGCTGCTTTAAGTATTCGTGTACAGGTTTCTTATGAACATAAGTCTGGATTTCTCTGAGGTAAATACCCAGGAGTACATTTGCTCAGTTGTTTGGTAGTTACATGGTTAGTCTAAGAAACCACCATACTGTTTTCCAGAATGACTATCCTTCTCCAACCCTACCACCAATGTATGAGCATTTAGTATTGTTACTATTCTTATTTTAGCTTTCCTGATAGGTGGGTAGTGGTATGTAACATTGTGGTTTTAATTTACATTTTTCCAGTGGCTTTTCATGTGCTTCTTTTCCTTTTGTATACCTTCTTTGATGAAATCTCTGTCTTTTGTCCATGTTCTAATTGGATTATTTGCTTTTTTTTGTAGTTGAATTTTGAGTTCTTTATAAATTCAAGATGATAGTCTTTTGTTGCATATATGGTCTGTGTATATTTCTCTCCCTTGTAGTGTCTCTGTACATCCTCTTCACCAGATCTTTTGCAGAGCAGTTTCTTTGTTTTATGAAGTTCTCTTTATTATTTTTTCCTTTTATGGATTGTGCTTTTGGTCTCAGGTTTAAACATTCTGTGCCTAGCCCTGGATCCTAAAGATCTCCTGCATTTAATTTTCTAATTTTATGTTTATATTTTAGTCTGTGATTCATTTTGAATTAATTTTTATATAAGATATGAGGTGTAAATTTATTTTCTGCAAATTGCCCCAACACCATTTATTGAAAAGGCTTGTTTTTTTCCACTGAATTACTTTTGTATCTTTGTCAAAGATTAGTTGGGTGAATTTGTGTGAGTCTATTTCTGAGTTGTCTGCTCTGTTTTATTATGTTTTCTCCCTCTACTAACACCACACAGTCTTTTTAAAAAATAGATTTTATTTACTTTTTAGAGAGAGGGGAGGGGAGGGAGAAAGAGAAAGAGGAAGAGAAATGTTGATGTTCAAGAGAATCATTGATTGGTTGCTCTCGAAGGCCAAAAACCAGGGACCTGGCGTGCAACTCACGCATGCGTCCTGACTGGGAATTGAACAGGTGACCTTTCAGTTCACAGGCCAACACTCAGTACACTGAGCCATGGGCTATTTACTTTTCTTATTCTGTTGTCTATTTTCATTTTCATTGATTCCTGCTCTAATCTTTATTTTCTTTTCTTCTGCTGGCTTTAGGTTTATTTTCCTCATTTTCTAAGTTCTTGAAATAGGAGGTTAGCTTATTGATTTGAGACTTTCCTCTTCTCCAGTACATGCATTTAGTGCCATTAATTACCTTGTCAGCACTGCTTTGGTAGTGTCCCACAGGTTTTGATATATTGTATTTTCATTTGTGTTCACTTTGATATATAATTTATCTTTGTGTTTTAATTCCCTTGACAGTTCTCTGACTCTTGTATTATTTAGAAGTGTTGCTTAGTTTCCAGGTATTTGGAGATTTTCTTCTCTGTTATTGATTTCTATTTCCATGGTTGTTGGAGAATACACTTTGTATGGTTTTAATTCTTGTCAATTTATTGAAGTTTGTTTTATGGCCAAGGGTAAGGACTATCTTGGCATATGTTCCATGGTCACTTGAATGTGTATCTTACTGTTGTTGGATAGTGTTCTGTAAATGCTAGATTCTGTTAGTCGATAGTGTTGTTGAGTTCTTACATATCCCTGATGATTGTCTGCCTAGTTGTTATGTCATTTTTGTTGAGAGAGGGTGTTGAAGTTTCCAACTCCAATTATGAGTTTGTGTATTTCTCTTTTGAGTTCTATCATTTTTTGTTCACATATTTTGCAGTTCTCTTGTTTGTTGCATACACACAGAATTGTTATGTCTTCTCAGTGGATTGACCTTATATCATTTATTATACAAGGTCTGTCTAGAAAGTATCCAGTCATGTAATATGAAAAATAAAGACATTTATTGAAGAAGATACAAGATACAAGAAACATTGTATGTAGGACAGTGATGCCTCAGTCCCCTTCAAAGTAGGTACCTTGGGACCTCACAGCTCTCCCATTCACTGTCAGTTGCCCCATCGTGTTTTCCTGAATCTCACTGACAATCTGAAATCTCTTCCCTTAAAAAGGTGATTTTAGTTTTGGGAAAAGCCAGAAGTCTTAGAGCACCAAATCTGGGCTGTAGGGAGGCTGAGTCACGTGGGTGATTTGATGTTTCACAAAAAACTCTGCATGAGATGTGATGCATGAGCAGGTGTTGTCATGAAGAAGCTGCCAGTTACCACTTGCCTGTAGCTTTGGCCTTCTGAATCACCTGAACAGTGCCTGCAGAGGAATGTTCAAGCTTAACTCAAAATTTGATGCAGATTTGTTGCTCTACTCACTCAGTCATTTTGAATGCAATGGCCACACAGTACACATGCTCACTCAACGGCATCTACTGCCCCCACTGACTAGTACAATGAAGGCATCGTTGTTCACGCATGGTCGTTCCAGTCCACTCTCCTTGGCTGCCAAGTTACATCGATGTCAAGCAAACCATTCTCCTTATATTAACAATGGCTGGACTTTTTCCTGACAGACCATGTTTGTCTAACCCCTCTCTGACTAGATGTCTCAGGTGAGTATAATCTGTGGTCTCCTAGTATCAGA
The DNA here is from genome assembly GCA_028533065.1 of Trachops cirrhosus. Lineage (NCBI taxonomy): Eukaryota > Metazoa > Chordata > Mammalia > Chiroptera > Phyllostomidae > Trachops > Trachops cirrhosus. The sequence goes on along the minus strand of CM052547.1, from coordinate 57,892,994 downwards.
AAAGGGGCTTTGCCTTTTGGTCTGCAAATCTGACTTTATAAGACAATAATAAGGCTAAGTATTTGATGAATCTAGACCAGAAATGATTCTTGCTATCATAAACCATATTTCATCTCTGACTGCCTTTTTGTTTAAATGAACTTTTTTTTATTAGAAAAGTTCTAGATTTCTAGAAAAGTTGAAAGTGCGGAGTTCCCATTTACCCTAAATCTAATGTTAGTATGGTACATTTATTACAATTAAACGTTATGATTAATTAAAGCCCATACTTTAATCAGATTTTCTTACATTTTACCTAATGTCCTTTCTGTGTCGCATTATCCCATCTAGGGTTCCTTATTACATATTTTTCCATCACATTTTCTTATTCTTTTGGTTGTCACATTGATGCTGTGCAAATCGTTTTCATTATATTGATAATGGTTGGACTTTTTCCAGAGAGACCTCATATAATGTCTCCATCTTTGGTAATTTTGTTTGCACTAATATTTACTTTATGTGGCATTGATAAGCCTTATTCCTTTATCTCTTTTCATCCTTTAATTTTAACTTGCTTCTGTCATTATCATTGAAGTGAATCTCTCATAGACAGCACATACTTGTGTCATTGTTTTTAATTTACTCTGCTAAGCTCATGATTGATAAATTTGGACCATTTATATATAAGGTCATTGTTGATATACTAGGGCTTAAGTCTGCCGTTTTGTGTTTTGTTTTCTCTATTTTTTTCTTGCCTTCCTGTGAGTTACTTGAACATTTTTTTAGAATTCTGTTTTAACATGTTTATAGTGTTTTGAGTGTGTCTCTTCGTAGTGAATACTCCTGGTTGCTCTAGGGCACAGGTGGCCAACACAAGGCCCACGGGCCAAATCCGGCCCTGCACCTTGTTTTATCCAGCCTGGCACCTTGTTTCTATCCAGTGGCAGCGCTGAGCTCTCACTTAACTGTTAAGGAGTAGTTACATTTATACAGTCCTAAAATTACATTCAGCCCTTTGAAGGCACCTGCAAGGCTGATGTGGCCCCTGGTGAAAATGAGTTTGACACCCCTGCTTTAGAGCGTTGTATTACATTACATATGCATAGCTTCTCACAGTTTACCAGTGTTATTTTTTTGACCAGTATAAGTGAGGTATACAAAACTTACCACCCCTTTATGTCCCTTTACCCTGCCTCATTTATACTTTTGTTAAATATTTCTTCTCCATACATCAGATAGTTTTTCTTCAATCATTAAACATAATTTGTAAATCTCAAGAGATGAAAAGCCTACTGTATTTATCCCTAATTTTGCTTACTATGTTCTTTATTCCTTGTTGATACTTGAGGTTCCTTCTCTTATTTCCTTTCTGTTTAGAGATTTCCTTTAGCCATTCTTTTAGAGTAGGTCTGCTGGTTATAGAATCTTAGTTTCCCTTCATTTGAAATTCTTGATTTCCCTTTCATTCATGAAGAATATTTTCTCTGAGGCCCTGGCTGGTGTAGCTCAGTGGATTGAGCGCAGGCCTGTGAACCAAAGCATCACGGGTTTGATTCCCAGTCAGGGCACATGCCTGGGTTGCAAGCCATATCCCCAGTATGGGGTGTGCTAGAGGCAACTACACATTGATGTTTCACTCTCTCCCTCCCTTCCCCATCTCTCTAAAATAAATAAATAAAATCTTTAAAAAAAAAAAGAATATTTTCTCTGAATATAGGATTCTGGTGACATTCCTTTTCATTAGGTAGTTAAAAAATATTTTGCCACTCTCTGGCTTGTATGGTTTCTGATAAGAATTCACTGTCATTCTTGGTTAACATGTCATTTTTCTCTGGCTACTTTCAATATATTTTTCTTTGTTGCGAGCTTTCAAGTTAAAGTACCATGTGTTTTTGGTGTTAATTTCTTTGGATTTAGCCTATTTGGAATTTTATTAGTGTCTTGATTTGGTGTATTTATGTCTTTTGCCAAAATTGGATATTTTCAGCCATTATTTTTTCAAATACTTTGTCAACCTACCCTCTTTTCTCTCTCTCTCTCTCTCTCTGGGACTCCGGTGACATGAATGTTAGGATTTTTTATCTCCAGTTTACTGATTATTTTCTCTGTTCTTTTTCCGCTATTGAGTTTATACACTGAGCTTTTTATTTGTTGCTGTATTTCTCTGTTCTAAAGTTTCCATTTGATTCTCTTGCATGCCTTTCTTGAGACTTTGTATTTCTTTTCTGAGGCTTTTTGTTTGTTTGTTTGCTTGCTTTTAGTTGTGTTCCTAATTGTTCATCGAAGCAGTTATATCATGGCTGCTTTATAGTTTCTGTCAGATAATTTTAACATTATTGCCAACATGGTGTAAACACCTGCTGACTCTCTATTTTTCATTCACTTTGAAATATTGGCTCTTGGCCTGACAAGTGATTTTTGATTGAAACATGGACATTTTTGTGTTTGTTATGAGACTCTGGATATGCTTAAACCTGGTGTTCTAGCTGGCTTTTTGTGCTGCTCTGGAATGGAAGGGATGGGGCAGAGGGAGACATTATTTCATTACTGCCGAGTGGAGATTGAAGTCCAGGTTTCCCATTGGCCCCTGTTGACACCCTCAGGTCCCCACCTACTTTCCACTGATCCTACTGTAGAGATTTCCTTATTACTGTTGAGTGATTGTAAAAGTGTTGACTCACCACTAGACCTACTCTGACACTATAGTGTCATCTTGGAGGGGAGGGACATCTGTTACTGCCATGTTGGGGTAGACATCCAGGCTCCCCCAGTGGTCTCTGCTGATACCATGGGGACAAGGAGACTTATTACTGGCCATTGAGATGAAACTCCCAGCACCATAGCTGACCTTCTCTGACACCGTCCTGATGGGGTTGTTGGGGTGTCTTGTTATTGCTTTGTGAGAGTAGAAGTCCACACTGCCCACTCAGCCTTTGTTGGTGTGTGGGGTGGGGCCATAGTTTTCCTGTCACATTTGGTTGTAAGACAGTGGTTATCTAACATTTTTCCTGTCTTGCTGAAGTGCCCTGGCCCTTTGGCTAGAGAAAGTGGGCTTTTTTGTTGTTGTTTGTCTCTACTCAGTGACCATTTGCCAGCTTTTGCAGCTCCAAGTCTGGGATGTATGAGACAAAAAGAAAATCCAGGGAATTCAACCCAAGTGTTGCTTCTTGGTTTCCAGGGTCTGTAGTTTGTCTGCTGTTTTCTCTTTCAGAATCTCTTATATTTGTTTTATATAAAATGTCCAGGGTTTTTAGTTTTACCTGGGGTGAGGAATATGAAAAAAGTACATCTACATCTTCTTCCTGGAAGAAGCCTTTTTATTTTAATCATGCTTACATTTTTCTAATTATAATAGAAGTATAATTTTATTTTAGGAAGTTTGAATATCTAAAAAAAGATTAAGAAAGAAAGTTAAAATTACCTATAGTGCTACTATCTAGAGTTAACCACTTCTGGCTTCTTGCTAGGTGATATAAAATGTGTATGTCATGTATATCTTTCCTTTTACAAATTGGGGATCTTACTAGAAACTGAGGTTTCTATTCAGTTCTTTCTTTTAACATTAAATAAATCATAAACATTTTCAGATAGTACTAATATCCATCTGTTCCATGGAGGTGCTGATTCATTTTTGAATATACCATTATCAAGTTACTGTTGTAAGCAGAGCATTTAAGAGCATCAGGCTAGGTGCTGTGGCAGAGTGATAAGGAAGATGGGAGGCAGGGTGTGCAGGCCTCTAGGAGTTTACGTCTGGTGGGGTCCAGACTCAGGATAAGTCATCAGAACTGTGCAGAGGGGAAATAGAAGAGCATACTCAGAACTGTCTAGTGTCAGGGATGACTTGAGCTCAAGTTGGTCAGGGAAGGGTTTTGTGAGGAATTGATGCTTCAGTTGAAAGAATTAGCTAGGTTAGCTAGAGGGGGCTGGTGGGAGTACTTATAGCAGAGGGGACAACATTTATGAATATTCTGAGTCCTTAATAACTCATGAATTCTAAACCGTTTTTAAGATGTCCTGCCAATAAACCTTTATCATTAAATTTCAGGAATCAGGAGCACCCATCCTAACTGACGACGTTAGCTTGCAGGTATTCATGGATCATTTGAAGAAACTGGCTGTCTCCAGTGCCTCTTAAGCTGGTGTGTTAGCCGGAAATTGAAAAAAAAGAAACTGTCAATTGTGTTCATAATTGTTCATTAAAGCTTAATAACAATCCTTTTACTTTTATTGTGCATTTAAATAAATAATCAAAGGAAGTATATGTAACTTTATAATTTATTTGTTTTTCCTATATGTGCCCCTTTTCTTCCATCATAAAATTACAAGTCCATACACATTTTGGTACTTAATACATGTTTATATGCTTTTTGTATCCTAACTTTGTAGTCTGTGTACAAAGGTAATATGTTTTGGCAACCTGCTTAGATGAAAACCATAATGGTCAGGAAGGAAATAAATTTGAATGAAGAAAGCACTGGCTAAAATAATGTTAATACAAATTTGATTTCCTGAGGTCTCTGTGAGCGTGTGTATGTGTGTTTTAAGTGATTCCCCCAAGAGATATTTTCAGAACTTAATACTCATTTACTGTCTAAATGTTAACAGACCAAGGAAAAGTTTCAAATATGTGAAACTTCATTGAAGCAGACTGGTCTGGAGTGGCACTGTCCCTAACTCACATGTAACGTACGGGGTAAACAGTCCAGCCTAGGTACACATTAAGAGTGGATAATGGGCATAAGTGCATCTAAGAGAGTGACAACACATTTATCTTGGGCACAAGTAAAATAATTTTAATAGGTACTGCTTTTCAATCAAAGTGTAATATATGCATAGTAAAAAGAGAAATATAAAAAAAAACCCTAACCTATAGAACTTACAAGTTTTCTCTACTATAAGCCTAGACCCTACTCTTCAGAGGTAACCTTTTTCAATCTTTCAAACTTTTTGTTGTTAATGTATCAATTTTAGCCAGTATCTCTCAATTCCCATTTTTAAGAAGGAGGATTTGAAGACCTTTCTACCATTTAGATTTTATCAGTTATACCTTTATATTTATATTAACAAGGTTGGTAAAATTTACATTTCAACCTGTAACCATAGTTATATCTTTTGTCTCAAAGTTGATTCTGGAAGTTGATAACTAATAAAGATTACACAGTAGTCATAATGGAAATATCGTTCATGCCCTAGTCAGGTAGTATTACATTTCTTTCCAGGGGTTTGATGTTCCGGTCCCCATGCCACTTGAAGGACAACATTCTTAATGACAAAATCACTTTTCTTAAGAGTCTAGTATTCTACAGGTTGGTTTGTTTCCTTTTTGGATTATGACTTATATTTGTTGTTTTCCCTAGAGTTTCTAATTTATTTTTTTGAGAAAAGGTTTTTTTCTCTATTAAGGACTTCCAGCTTCTAATTCTACTGAATGGAGTATTCTTTAGAGGTTACTGATGTTCCATTTAAACATAGACCAATTGTGACAGCTGTCATCCAGGGATTTTTTTTGTTTGGACTAGTGGGTTAGTTCTTTCTTTTCCCTTAGTCATTTTTCAATCTTACATGACTTTTCCTAAAACAAAAAAAAAGTATCAGTACATGGAGGATAATCCACTGAATCTATTTTCTCTTCGTAATTAATGAAGAGAAAATATTATTTTCTCAGTAATTATACCACCCAGTCAGGTGGTATTACATTTATACCATTTATTTTACTTATAATACCATTACATAATGCTCATAATTACATACGTAATACTAGTATACCATTACATTTATACTCGTAATTATACTCAGCTTTGTTGAGTATAAAGTTCTAAACCCCAAATAAATTTCTCTTTCAGAATTTTGGAGCAACTATTTCATTCATTGAACAAGTAATTGTTAAGCATTTGCTATGTAAGGAGTAGTCTAGGCACTGGGAAGGTAGCCAATGGGACAAAAATTCATGTCCTCTTGGAATTTACGTTCTACTAAGGGAAGACCAACAATAAAAAAGTAGAAGTAAATTATATAATTTATTATAATAGGTGCTATGTAAAAAAGTAAAACTGGGAAATATTAATTAGATGTTAAGCCATCTAAATTGATTCTGATGCTCGGTCTTTTGAATTTTTAATGTACTGTCTTTTTGCCTCTGCTTTGCATTCTTTATTTTTTAAAAAAAGATTTATTTATTTTTAGAGAGAAGGGGAAAGGAGGGAGAAAGGAAGGGAAACATCTATGTGTGGGTGCCTCTTGCATGCCTCCCAGGCATGTGCCCTGACAGGGAAATTGAACTGATGAACCTTTGGTTCTAAGACCAGCACTCAATCCACTGAGCCATACCAGCCAGGGCTGCGTTTCTGAGAGGGTGTTCTATTTTAAGGTATTAAACAGTTATAGTTAAATGCCAAGGACTTTTATTTTCTGTAGCTTTTCCATAGAATACTTTTTAAAGTTTTTTTGGATATAATTTTTAAACAAGTTACATCATATAGAGGATTACATAGAACTGTATACAAATAAAGACAGTCCTCAGGCCTTTCTGTTTCAAATTAACAGAAGAATATGATAGACTCAGCTCACTTGGGTGTTCTCTCCAGTGAAAATGAGTTGTGGTGCTGGAGGAAGAGGAGGCACCTCGGGTGACCTAATGTAGAAAATTGCTATATCCAGATAGAATGTGGAGGTAGAGGTTGGTGTTCTGTGGAGAACAGGCATCCCAAGAAGGGAAAATGGAGCCTGTGTGCCTAATGAGGACTCTGAATTCCATCTTAAAGGCAAAGAAAGCTTCTGGTTTACCTTAGGGTGCCAAATGATCAGTTATGGATTTTAGAAATTCTAGGAGAATGATAGGATAGATGGGAGGAGGCTGGAATCCAAGTGAGGTCTGAACAGAGGTATGTTTAGACAGGTTATAGGTGGGATGTTAGGCAAGAAGTTGAGTCAAGGTTTCTTGCTTATGTGATCTTTCTGAGAATTACAGAAAAGGATGGGTTTCATTTCTGTCAGGGGGAATGGCATTGATAAATTTAATCCTGGACATTGTTATTTTAAGTAGTGTGGGATATAACAGTGAAAATGCCTAGCAGATTGGAAGTAATTAATATGGATTTGCTTTCAAAAAAATTGAGTAGATTTGAGAGTCATTAATATATAAAATAAGTAACTTGAGTAGCTCAGGAAGAGCAAAGAAGGAGCTTGGAAGAGAATACTGATTTTTCTGTTTTGTTTTTAACTTTATTGAGGTACAATTTACATACAATAAACTTCACCTATTTAAAGTGCAATAAGTTTTCAATCCAATCCAATAAGTTCAGTCCATTAAGTGTTGACAGAGTTGTGTACACACATGAAACCACCACCATCAACATACATGCACATCTCCATTGTCCCCATATTTCTTCAGGTCCCACTTTTATTCCTTGTTTTCTGCACATTCAGCCCTAGAAAACTACTGGCCAACTTTGTCCCAGACAGATTAATTTGCTTCTATAATTTTATGTTTGGTTCCTGTTGTGCCTAGCTTTCACATGATGCAGTCTGTTTGAGATTCATACATGTAGTTGCATGTATCAGTAGTTCCTTTTTATTGATGAGTAGTATAGCACATTTCATTTATCCATTCACTATTTGATGGACATTTGAGTTCTCATTTTTTGTCTTTTATGAATAAGGCTCTGTGGACATCCATATACATGTGTTTGTGTGGATGTTTTAATTTCTTTTGGGTAAAAAGGAATGAAATGTCCAAGTTGTACGGCAGGTGTAGTGTAATTCTAAGAAACTGCCAGTATTTCCAAGAGGTTCTGATGTTTTACGTTCTTTCACCACTAAGAGTTCTGATTGCTCCAAATCCTTACAACTGTTGGTGTTTTCAATCTAATTTTCAGTTATAACAGGTGTGTAAAGATGTCTAGTTGTGCTTTTAATTTACATTTGTGACGATTAATGATGTCTCTGTGATTATTGGCCATTTTTATTTATTTCCTTGTAAAGTTATTAGTTCAAATTTGTTGCCTACTTTTTTTTACCTTGGGTTGTCTGTAGTTTTTTACTTTTTATTATTATTTTTTGGTAGGTTGTCTTTTTTTAAATTATATTTTATTTATTGTGCTATCACAGTTTTCTCTGTTTTCCCACCTAGCCCCCCCACCACTTAGCAACCCCACTCATTCAGGCAATCCCCATACCATTGTTCTTATCCATGAATCATGTGTCTTAAATTCTGTACTCTAGCCCCGGCTGGTATAGCTCAGTAGGTTGAGCATGGGCCTGTGAACCAAAGGGTCACCGGTTCAGTTCCTAGTCGGGACACATGCCTGGGTTGCAGGCTAGTTCCCCACTATAGGGCATGCAATAGGCAACCACACATCAATGTTTCTCTCCCTCTCTTTGCCTTCCCCTCTCTCTAAAAATAAATAAAATCTTTTAAAAAATTCTGTACTCCATTTCCTATACTGTACTTTATGTCCCCGTGGCTATTCTGTAACTACCTATTTGTACTTCTTTTTTAAAAATATATTTTATTGATTATGCTATTACAGTTGTCCCATTTCCTCCCCTTCATTCCCCTCCACCCTGAACACCCTCTCCCATCCACATTCCCCCCCTTCGTGTCCATGTGTCATAAGTTCTTTAGCTTCTACATTTCCCATACTATTCTTGCCCTCCGTCTGTCTGTTTTCTACCTACCATCTATGCTACTTATTCTCTGTAGTGTTTAACCCTCTTTCCTCCTCCCACTCCCCTGTTGCTAACCCTCCATGAAATCTCCATTTCTGCGGTTCTGTTCCTGTTCTAGTTGTTTGCTTAGTTTGTTTTGTTTTTATTTTAGGTGTGGTCGTTAATAATTGTGAGTTTGCTGTCATTTTACTATACATATTTTTTAGCTTCTTCTTCTTAGATAAGTCCCTGTAACATTTCATATAATAAGGTTTGGTGATGATGAACTCCTTTAACTTCACCTTATCTGAGAAGTACTTGATCTGCCCTTCCATTCTAAATGAAAGCTTTGCTGGATAGAGTAATCTTGGATGTAGGGCCTTGTGTTTCATGACTTGGAATACTTCTTTCCAGCCCCTTCTTGCCTGTAAGATCTGTTTTTGAGAAATCAGCTGACAGTCTGACGGGAACTCCTTTGTAGGTAACTGTCTCCTTATCTCTTGCTCCTTCTAGGATTCTCTCCTTCATTTTAATCTTGGCTAGTGTAATTATGATGTGCCTTGGTGTGTTCCTCCTTGGGTCCAACTTCTTTGGGACTCTCTGAGCTTCCTGGACTTCCTGGAAGTCTATTTTCTTAGCCTGATTGGGAAAGTTCTCCTTTATTATTTGTTCAAATAACTTTTCCAGTTGTTGCTCTTCCTCTTCCCCTTCTGGTACTCCTATAATTCGGTTGTTGGAATGTTTAAAGATGTCCTGGAGGTTCCTAAGCCTCTCCTCATTTTTTTGAATTCAAGTTTCTTCATTCTTTTCTATTTCTTCCTTCTGTTCCACTCACTGATTTGAGTCCCAGTTTCCTTCCCATCACTATTGGTTCCCTGTACATTTTCCTTTATTTGACTTTTCATAGCCTTCATTTTTTCCTCTAATTTGTGACCAAATTTAACCAATTCTGTGAGTATTCTGATTACCAGTGCTTTGAACTCTGCATCTGATAGGTTGGCTATCTCTTTGTTGCTTAGTTGTATTTTTTCTGGAGCTTTGGGTCATTTCTTTCTTTTTTTTTTTTTGTCTTGTCACTCCTGTTACGTAGTGAGGGGCAGAGCCTTAGGTATTCAGGGCAGGTCAACCCAGTAGCTGGGTTGTGACACTATATGTGGGGCAGGTTACAGAGAGGGAATAATGGTACTTGCTCTGCTCTCTGTCAGATTTCAGTCCCTTCCACCACTTCCTCCAAGCAAACTGGGCCCTTCTGGTGCTAATTTCCATGTGGGTGGGCTTGTGTATGTTCTAGGAGCCGGTGGGTTTCTCCAACGAACTGTCTTATGAGGCTGGGAGTCTCTTCTGGCACCTCAACCCCCACAGGTGTTCTGAATCATTGCTTTGAGGCTTTATTTCTCAGCACTGGAACCCTGGGTTGCGCATTCTGTCTCACTCCCCAGTTTCGCCTGGTTTATTTGCACACGAATGTTTGCCCGGTCAGCCAGCCACCTTGTGCACCTCACTGGGTCTGCCTGCTGCCACCGGGCTCCCAGGGTCTGCCAGTCACTGCTCTTTTCTTGGTGCGAACCCTCTCTGCCTGGCCGCCTGACTCCGCTCCTACCTGTCTGGATGAATGTGTCTATTTTAACTCTTTGGTTGTAGGACTGCCATACAGTTCAATTTTCTGTCTGTTCTGGTTGTTTTTTTTGTTTCTAAATTTTTGTTGTCCTTATTTTGGTTGTGCAAGGAGGCACAGTGTGTTTACATACACATCCATCTTCGCCAGAAGTTCTGTTTGTGTTAGGTTGTCTTTATATCTGGGTTGTGAGGGTTCTTATATATTGTGTATACAGACTTTGTCAGCTCTGTATTTTGAATATTCTATTGTTTTATTTTCTTAGTTTTGACTTTTGAAGAGCAAAAATTTTAATTTTGAAAATACCCGATTTATCAATTCTTGTTTTGAGCTAATAAACATAAGCAATCTTTGCTTATCCTAAAGTGGCAAAGATTTTTCTCTTGTGTTTTACTTTCCAGATTTGTAGTTTTAACTTTTAACTTCAGCCTATATGATCCACTCAGAGTCAATTTTTGTGTGTGGTAAAACACCAATTTCTAGAGGGTAGGCAGAAGTAGAAAGAGCCCTGAAGGATTCAGAGGTACAAAAGATGTTTTTAAAGCCATAACAGGAGCAGGTGGGGTGAGTGGTATCAAACGCTTTAGAAATCAAGTTGGATTATGGCTGAAAAGTCGTTACTATCCATGGCAATTTATTGAGTGACCACTCTGCCAAGCAAAACTTTTTTGATCATGTTGTTTGGTCTGTTGTAGTAGGGGTAGATTATGCTTTTGTTACAGAACACACACACACACACACACACACATGCACACACACAGGGTCAAGGGGGACACGATAGACAATTACCAAAAGGATCCCCCAGGTTCGTTCTCTGCCACCTTAGGAAAGACATCTCTCAATGCCAGAGATTTGTGAAAAGGAAAGGAAATGTTTATTTAATGCTATACACACTTAAAGTAGTGACCTAATATCTTCATTAAAATATCAAAGTCCTTTTTTGATACCCTCAGATGCCCACAGTGCTTCCTTCTCCCACTGCCCTAATTCAGGGTACTGCAACTCCGGAAAAGAAGGAAATGTCCGTGGTTCAGGCTCCTGACACTGTCAGCTGTGTCAGCGTCCAGGCAGGATCTCCAATTAATCCAAAGCCATGTGGTACCATCTCATGGCCTACTAGCAAGAGTTCTTTCACCCTTCTTCCAGGCAAAGTCTCTCCTGCTTCCCAGGCCACCTGGCCAAAGGGAGCACCCCAAAGCCGAGTGGTCCTCTTCTACCAAAGCCGCAGGGGTCCCCACTCTGGCCAAAACCGCATGGTTGTTTTCAGTAAAGCTGTGGGAATCCACATTCTGGCAAAGTCACGTGGTTCCCTCTCACATGGCCGCTGGGGTCCCCACTCTGCCAGAAGTTCGTGACTCTCTTCTCTATTGCCACAGCCACATGGTTCTCTCCCCACTGAAGCTGAGGGAGCCTGCACTCTGGCAAAACCAGGTGGATCTCCTCCTCAATGGCTGCTGTGTCTGGGTTTAAATCCCAGCGCCAATCTTCCTCTGTGGCCCCATTTCTGACTCCTCCCACAATCTGCTACCCTTGCCAGCACTCCCATATCCTTCCAGCTTTACTGAGCTGCCATTGTGAGTCTGGGCAGGTGTGGCCCCATGTCATGGAGCCAATCTTCTCCAAGCTCTCATGCGGGCGCCCTAACTCAGGGGACCTGCCCCCCAGCTACATCTTGGGTGGAAGTCACTCCCTTCTCCCTGGCTCAAAGCGTGGCCACAGCTATTTAACATATCTATGCAACCAGTTAAAGGTTATGTTGGATATGTTAAATGACCATGCCAGAGGTTAACTGCAAAGCTCTGTTGCTATGCAAAACAGCTCTCAATGGCCCTGCTTCATGTGTCTCTTCCCTCAACTCTCACCTGTGAGGGGGAAGGGGTGAAGACATCCTAATATTTCCTGGACACCTTGAGTTCTGGACCCCATTCCAAATCCCTATTTGGGGCCCCTCTCTTGGCTGCACAGTTTCACTCTGAAGAAATGTATGGATAAGAGAAAAGCAGAAGGTGGACACAGACGAAGATACTGTTTTTGCGATATGGGTACATTTGTATGATGAAGGGTAGAAATCAATAAAATGAAAAAGTGTGTGAGGTGGAGAATCATGGTGTAATTGATGGGAAAGGTCCCAGAGGAAGGAATAAAGAATAGGACCCAGAACGTAGTGGAGAGATTAGCCTTCACGTGAAGGAACCCAGAAATGCTTATCCAGAAAGGGCCCCAGAAAGGAAAATGGTGAAGATGAGTTTGCGGGGTGACACAGGTGGTATCGCAAGTGTGAGCTGGAGGAGAAATGGAATTAACCTTTACAAATACCATCTGTAGCCTGTTGAGGCAAAACAATTTTACAAGTTAGAAGTTTACTCAGAGAAATTGTCATTTGGTAGGTTATTTGGCATGCAAGGACATTCATTCGCTGTAAAACACGGAAACCACCCGAGGCAAAGCTTGACCTGTGCCTAATCCTGGGCACCACTACGGAACTACAGGCCCCAGGATGTAATTGGGACAGCTTGCGTTGGCCGGAAGTCCCGCCTACGGCGAGTCTCGGAGAATCGCAGCTTTCTACAGCAGCGCCATGCGTGCTGACCAGGCTTCTTCTTGGTACAGGCGAATGTCTGTTGTCTACGCACTGGGTGCCTGGACCACGCTGGGCTCCTTGATTTTCTTCGGTCGGAAAAAGAGCAAGCCATTAGGTACGACTCTCCAGCAAGACCTTCCACCAGACACGGTGTCTTCCGTGGGGCGTACTAGGGGTCATAAGAGCGGCTTCGCTGTCCCAGCAGTTCCAGATACTCTGCAGAACTTGGGGACGGTTGCTTAGAGCCGTTTGTTGTAAGGATATCGACCAGAAACTACATTTTAAATCCTCTTACCTAAGTCTTGTTTGTTTGTTTGTTTATTTATTTTGAATGAGGCCGTCCCTTATACTAAGGATTTGAAGAATCAGGGTAACGTTCGAGTTGGAATTTTCAGACACTGGACGGTGGTGTTACTGTAATATTAGCCCTCTTCTCATTTGGCGACCAATTTCAGCACTTATGCCAGCTAAGGAATATTAAAACCTTCCCATTTATTGGGCGGAAAGGAAATCCGTTAGTTTTCAAAAATGTGCTTGGAAATAACAGCTACTTGTAGTAGATTTGTGGTTGCTTGGGGCTGAATGGGAGGAGTGATGGGGAGTGACAGCTAAGAGTATGGGGTTTCTTTTTGTGGATGAAAATATTGTAAAAATTGATTGTTGTGCTTATTGCCCTGATTTGAATATACAAAAAATTATGTAATCTTACATTTTAAATGAGTAGTTGTATGATGTTAAATATAGCTCAGTAAATCGGTTAAGTGGAAGCTGTGCGGAGGATTACATTTTGTGATGAAGATCATCAGTGTCCTGAAAGTACACATTTCCAGTATCGAGCGTAAATACATTTCAGTATCTGTAGTGGTCACATTTTATTTATTTTTCTTTTTTACACAAAGGAAATGTCAGGAATCTGATGGGGGTGGGGTTAATTCTTTAGTTTTTTTTACAAGACTTGACTAATTTACATGGCTGCTGTTTTAAGTTAGAAGTTAAGAATTCAGGTTTTTTTTTTTCAAAGTGAAGTAGAACAAAAGATGTCTCAGCAAATGAATACCCAGGGCCAAGTAATTCTTACCTTAGTTTATTTTATTTCCAAGACTTTACTAAATAATTTTAATGACTACTCCCTAAGTTAAAAGTTAATAATTCAGGTGTTTCATATTTTTTAAAGGTGGTGAATTAGAGCAAAAGGATGAAATAACTGAACCCCCAAAAGGGTTTTATGTGGAAACAATTGTCATGTATAAAGAAGATTTTGTTCCAATTACTGAGAAGATCCTCAACTATTGGAAATCATGGACTGGTGGCCCTGGACCAGAATCATGATTGACTGCTGAATTCTGGAAACCAGGACTTTGGTTCAGGTTATAAATTTGACAGATGCCTTGATTTCTATTTCATGTTTGTGGAAAGTACATTTAATTTGATTTTGCCATAAATTATCATCACTAATAATATGCAATAAATATTTCCTTGAGGCAAAGTAAACTTGTATATTCAAGAAATGTCCCTGTATACTTACATGAGTGAAAGGTTGAATTAAAATTTTACATTGACTGTCTGTAAGCTTGCTTTCTGAAAATAGTTCCTGAACTTTATATTTCTTTATGTTGCTGTCACACATGGCTTTGAGTGGTTCATTTAAGGTTAGATTCAGCAAATCTCCATGTTTAGTTTGGATTTGTAGCAGCCCTTTGGATACTATTGGGTGCTTGGTAAGTATGTCATGATTTAAATCAACTTGGCCTTTAGGACCATAACAGGTGTGGATTAAATCCCAACTGTGACTGTGAGGCAGGAGACAGCATAGGAGGAACTCTGAGACTGCAGTACTGTCACTGGCCAGCATTTAGCACCCTGGTTGCCAGGAAATGGCTATTACCAATTAAGTAGAATAAATAGTAAACCGAGGCAGGAAGGAGACAAGTCTCACTTTGCTAACTCAGCAGTCCTGAGCTTGGTTTGATAATATTGCCAGGTGTTCCAACATCACAACAAACTATGTTAGCAGGAAAGAAGGAAAGTCCTTGAAATTCTATGTAGCATTTCCACTATCTGGGAAAGAAAGCCTTGAAACTGTGCTTTTATCCCAAGGCTTGAATGTGGGAGAGGGTCCCCGGTGCCCAAAGAAAGAGCCCATAAAACAGCTTTGGTTAATTGCCTACCTCTGGTCACTATCTGTTTTACAGGAAGTCCCTGATGCTTACAGAAAGAGCTCATAAATAACTTTGGAACCAAATTTTATTTAGTTCCCAATGACCCAATTTTAATTAACTGCCTCCTGTCATGTATTTGTTTGACAATAAGATGACCAAATGGAGTCTGGAACAAGATAAGGATTGGTGGGGGGGGGACAGGCCTCCACATATCCCTAAGTTTGGGTAGTCACATTCCCCCAGGAAAGCTGGCACCACATTTACCATTTAATCAGTATAACTTTTTCCCCTCCTGTCCCACCAACTATATAAGTCCTGAGAACAAAGGACTTGCGCTTGTGCTCGCTCTCTCTCTCTCTTTCTCTCTCTCTGGGATTCATGGTGCTCTTGGATTTTGGGCCACTGGGCCTCTAGCCACCCGGCCTCAGGCTGCCCAGGGGTTTGCCACCCTGGTCTTCAGCCGCTCTTGCTTTTCTCACCCTGCTTTGCCCTGAAAGTTTGCCTTTCACCCCCTACTCTACCCAGTCCTGTTCTCTTCCATGGGAAAGGGCCACTAATAAACTGATTACATACTAATAGATTTGCTGATATGTGATTCTTTACATGCGTCAGCAAGAAGAACCAGGTCTCTCCCGTCAACAACTACAAATATTCTAGACACAGGGAATACTAAATTAGGACAACATGGTGTCTGATCTAAGTGCTGCACCAGTCTCTCTTCACTAGTCTCTTTTAGTTGCTAGTAACAAACCCACATAAGTGAGCTTAAATCAAGGTGGTGTATGTCAAAAATGTATATGTACAATTCAGAATTAAAGCAGATTATGTTGCAGTTTTAGGAGGGCCTGATACCAGGAACTGGAATGCAACTAGCCACCCACTGACCCTGCCTCCTCTGGCTCAAAAAGACCTCATAATTTTCTACAAGTTTGGACATTCTTAGCTTGACATACGGGTACTTAAAAGATGACTTCCCAATTCTGGTAATTTGGTAACTTGAAACTTTAAACTCTTGCTAGATAAATTAAATGATGGACATTCATTGACTATCTAGACAGTTCTCAAAAAGGACAAGATACTGTATTGTGGAAAAATCACTCACACGCAGCTGGAATGGCGGAGCACAAACTTTATTATGCGCGGGCTCAGAGGGGTTAAGGAAAACTCCCAAATTCTGAGCGATGAGCTGTGGATTTATTTAGACTTTTATAGGCGAAGAGCAAGTTACAGAGCAGAAGGTAGTAAATCTTATTTCAGGGTCAGGGACTGATAAATTTGGTTACAGCGACTAATTAGTATTAGTTTTCAAGGACAATAAAAAACAACAAACCACAGACAGCTGGTTATTTTCTTATCTAAGACTCTGCTCCTACTGAAGCGTTACAAAATCTATGTCAACTTGACACTTTTTGTTTGATCTTTAGCCTGCTTCAGTATCAATTACTGAACATAGATATACCTACTTTTATGCTTCTACACTTGATCTTAGCCAAAAGGCCAAGAAGTGATGACTTTTTGCTTCTTATAGAGGAAATAAAGATATTTGAGTCTATTAGTAAACATGTTTTGTGCCACATTAAAAAATTGTGTTGTGAAGAAATATTTCTATACATTATAAAATGTGTTTATAAATTTATTAATCTAAAAGAATACTGGTGTACTAGTTCACAATTCCTTGCTCCTTAGTTTTTACTAGAAATTAGGATTTTTAAAGGTTAAGAATTCTAATATGTGTAATTAAAGGTACAATACAGAAAACCACTAGTATACAAGAAAAATAGGATATATTCATTTGGCTTAAAAAAAGGTATAAGATATGGAAATGTCTTTTCATTAAGAGAAGGAAATTTTATCCTGATCCTTTTTTTTTCTTTTTTTTGGATTTTATTTATTTTTAGAGAGCAGGGAAGGGAGGCAGAGAGGGAGAGAAACATCAGTTGTGTGGTTGCCTCTCATGCACCCTCTACTGGGGAGCTGGCCTACAACCCAACCATGTGCCCTGACTGGGAATCAAACCAGTGACCCTTTGGTTCACAGGCTGGCACTTAGTCTGCTGTACCACATTAGCCAGGGCTGTCCTGATTATTTCTGAATGGCTAGAGATACTGAAACTTGAAGAAAGTTTATGAAAAGTGAATCTTATTTTTAAATTTTTTTTAGGTTTTATCATTTAAAAAAATATTTATTTATTATTAGAGAGAGGAGAAGGGAGGGAGAAAGAGGGAGAGAGACATCAATGTGTGGTTGCCTTTCACATGCCCCCAACTGGGTATCTGGCCTACAACCCAGGCATGTGCCCTGACTGGGAATTGAACTGGCAACCCTTTGGTTCACAGACTGGCATTCAGTCCACTGAACCACAGCAGCCAGGGCTGAAAAATGAATCTTGAAGAAGGAAAGTTTATCTCAGTAGTGAAGCTGAATATGACTGAAATAAATTTATGTGAGTTTAAATATCAAAAGTAAGCTGATATAGAATTACAGTTTGATTTTCTCTGCTAAAAAGAACAGTTTTCTTAGAGTATTGGTCTGCTACTGATATTTCGAAATTGTTTTCTGCCTAGAAAGCAAAAGTTATTTTATAAAAATAATATTCTGTTTTATGTTATCTTTTTCTTTAATCCTCACATTAGGATATGTTTATCGATTTTAGAGAATGGGGGGAGGGGGAGACAGAAAAAGCTCGATGTGAGAGAGAAATATCAATCTGCTGCCTCCTGTATGTACCCTGACTGGGGATCAGCCCACAACCTATGTATGTGCCCTAATCGAGACTCAAACCCACAATTTTTTGGTGTATGGGACAAAGCTCTAGTCAACTGAGCCACCTGGCCAGGGCTTATGCTGTTTTAATCATGTCCTTGATTACTTAAGAAAACTGAATCTCCTCAATAGTAAGAACTAAGTTTTGCTAACAGTTATGTAAACTTCTGTTTTTGTCTTTGAAAATTTTTATTGTCACTTTGGTTAAATGGATAATTAAGTGTTGATTGAGTCAAATGACTTAAAATCCTATTTAGTCAAATGCCCAAATCTGGGCCCCTGAAACACCTCAAAAATTTTGCTTTCTCACTTTACAATTTTTTTTTAAAGTAATTAGACTTATTTGGTATGTTAAACTTCATGGGAAGCTTATAAAATAAGCAGTGTTAATCTTCCAGTGTATATTGTAAAGGTAAACAATGGCTGTAAATTAAATGAATAGTCAGGGCTACGGGAAACCCAAGGCGGCCACTTGGTTCTTTCAAGCTCCTGTCAACCCCTCCGTTTTATTTTCTTTTTTCTTTTTGCATTCTTTCATCACCATGGTACTTTTAAGCTGGACCTTATTCAATTGCTATTTAGTATGGGTTATCAAGATGTTCCTGGTATATGTTTCCAGGATGAGTTAAAGCCTTTCCCTACTCAAAGGCCGATATCCTCACAGTGTCAAAGACACCATTAGAAAATGTGTTTCCCACTTGAAGTATGCCTTCAGTCATCTCTGAGCAAATCATAGGAGCTTTGAAGCAGACTTGCAAACTTGGAATTATCACTGACCCTGTCACCCTTGGTTATTATCAGGAAAACTTGAGAGAACGAATGAAAAATGGATTTAAGGAGAAATTTTAATTACATGGGACTGAATGAACTAATGAGAATGGTTACAATTTTTATTACTTTCTGTTTGAAACGTTGCTGGGTTTTTTTTCAAGGTATAAGATTTTTTTTTCTAAAGCTAGCTATGAATTAGAGCAATTTGGTAAACTATACCTTTGTAAACAAAATTGAAAAAGTTGTCATTTCTCCCTATTTGATTCCTCCATAATTTAGAAACTTGCAGTGAGAGTTATGATTTTCATGTCAATATTGTTATTTGCAAAAGTTCAATAAGAATTTGTTCTTAGAATAGGAGACAATTGGAAATTAGTTGTATTTCAAGGATTGGACTGGAATGTCATAAATGAGTGAGACATGCATAGACTCAGATATGACCAGACAGTTTTAAGATTGACTGATGGAAGTCAATAAAAATCCTTGGAAATATTGGCTTGGTATCTTGCTTACATATTCCTAACAGCCTTACCAGGTGAGTAAAGAATGTCACTTCTTGGTGGGTGCAGAGATCTCAGGATATTTTGGGGAGCTTGAGAAGAGAGGAGAGGAGCTCATCCAAATCTATAGATACAGGCAACATCTGATGGCAAGTTCTTGCTGTGGCTTTTCTGGCCTAGAGAGGCTTTTTAAAGTTCAACCTGAGATTCCTTAAGAAAAATTCTAGCACAGCTGATTTAAAAGAGCCTATGTTGAATTCTTAACCTTTAAAAATCCTAATTTCTAGTAGAAACTGAGGAGCAAGGAATTGTGAACTAGAACGCCAGTATTCTAGATTAATTTAGAAACACATTTTATAATTTATAAAAATATTTTCTTACTATTCTTGCTGGGCTTATATAAATCATCAGTTTATATTTTAAAGTTTATTGAAATAACTTATTGCAAATAAATTAGTGTTAATTTGGCTATCTTTGGTAAAGATGATTTTACAGGTAAAAATTATATTTCAATAGAAACTATAATATACTTTTGGGATATTAGACTCTGGTGCTGTTAATTATCTTTTGAATTTTTTGTTTTCTTTTAGTAAACTGGACTGGGTCTTTAATTTTTCTAGTTCCCTCCAACATCTGCCTGTCACTCTCCAAACCATTTCCAATTTTTCTTTCATCCTTTAACTTGGAATCATTGAGAACTCAAAACTACCCTTTTCCCAAGGTCACGGCAAAAATAGATTTCAGAGAAATTGCCACAACAGTTCATATATGGGCAATCTTTACGTCTTGTAGAAAGATGAACAGAGACATTCAAACTGCAAACCTGGAGAATCTATCAGACTGTGACTGCCTGCCCTCACTCAATTTGAAGATGATTCTAGACACACATAGAAATTTTTCAACTGCCTGCTTTCAGAACTGAGAAACAGATTATACTGTGTTCCAAGCATTAACCTTTGTTTTTCTTTTGTTTCCATAAGGTCACTTTTTATTAAATAATTGCACTATGTGTGTACCATAGGCTTAATTTTAGGAGCCCACTGGCATTACTGCCTTCTAAAACAAGATAACTTTAACTGAATTAAACCTTTCTCAAGACAGACTGGTTTCAGAACTATCTATCAACCCAGCTTCTGGAATGTGAAACTTCCAGGGAAATTTCAAAGATGAACTGTGGGGGTACAGAAAGAGCCACTCCAACATGTACCTTTATGGTATGTGGTTTGTGTGTGTGTGTGTTTGACTAAAGGCAACTTTTAAGCTATGGGCTTGAGGAACTTCTGCCCCTGAACTACCTAGAAGAACTTGAATTGGGGGTTTCACCCATAATACCAGGTTATCAGAGATAACATTTGACCTATCTATAGTTAAAGGCAAACTACTAATTACTAAATGTAGCAATGACCCTTGGAAGCCCCCAAAACACCTTACCTCATTCCTACCTCATAATGTCTTATATACCCATTTTCCCTTACTGTCTTTGAACCTCATGCATGTGGGGTCTCTGACTCTTGCATATATGTGGGTCCCCATAAATATGGATATATTAAATTTGGTTATTTTTCTCTTGTTAATCTGACTCATGTTCATTTGATTATTAGACCAGCTGAAAGAACCTTGAGGATAGAAGAAAGTTTCTTCCCCACATATATATTTTAGGCAGAAAAACCACATAAGTGATGTGTCTCAGTACAGTATCAAGGAACATGATGTTTGTCTTGTTACTGGTGAGGTTAGCTTAGGCCATTTCATTAATGTACTTTAGTGTGTACTGTTAATATTTAAGCATACTAGTTTGTGTTCTAGCCAAATGACTTTCCTTGTTTTTTATTTGAATGCTTTCTTTTATAAGAGGAGGAAAAGTTTTCCTCAACACTCATAGAGTCCCTGGGTGGGTTTGAAAATTAAACTGATAGAGACAGATGAACAGGAGAAAAGTCTACAAATTTATTTGTTTTACACGTGACTGAACTTAATTAATCAATACATGACACAGGAGTCTTCACAAAGAAATGAAAACCCTAAGAAACAGGCCTGAGTATTTTTATGCTAGGTTTTTTTTTTAAGTTCTCTCCTAAGGACATACTTTTTGATTTTTAAAGAGAGGGGAAGGTAGGGAAAAAGAGAGTGAGAGAAAGAGCAATGTGAGAAACACTGATCGTACATGCCCCAGCCAGGACCCAGTCTGCAACCTAGACTTGTTCCGTGACTGGGAATTGAATCTGCAAACTTTCTGGTTTACATGACATTGCTCCAACCAGCTTGAGCTACACCAGATGGGGCTATACTAATTTTGATGAAGTTTGGGCAGTTGTGGAGGAATATGATTACGTCCAGTAATGTGAGGTAACTATAGTAAATTGGAGGAGCCCTAGCAAGGCTGTTAGTTCTTGGGAGATAAGCTTGCTCTTTAAGTGTAGGGATGGCACCTCTCACATGAAGTGTTTATGATCTGTTTCAGGGAGGAGGGTTGGGGTGACTTTCCTGCTTTTGTTCTCTCACATTCTTCCTGCTTTAAATATTCAATGTGACGAGGTGCCATGTTTTGGGGTAATCTGTCCTGATCCTCATCATTCTACACTCACCAATGTTATTAGAGGACACATTTGGATGAACTTATTTTTATCAATGATAATAATTTGTTAGGATAATGCTTGTATAGTCTTTTGCAGCTTTCTAAGCACTTTTTACCTAGTCTGTTTAAATCTAACAACTCTGAGGGGGTGGGGGTAGGCTAATATTAGTATTTGTGTTAGAGGAAGAATTAGAATTACTACAGGAAGAATTAGAATTACAGTATACATCTATGTACTATAATGACATGTTAAGTAAATGAATAGTTAAATACTTAAGTAGCTATTTTAGGCAGCAACTCCTGTTCTGCCTGGTTTCTAAGAAGCCACTGAGGCAGGAAGACACGGGAAGAACAATTTGGGAGGGTAGTTGGACAGAGGGATGGAAAGAAGGAAGAGGGAATATAATTAGAATTAGGATTCGGGCAGAACACAGTTAGGATTTAGGAATGATGGCTCTTAGGCCTGATGTGAGTAAAAACAGGTGCAGAAACTGTTCTGGGCAGAGTTGAGTTTGGGCAAGAATGGCGATCCTAGAGTTACGGCGGGTACCAACCCTGCGTGGAGCAGGACCGAGAACCCGGTTGGGCTTATCGCTGGATGATCGGGTTATAGTTAGGCCTCAGACGGGCGTGACCAACCTGGGCGGGGCAAGCTGATAGTGGGCGTGGTCAACATCGCGGGCTATCACCAACTTGGTCTGACAGAGCTGCCGGGCGCTTCCCGGTGACACCCGCAGAGGGCGCTGGCCACCGAGCCGCTTGCAAAGTTGCGGAAGAGGCCGTTAGAAGCGCAGCACCGCCCCACTAGCTCCAGCCGCCGCCATGAAAGCTGTGGTGCAACGCGTTGCTCGGGCTAGTGTCACAGGTCAGTCGGGCGGGGCCGGGCCGGGCCGGGCCGGGGAGGAGCCGCCCCGGACCCCACGACTGGCAGTCCCCGGTCACCCCTGGGACGGTTTCCCGAAATGGCCCCTGGGGCTGTTCTGTCTTCTGGTCCTTGGGCGAGCTCCGACCCCGCAGTGTTGACTCCCTGGCCAGGCTCAGGGTACCGCCACGGCCCCTGACGTGCCTGGTGGGCCCCAGTGCGTCCCTGACTTCAGGATCTCCTCTTTGGGTTCACGATAAACGCACCTTATTGTTTTGGTTCTGAGCACCTGGTGGCAGAACCTCCGAGCATCCGTATGGCCCGTTCTTCAGTGGAATATTGTACTAACGTGTAGGGAATATTTCTGGAGCGAGAACGTCCCCTTTTCCAAAGTTCTTTTTAAAATTTCCCATTTTGCCCATTTTCTGTCTGTCCTAATTTTTATGGAGCTTGACTCCCAATAAAATGCACAGATGTGAAGAGTTGTTTCTATGGATGAGTTCTGGCAGTTGTGTACACCCACGTGAGCAACCCCTAGACTAGTTTCAGAAGAGTCCCTGCCCCAGGATAACCTTACTTTCTAGTGGGCCTCTGTAGGAATGGGGTCAGAATTGTAAGAATTCAGGATGAAATATTTGTTTCCACCAGTTTCTTGTGGGCCAAGCCTTCCAACCTGTAGTGATCACTTGATCACTGTAGTCTAATTTGAACAGTGATTAATGCTAATCACTGTAAATAGGGTCCAGATAAGTAGTGTGGGTACCGTGGTTGTTATAAAAACTCAAACCAGGATAATAAGGTTATTTTTAAAAATTTTAATGAATAATTTTAGATTGTTTTCTAGCCTTTTCTGTTTACATTGGTAGAATTATAATATTGTTTCAGGCCAGATAATTCCAGATATCCTTCAAGCCAGTCTACACCAAATGTTTTCTTGTGTCTACAAAAGTATTAATCTGAAAGCAAAACAACAAAATCCCCTAAAGAAACAACCAAACCCAGCAAAACCATATACAGGTATTTAGACCTGAGATTCGACTTTTTAACCCTGCTCAATGATGTCTAAGCTGTTCTGGTAACTTGGTTTTGGACATGGCCTCAGAGTAATAGGGATTTATGGAATTTTAAAACAAAATTTTTTTTAGCATTTCAGTTAATATTTAAAAAGATCACTAAACTAGGATAATCCATAAATGAAAAGATGTTTTGCTTTTTCTGAGAAGATCTTATAGTCTGCGTTATGGGATCATCGTCAACACTGAATAAACTGGAGAATTTACGTTTTGATCTTATATCTCTGAACTCTCCATTCTGGAATATTGGAAACGTGTATTCTGTGACATTTGCTGAATAGTTGAAGTGATTTCAGTTTATTATTTAAATTGTATGCTTTTAGTTGAAAACAAACTAACCTGTATTAAAAAGATAAATGTTAATTGTGGGAAGGTGTTAATGAAATGGAATTCTCTCTGTGTTAGAGGGACCTTGGAGTTAGCTAGGCCTCTTAGTTGGATTATAATGGAGAGATTTTCTGATTCCTTAAAAATGTGACTGGCTCCACTGAAATGTGATTGTAAGTGAATGACATTATTTCAGGGGTTTTAAAATGTCACTTCCCATTTTAAGGTTGAGACAGATTAGACAATTAGAAGTCACATCTTATCATGTGGCAGTTTCACTTTATGAGATTGTTCAGTAGCATAGTTATTGTGATAATATAATTTAAAAAGCTTTGTTATGGAACATTTTATTTTATTTTTTAATTTTTTTCTCTTTACACTTTATTGTATTCAATCCTCTTTTTTAAATATATTTTATTGATTATGCTATTACAGTTGTCCCATTTCCCCCCTTCATTCCCCTCCACACTGAACACCCTCTCCCACCCACATTCCCCCCTTTAGTTCATGTCCATGTGTCATAAGTTCTTTAGCTTCTACATTTCCCATACTATTCTTGCCCTCCCCCTGTCTATTTTCTACCTACCATCTATGCTACTTATTCTCTGTACCTTTCCCTCCTCTCTCCTCCTCCCACTCTCTTGTTGCTAACCCTCCATGTGATCTCCATTTCTGTGGTTCTGTTCCTATTCTAGTTGTTTGCTTAGTTTCTTCTTGTTTTTATTTTAGGTGTGGTTGTTAATAATTGTGAGTTTGCTGTCATTTTACTTTTCATATTTTTATCTTCTTTTTCTTAGATAAGTCCCTTTAACATTTCATGAAGTAAGGGCTTGGTGATGATGAACTCCTTTAATTTGACCTTATTCTGAGAAGCACTTGATCTGCCTTTTCATTCTAAATGAAAGCTTTGCTGGATAGAGCAGTCTGGGATGTAGGTCCTTGTCTTTCATGACTTGGAATACTTCTTTCCAGCCCCTTCTTGCCTGTAAGGTCTCTTTTGAGAAATCAGCTGACAGTCTGATGGAAAGTCCTTTGTAGGTTACTGTCCCCTTATCTCTTGCTGCTTCTAGGATTCTCTCCTTCATTTTTACCTTGGCTAATGTAATTATGATGTACCTTGGTGGAACATTTTAAATACTCATTTGGTTAAACAGGCAAATAGTACAGTAACCTTAATGTCTTGTCACTCAGTTTCAGCAGATAAAATCTGAATAAAATCATAGAACGTTGGAACGAGGATCTAAAATTGTTGGGTTTGAATGTGTTCATTTGGGAGGTTGTGATTTCTCAAAGAAGAGATTCATGGGTGATGCCTCTTATACATGGAGAAACTGACCAAATATCTCAGGTCTTTTTTAGCCTGATGATCTTCTGTCTAAAATTCTCAAGTTTTTTTCCATTGGAAATCCATTTGTCTATAATAAAAGATCCGTTTGAACCTACTAATCCTTCTACTTGTTTGAGGAGGAGGGGCAAAACTCCTCTAAAACAAGAGAGCAAACTGTGTCATATATAGGCTTTGGGGCATAAATTATTTGTTATTAATACTATATGACGTTGTAAAGATGTTGAAACTTCAAATAGTGATTTGAATCACTTCAAATAATGATTCTACTTTTGAAAATCTACTCTTAAGAAGATAATCCTAATTATAGAGAACACTTTAGAGGGACGAAAAGGCAGAGCACAGGATTTTTAGGACAGTGAAATGGCTCCATATGATACTATAATGGTGCATACATGATATCATATATGTATTTGTCCAAATCCACAGTATATACAACACCAGGAGTGAACCCCGGAGTAAACTATGGACCCTGGATAATTATGATGTGTCATTGTAGTGTCATCAATTGTAACAAATTTAATCTTGTGGAGGTTAGTCTGCCCATTGCATGGAATGCAACTGTTCTACTGGATGGGATGCAACTATTAAAAGATGGTTAGGGCAGCTTCAACCTGAGTATGGGCTTCTCACCTTCCTCCCTGAACAACATGAGCTTCAGCACATGCTCCAGCTTCTCCACAAGCTACCAGACCCTGGGCTCCATGCAGTTGCCCAGCTACTGGGTCCGGGTGACCAGCAGCGCGGCCAGTGTCTATGCAGGCTCCGGGGGCTCGGGCTCCCGGATCTCCGTGTCCTGCTCCACCAATGTGCAGGGTAGCTGGGGATCTGGGGGCCTGGCTGCAGGGGTGGCAGGGGGTATGGTGGGCATAGGGGGCATCCAGAGTGAGAACGAGACTATGCAGTGCCTGAGTGACTGCCTGGCCTCCTACCTGGAAAGGGTGAGAAGCCTGGAGGCTGATAATTGGAGACTGGAGATCAGAATCTGAGAACATTTAGAGAAGAAGGGACCCAAGGTCAGAGGCTGGGGGCATTATTTCAAGACCATCGAGGTTCTGAGGGCTCAGATCTTTGCAAATTCTGTGGACAATGCCTGCATTGTTCTGCAGATTGACAATGCCCATTTTGCTGCTGATGACTTCAGAGTGAAGTATGAGACGGAGCTGGCCATGCGCCAGTCTGTGGAGAATGACTTCAATGGACTCCAAAAGGTCATTGATAACACCAGTATCACTCCGCTGCAGCTGGAGACAGAGATCAAGGCTCTCAAGGAGGAACTGTTCTTCATGAGGAAGAACCACGAGGAGGAAGTAAATGGTCTACAAAACCAGATTGCCAATTCTGGGTTGACTGTGGAGTTGAATGCCCCCAAATCTGAGGACCTCAGCAAAATCATGACAGACTTCTGGGCCCAGTATGATGAGCTGGCTTCGAAGAACCAAGAGGAGCTGGATGAGTACTGGTCCCATCAGATTGAAGAGAGCACCACAGTGGTCACCTTGCAGACCGCTGAGATAGGCGCTGCTGAGATGACATTCATGGAACTGAGACTACAGTCCAGTTGTTGGGGATTGACTTGGGCTCAATGAGGAATCTGAAGGTCAATTTGGAGAACAGCCTGGGGGAGGTAGAGATGTGTTGTGCCATGCAGATGGAACAACTCAATGGGATCCTGCTGCAACTGGAGTCAGAGCTGGCCCAGACTCGGGCAGAGTGGCAGTGCCAGGCTAAGGAGTATGAGGCCCTGCTGAACATCAGCGTCAAGCAGGAGACTGAGATTGCCACCTACTGCAACCTACTGGAAGAAGGGGAGGACATCAGTCTTGTTGATGCCCTGGACAAAAGCCCCTCCTTAAAAACCATCTAAAAGACCACAACTTGCATGATTGTGGATGGCAGAGTGGTATCTGAGGTCAACACCACCAAAGTTTTGAGGCATTAAAGGCAGCACAAGTGGGGCATCCATTGGCAGGGCAGAAGGCCAATAAAAAGTTCATTGAAAGATAAAAAAAAAAGATGTTTAGGAGAAACTTAACATGAAAAAATTCTTATGCAATAATAAGAGAAAAGATGAGACAAAAACTTATATACAATATTTATAATAATATTGTTCTTTTTCCTTCCTGTTTCTTATATTTTTCAAATTTTCCATAATGCATATTTACTTTAATGGTGGATATAACTCAATACTCATTATTTTAAGCTTTAAAATATACTTTGCAGAAAATTTAGAAATATATTGATATTATAAGAAAATAATACATATTTTTTATGGCCAAGTCATATTTCATTGTATATGTGCACTATCCATTTATCTATTGATAGACACTTAAGTTGCTTCCATATCATGGCTATTATAAGTAATGCTACAATGAACATGTGAATGCCTATGTCTTTTTGATTCAGTGTCTTGGGTTTCTTCAGATAAATATCCAGAAGTGGAATTGCTGGGTCCTTCATTATTTCTTGTTATAATCTTTGTTTTAAAGTCTATTTTGTCTGGTATAAGTATTGCTAATCTAGCTTTTTAATTTCATTTTATTTCCATTTTCATGAAATATCTTTTTCCATCTCTTTACTTTCAGTCTGTGTGTGTCTTTCAATCTGAAGTGAGTCTCTTGTAGGCAACATTATGTGAGGGTCTTATTTTCTTTCCATTGAGCCACCATATGTATTTTGATTGAAGCATTTAATCCATCTACAGTTAAAGTAATTGTTGATTGATCCAAGACAGTCCTCAGTGGTGGAAGTGTAAGCTATACTCTTCTCCTCTCAGGACTAAACTGGAATTGCAGCTAAATTATGGAACAGTCAGTCTTAATAACCAACTGAAGACTGGCTGAAGAGAGGTCTTATAACCAAGGATTTACAGAAGAAGCCACATCAAAAGTGCTCCAAATAGGTTGCCGAGGGCCAGTCACAGGCAGTGTCTTATAATGGCCTGTACCAGAGTCCCTCCCAAGAGGCCCAGAACCAACATATCCAGTGACCAGCATTAGACAACATCAGAATAGGATTCGGTAAGCTTCACAAGTGGCATATCCAAAGGGAGATCTTGGCAGGCACCAAACCCTGCTGAGGTAAATTCTGCTTCGTGTGGTTAATACTGCACAGTAGCCCACATTCCATGTTTGGGGTTAATCCTCAGATTCAGCCAGCCTGATGGTCTATCCCATGCACAAATGGGCCAATAGCAATCAAGACTCAATTCTAACAGGCAGGCCCGTATAACCCACACATGGGACATTCTTGGAGCACCCAGCTCAGGTGACTAAGGAGACTGTATTACTGGACCCCACAAGACACCTACTACATAAAGTCATTCCACGAAGACTGGGAGTCATAGAAGATCTATCTAATACATAGAAATAAACACAAAGAGGCAGCCAAAATGAGGTGACAAAGAAACAGGCCCCAAAAAGAAGAGGAGAAATCTCCAGAAAAAGCTGAATGAAATGGAGGCAATAATTTGCCAAATATAAAGTTCAAAGTAATGGTTATAAGTATGCTCAATAGCATGAAAAAGGACATAGAAACCATAAAAAAAGCTTCCGGCCAAGATGGAGGCATAGGTAGATGCACTGTGCCTCCTTGCACAACCAAGATAGAGACAACAACAATATAGAAACAAAACCAGAACTGACAGAAAATTGAAGTGTATGGAAGTCGGACACCCAAGGATTTAAAAATAGACACTTTCATCCAGACCGGTAGGAGGGGCGGGGTCGGGCAGCCAGGCAAGGGACATGGAGCAGAGAGCTGAGCACCCGGGGTGGCGCGCAGGCCTGCAGCAGGCAGACCCTAGGCACACAAGCAGCAGTGGCTGGTGGGCCCTGGCCAAGGGGTGGCGACCTGCAGACCCAGTGAGGCAGACATTGTGAAGCAAGGCACTGCACGCAACTCAGGGTCCCAGCACCGGGAAATAGAGCTTTGGGACACTGACTGAGAAGGAAGGTCCCACGGGGTGCACAGGCCCACCCACACCGGAATTGGTGCCAGAGGGGCCCGGTTGACTTGCTGAAAGTGGCGGAAGGGTCTGGGGTCCTACAGAGAGCCGAGCAAGCGCCATTGTTCCTTCTTGGACCCCGCCCCCACATACAGCGTCACAACCCAGCAACTGGGGTGCCCCGCCCTGGTGAACTCCTAAGGCCCCGCCCCTCACTACAGAAGCTCGACAAAATAACAAAACAAAACAAAACAAAAACAGCAAAAAGATGGCTCAAACAGAAGAAGAATTGAA
>CM052547.1:57845283-57863055 GCA_028533065.1 Trachops cirrhosus | reverse complement strand
GAAGCAACCCAAGTGCCCATTGATAGACAAGTGGATAAAAAATCTGTGATACATACATACAATAGAATATCATTCAGCCATAAAAAAGGATGAACTCTCACCATTTGCAATGGCATGGATGAACCTAAAATTAAGTGAGTCAGAGAAAGACAAATACCATATGATTTCATTAATATGTGGAATCTAAAAAGCAAAATAAACAAATAAAATTAAAACAAATTCATAAACACAGAGAGAACTGGTAATTGACATAGGAGAAAGGTATTGAGGGACAGGTGAAAGATAGGGATGGTTAGTGGGATGGATGAAAAAGGTGAAGGGATTAATGAGTACAAATTGGTAGTTATAGAACAGTCACAAAGATATAAGTACAGCATAGGGAATATTGTCTATTTGTAATAACTATGTATGGTGTTGTTGTGGAAAAATCACTCACACACAGCTGGAATGGCGGAGCACAAACTTTATTACATGCGGGTTCAGAGGGGTTAAGCAACCTCCAAATCCTGAGCGACAAGCTGTGGATTTATTTAGACTTTGACAGGTGAAGAGCAAGTTACAGAGCAGAAGATAATAAATCTTGTTTCAGGGTCAGGGACTAATAAATTTAGTTACAGAGACAGCGACTAATTAGTCTAAGTTTTCAAGGACAATAAACTCAGTTTCAGAAAGCAATAAACTAAAAAGGCAGTTGGTTGTTTTCTTATCTAAGACTGCTCCTACTGAAGCGTTACAAAACTCATGTCAACTTGACACTTTTTTGATCTTTAGCCTGCTTCAGTGTCAGATGGATACTAGATTTATCTGGGTGATCACTTAGTGAATAATATAATATCCAATCACTGGGTTATACACCTGAGATGTCACATGTCAACTGTAATTGCAAAATAATTATTTAAACTCAAAATAAAAATATTGTAATTAAAAAATAATAATAAACAAATATGCCAGAACTATATTAGTAGTATATATTTTTTAAGATTTTATTAATTTATTTTTAGAGAGAGGGTGACAGAAGGAGAAAGAAGGGAGAGAAGCTTTAATGTGTGGTTGCCTCTCACGCATCCTCTGCCAGGCACCTGGCCTGCAATCCAGGCATGTGCCCTGACTGGTAATTAAACTGGCAACCCTTTGTTATATTAGTAGTATATAGTATTGATGATAATAGTGGAATTATTCTTTCTGCTTTTCCCAATTAAGAACATTAAAATGTAAAAAATATATATTTCAAAGTGGATGGCTTCTGGTCATGGTAGATCGGTAAATGCAGTATTTGCATCCTCCCATAACCACACCAAAATTACAACTACAGAACAACCATCATTTAGAATCAACTGAAATCTAACTGAACAGAAGTACTATAACTAAGAATACACAGAAAAAGCCACAGTGATACTCCAAAAAGGAGGGGTAAAGACACATAATGGCCTGGTCCTACACCTATGAGTGACAGTCAGAAATCAGGAGGGATATCTCAGCTGCAGAGGTCCCCCCTAAGAAGGGAGTAGCCACAGTCCCACTCCAGGCCTCCTAGCCCAGGGTTCACGTACTGGGAAGAGAAGTTCCCATAACTTCTGGCTGTAATAACCAGCAGAGATTGTGGATGAGTGATACAGAGGGTTCCTGGAGTCCCCAACATTCCTCTTAAATGATCAGTAGCAGCTCAAAAAGTCACCAGGGACATATGGGGAGGGACGAAATTGTCTGACTTTGCAGAGAGGGCTGGAGGGGCAGCTTTTTCCCAGACAGAAGTGCTGACAGAGGCCCTGGCCATGTAACTCAATTTGTTAGAACATTGTCTTGATCATGACAAGGTTTGGGTTTGATTCTTGGTCAGGGATCAAACTTACAACAAATCTATCTATCTACCTATCTATTTATCTATCTCCTCCTTTCCCCCTTCCTCTCTCTCTCTCTAAAAACATCAATAATTTTTTTTAAATGTTAACTTTAAAAACAAAAGCGCTGACAGAATCCACTGTTCCTTTGCTAAGCCCTCCCCCGCCCTGCAGGCACATGCAGATGCCATTATCAACGTGTCTATCAACCTAGCTAACACTGTTTGCTCTGCACTGGTGATTTTCTGAGTCCCTGCCCTACCCAACTCACAGGCCCACCTAAGCTGCTTACAGTGACTTTCCCATACAAATGGCCAGTCTTGGCTCAAGCTTTGAACTTTCCTAAATTCTCTCCAAGGTTCACACACCCCAAACAAGCAGCATCTGGGCTCAGAGTGCCACATACTTCTTGCTAGGTGGCCCCAGTCCCAGGACTAGCGGCAGACAGACCTGGTTCACAGCATGGCCTCTCTGGGCACATCCAAGCCCAGCACAAGTAGTAGCTATGTGCAAAACACTCTGTGGCTCATACTAGGTGGCCCTGGGCAGGGCACCGGTGGCAGTGGCTGACCTTGGCCTGTAACTTGTTGGAGGCCCCAGAGCCAGCAGACCCAGCGGCAAGCTTCAGACTACACTGGAATATCACCCAACCAACTTCCACAAGCAACACACTAAAGGTGCGAACTAGGCAGGCACCAGAGCTCCACAGAAAATGAGTTCTGCCCCTCAGGGTCAGCCTTGCATAGCATTTCCTCCATTGTAGTCACGCTGATCCTCCTAGCTGATCAGCCTGGGGGATATATCCCTCCCACTGACTTACAAATAGCAATCAAGGCTCAACTACAACAAGAAAGTGCACACAACCCACACAAAGGGCACACGTGGAGCACCAGGCTTGGGCGACCAGGGAGGCCATGCTACTGAACCCTACAGGACACTTACTACATAAGACCACCCTACCAAGAACTAGGAGACAAACACAGAAACAAACACAGAGTGGAAGCCAAAATGGGGAGAAAGAGACATGTCCCAAATGAAAAAAACAGAAATCTCCAGAAAAAAAAAATAAATGAAATGGAGCCATGCAAACAACCAGACACAGAGTTCAAAACAATGGTTATAAGAATATTCAAGGAACTTGCTGAGAACTTCAACAGCATAAAAGGACATAGAAACTAGTCAGAAATGAAGACACACTAACTGCAATGAAGAATACACTAGAAGGGATCAATAGCAGTTTAAGTGAAGCAGAGGATTGAATCAGTGAATTGGAATACAAGGGAGCAGAAAACATTCAATCAGAGCAGCAAAAAGAAAAAATATTTAAATGAGGATAGTTTAAGGGACCCCTGATAACATCAAATGTATCACATCAAGGGACCCCTGATAACATCAAATGTATCACATCAAATGTATGATTTGATAACATCAAATGTATCAACATTCCCAAGATAGGGGTACCAGAAAAAGAAGAGGGAGCAAGAAATTGAGAATCTATTGGATGAAATAATGGCTGAAAATTTCCCTAACTTGATGAAAGAAAAAGACACATAGGTCCAGGACAAATAGAGAGTCCCAAACAAGAGGAGCCCAAAGAGGTGCACAGCAAGACACATAGTAACTAAAATACCAAAGGTTAAAGACAGAATCGAAAGGCAGCAAAAGAAAACCAATTAGTTATCTATAGGGGAGGTCCTGTAAGACCATCAGTTAATTTCTCAATTAAACTTTGAGGCCAGAAGGTATTGACACAAAATATTCAAAGTGATGAAAAGGAAAAACCTACAACAAAGACTACTGTACCCACCAAAGCTATCATTTAGAATCGAGGGACAGATAAAGAGCTTCCCAGATAAATAAATAAACACATGAAAACAAGCTAAAGGAGTTCATCATCCCCACCAAACCAGTATTACAAGAAATGTTAAAGGGTCTTCTTTAAGAAGAAGAAAAAAAGATAAAAAGTATGAATAATAAAATGTCAATAAATATACATCTATCGACAATTACCTTAAATGCAAATGAATTAAATGGTCCAATCAAAAGACACATGGTGGTTCAATGGATAACAAAACAAGACCTCTACATATGCTGTCTATAAGAGATTCACTTCAGATTGAAAACCACACACAGACCTAATATAAAGGAATGGAAAAAGATACTTCAACTTCCAGCCAAGATGGAGGCATAGGTAGATACACTGTGCCTCTTCACACAATCAAAAGAAGGACAAAAACAAATTTAAAAACAAAAACAACCAGAACTGCCAGAAAATCAAACTATATGGAAATCTGAAAACCAAAGAATTAAAGAAGAAACATTCATCCAGACCAGTAGAAGGGGCAGAGATGGGCAACCAGGCAGAGAGGACTTGCAGCAAGGTGAAGACTAGAGGACCGGGGTGGGCTACACAGCAGCTGACAAAGTGGATGGTCCCACATCTGCATGCAGATAAACTGGGAGGAACAACTGAGGAGTGAGACAGACCATGCAACCAGGGTTCCAGCCTGTGGAAACAGAGCCTCAAAACGTCTGACTGAAAAAATCTGTGGGGGTTGATGTAGCAGGAGAAACTCCCAGCCTCACAGGAGAATTCATTGGAGAGACCCACAGGGTCCTAGAACAAATGCAAACTCACCCACCTGGGAATCAGCACCAGAGAGCCCAATTTGCTTGTGGGTAGCAGAAGAAGTACTGAAAGCCAGCAAAGTGCTGAACAAGTGGCATTGTCCTCTCTTGGACCCCTCCTCCACGAAACTGCCACAGCACAGCAGTTTGGGTTGCCCCACCCTGATGAATACCTAAGGCTCTACCCCTTGCTTTGTAACCGGCATACAAGACAAAAAAAAAA
This sequence comes from Trachops cirrhosus, assembly GCA_028533065.1. Classification (NCBI taxonomy): domain Eukaryota; kingdom Metazoa; phylum Chordata; class Mammalia; order Chiroptera; family Phyllostomidae; genus Trachops; species Trachops cirrhosus. The sequence goes on along the minus strand of CM052547.1, from coordinate 57,858,366 downwards.
AAGGCCCAAATGAAAGAAGAGATCAAAGCTCCAAAAAATTACAACTAAGTGATAAAGAGATAGCCAACCTATCAGATGCACAGTTCAAAACACTGGTAATCAGAATGCTCACAGAAATGGTTGAGTATGGTCCCAAAATAGAGAAAAAGAAGTGAAGACTATAAAAAGTAAAATAAAGGAAAATGTACAGGGAACCAACAGTGAAGGGAAGGAAATCGGGACTCAAATCAAGAATTTGGAACAAAAGGAAGAAAGAAACACTCAACCAGAACAGAATGAAGAAACAAGAATTCAAAAAAATGAGGAGAGGCTTAGGAACCTCCAGGACAACTTTAAATGTTCCAACCTCCAAGTCATAGGAGTGCCAGAAGAAGACAAAGAACAAGAAATTGAAAACTTATTTGAACAAATAATGGAGAACTTCCCCAATCTGGTGAAGGAAATAGACTTCCAGGAAGTCCAGGAAGCTCAGAAAGTCCCAAAGAAGTTGGACCCAAGAAAGCACACACCAAAGTACATCGTCATTACATTACACAAGATTAAAGATAAGGAAAAGCAGTGAGACAAAAGAAGACAGTTACCTACAAGGGAGTTCCCATAAGGCTATCAGCTGATTTCTCAAAAGAAACCTTACAGGCAAGAAGGAGCTGGAAAGAAGTATTCAAAGTCATGAAAGACAAGCACCTACATCCAAGAGTGCTCTATCCAGCAAAGCTTTCATTTAGAACGAAAGGGCAGATAAAGTGCTTCCCAGATAAGGTCAAGTTAAAGGAGTTCATCATCACCAAGCCCTTATTATATGAAATGTTAAAGGGACTATCTAAGAAAAAGAAGATCAAAAATAGGAACAGTAAAATGATGACAAACTCACAACTATCAACAACTGAACCTTAAAAAAACAAAAACAAACTAAGCAAACAAGTAGAACAGGAACAGAATCACAGAAATGGAGATCACATGGAGGGTTGCTGGAAGGGGAGGGGGGCAAAAGGGGAGGAAAAGGTACCGGGAATAAGAAGCATAAATGGTAGGTAGAAAATAGACAGGGGGAGGTTAAGAACAGTATAAGAAAGGTAGAAGCCAAAGAACTTATATGTACAACCCATGGACATGAACTAAGGGCGAGGGGAATGTGGGTGGGAGGTGGGGTGCAGGGCAGATGGGAATAAAGGGGGGCCAGTGGGACAACTCTAACAGTACAATCAATAAAATATTTTTTAAAAAAAGCAATTGGACAACCTGGGGGAAAATGGATGAATTTCTAAAAACATACAATCTTCCAAAACTGAATCAGGAAGAAGCATATAACCTGAATAGACCAGTAACTAGTGAAACTGAAGCACTAATCAAAAAACTCCCAACACAAAAAGCCCTGTGCCAGATGGCTTCACAGGCAATTTACCAAACATTCAAAGAAGAACTAACATCTATCCTCAAATTATTTCAAAAAATTCAAGACAAGGGAAGACTCCCAAACTCTTTTCATGAGACCAGTATTATCATAATACCCAAACCAGGGAAAGACATGACAAAGAAAAGAAAATTACAAGCCAATATATCTGATGAACATAAATGATACAATCCTCAACAAAATACTAGCAAACTGGATCCACTAACACATTAAAAAGATCATACACCATGATCAAGTGTGATTTATTCCAGGGATGCAAGGATGGTACAATATTTGCAAATCAATAAACGTGATACATCATATAAACAAAATGAAAGACAAAAATCATATGATCATATCAATAGATGCAGCAAAAGCATCTGATAAAAACCAGCACCCATTAAGATAAAAATACTCTGTGAAATGGGAACAGAGGGAGTATCACTCAACATAATAAAGGCCATATACAAAAAAACCTACTGCCAACATCAGACTCAATAGGCAAAAACTAAAAATGCTTCCTTTAAGATCAGGAACAAGACAAGGGTGTCCCCTTTCACAACTCCTATTCAATATAGTACTGGAAGACCTAGCCACCATAATCAGACAAGTAGAAGAAATAAAAAGCACCCAAACTGGAAAGGAGGAAGTAACTGTCATTATTCCCAGATGACATAATAGTGTGCACAGAAAACCCATATGCTCCACAAAAAAAACTATGTGATCTAATAAGTGAATTCAGCAAAGTAGCAGGATACAAAGCCAATATTCATAATTGATGGCATTTTTGTACACCAACAATGAACTATCAAAAAGAAAAGCAATCCCAGTCACTATAGCAACAGCAAAAGAAAATAAAGTACCTAGGAATAAATTTAACCAAGGAGGTAAAAGACCTGCAATCAGAAAACCAGGACACTGAAGAAAGAAATTCAGAAAGATACAAATAAATGGAAGCATATACCCGGTTCATGGATTAGAAGAATTATATCATTAAAATGTCCATACTACCCAAAGCAATCCATAGATTCAACGTAATTCCTTTTAAAATACCAAGGGCATTTTTCACAGATTTAGAACAAATATACCAAAAATTTATACAAAACAAAAAAAACGAGCCTGAATAACCTCAGCGTTCTTGAGAAAAAAGAACAAAGTTGGAGGGATTACAATACCTGATATCAAACTATACTACAAGGCCTATGTAATCAAAACTGTCTGGTATTGGCATAAAAACAGACACACAGATCAATGGAACAGAATAGAGAGCCTAGAAATAAATCCATGTGTTTATGGCCAGTTAATATTTGCAAAGGGGGCACAAGCATACAATGGAGTAAAGACAGTCTCTTCAATAAATGGTGTTGGGAGATCTGGACAGGTACATGCAAAAAAATGAAACTGGACCACCAACTTACACCATACACCAGAATAAACTCAAAATGGATAAAAGACTTAAACATAGGTCATGACACCAGAAAAGTCCTAGCGGCAAACATAGACAGTAAAATTTCATATATCCCATGTAGCAATATTTTTTTATATATCTCCTAAGGCAAAAGAAATAAAGGAAAAATAAACAAATGAAACTACATCAAACTAAAAAGTTTCTGCATGGCTAAAGAAACCATCATCAAAATAAAAAGGGAACTAACTGGAAGGGAGAACATATTTGCCAATGATAACATCAGACAAGGGTCTAATCTCCAAAATGTATAGGGAACTCATACAACTCAACACTAGGAAGACAAACAACCCAATTAAAAAATGGGCAAAGGACCTGAATGGACACTTCTCCAAAGACATAAAGATGGCCCATAGACATATGAAAAGATTCTCAACATCACTAGCCATGAGAGAGATGTAAATTAAAACCACAATGAGATATCACCTCACACCTGCCAAAATGGCTAGCATTAATAAATCAACAAACATGAAATGCTGGCAAGAATGTAGAGAAAAGGGAACCCTAGTACACTAATGGTGGGAATGCAGACTGGTGCAGACACTGTGGAAAACTGTATGGAGTTTCCTTGAAAAATTAAATGGAACTGCATTTTGACCCAGTGCTCCACTGCAGGGAATATACCCTAGGAATCCCAAAACACCAATTCAAAAGAATTTATGCACCCCTATGTTCACAGTAGCACTGTTTATAATAGCCAAGACTTGGAAACAGCCTAAGTGCCCATTATTAGATGAGTGGATAAGAAAACAATGGTACATTTACACAATGGGATAATATGCAGCAGAAAAAAGAAGGAATTCCTGCCGTTTGTGACAGCATGGACGGAACTGGAGACTATTATGCTAAGTGAAACAAGTCAGTCAGTGAAAGACAAATATCATATGATCTCACTTGTAAGAGGAATCTAATGAACAAAATAAACTAATAAGCAAAATAGAACCAGAGGCATGGAATTATGGAATAGACTGACAGCTGTAAGAGGGGATGGGGAATGTGGGGACTGACTGAAAGATGAAGGGATTAGTGAAAGACCATACATGAAGGACCCATGGACATGAACAACAGTATGGGGTTTGACTTTGGAAGTGGGAGGAAGGATGGGTAGCGGGGGACAAAGGTAGAAAAAATGACACAACTATAATAGCATAAACAATGAAACATTTAAAAAATGAAACGTGCAACTGCCATACAACTCAGCAAGTGCATTTTGGGGCATTTATCGCAGAGAAGAAAAAACTTATGTTTACACAAATATCTGTACATCAATGTTCATAGCATTTTTATTCTTGATAGTCCAAAACTGGAAACATGTATGTCCTTCAATGGATGAATGGTTAAACAATCTGTGGTACATATATACAATGGCATTCTACTCACACTAGAAAGGAACAAGATGTTAATACATACAACTTAGACGAATCTCCAGAGAATTAGACTGAGAAAAAGAAAGGCCAATCCCCAAAGGTTACATGTTCTATGATTCTTGAAATGACAAAATTATGGAAACGAACAGATTAGTAGTTGCCAGGGGTTAAGGAGAGGGCAGGGATAGGAAGGAAGTGGCTGTGGCTGTAGAAGGACCACTGAAGGCTCCTTGTGGTGATGGCACTGCTTGTCTATTCTGTATTGATTCCGTAAGATGTTAAAATTGGGAGAAGCTGGGTAAGGGGCATATTAGATCTCTGTGCATTATTTTTTACAACTGCATGTAAATCTATACTTATTTCAAAGTAAGTATGTTCATTTAAACAAAGGCAAAAGAACTATAATGAGAGGTTGTTTCACCTATAGGATGAGCAAAATACTAGGATCAAACTTCACTCTGTTGATAAAGCTATGAGACATATGGCAGTCTCAAATACTGCTAAAACATGCAATGCCTTATACAGGACCATCAACCTCACTTCTGAGAATTTATACCACACGTGTATCTGCCTGCATATGATGTGGCATATGTACAAACTTATTCACTGTGTCACTGTTGCTTTTAAGAACCCAAAATTAAAGACAGCCTAAGAATCCAACAACACAAGATGGATTAAATAAACTAGGGTATATCTCGCCATAGAACACTATATAGCTGCTAAAAAAAGAAGACATATGAGGAAGTCCTCTATGAACTGATGTGGAAAGAATCTCTAGGACACACTGACATTTTCTTAAAAGCAAGACGTTAAACATGCTCCCTTTGTATAAAAAGAGATATACAAATATATGTGTATATACCGTATTTTTCAGACCGTAAGACGCACCTATGTTTTAGAGGAGGAAAATAGGAAAAAAATTTTGAAATAAAAAATGTGGTAAAATATTTAATAACATAAATAGCATAATATTTCACCAATGTAAATATAAACAGAACTCAACAGCAGCATTAACAACCATTATTCCTCCCAAATTTGGGGAGTGTACGTTTTATAGTCCAAAAAATACGGTATTCGTATTTGCTCACATTTGCATAAAGAAACACTAGAAAAATAATGAAAGTGATTACTTATAAAGAGTAAGGGAAACATTGTACAGGAACAAGAGTGAGAGAGAAAGACTTCCTAAGTTAGACCTTGTCATATAATTTTAATGTCCAATCGTATTATGTATTCAAAAATTAATTAGAACAAAGTTGGAAGACATGTCTCGATTTCAAAACTAATACAAAGCTACAGTAATCAAAATAGTGTAGTACTAGCATAAAGATAAACAATGACATAGAACAGAGAGTCCATAAACAAACTCATACAAAAGGAGACCCAAAAAATGGAATTTATTTATAAAAAATTGTGTATTTATTCTTACATGTTTAAACTTCAGTCACCTTTAGAGTATTCTCCATTCAATGCAATACACTTATCAAAATGTTTTTTCCACTGCTCAAAACACTTTTTGAACTCTCATTTTGATACCTGTTAGTGCTTCTGCTATTTTTGTTTTCTCTCTTCTATATCGGCAAAACATTTACCTTTGAAGACTTTTTTCATTCAGGGAGACAAAAAAAAGTTGCTGGGGTGAGTTCGGGTGAATAGGGAGGGTGGGGCCTAGGGGTCATGCCATTTTTGGTCAAAAACCGCTCAGCCCGGTGTGGGCAGATGCTCCAGTAAACCACCCATGATGAAATGGGCAAATGCGTTGAATGAATCTTCAAAAAAAATTCACTGAAGCCAAACACAGCCTCTCACGACAATGCCACCCGGTACAATGATATAGTTGGATTTCTAGAACACACACCTAGTAAGGGAAGCCTGTACTACAGGGAACCCCTTGTAGTATTTAAAATTTATCAATATTTCTGAATTTGTAGACCCTGAAACAGTAAGAGTTTGACCTCTTTCTTTTTCCCCTGCCAAAAGATTGAGACTTTTCTTTTCATCCTGAATTACTTTATGTCCTTAACTGTGATAACAGTGAAAGGAGTTTATTTCCACCTATGCCTGTATCTTTCTTTTTAATTACTTTTCTTTGTTCAAACTGAATTGTCATAATAGACTCTGCGGAGCAAGGAGAAAGAGCTCACCCAGCTATTCATGATCAGAAGTATGGAAGGAGCATAAGCAAGGAGATAGATAAAAGGGATGAAGAAGAATGAGAACAGAAGACAGAAGGAGTAGAGACTGGAACAGGATGGATGGAACAGCAAAACCACCAAAATGAGCCTATCCTCATCTCCACAGACCTGGAACATTCATCGTACAACATACCTGAGCACCTATTATGCAAGAGTTAGGTACTCTGCCATTTCCTCAGAATATTGAACCACCACATAACAGTGACACTATTTCTAAGGTGACCATAGGCAGCTATTTAGGTGGAGAAAGAAAAACTGGTAAAATTAGATTTATCTTGAATAATCAACTACACCAATCAAAGCTAGAATTTAAAAACAAAAATTGATTGAGTTTGCCATTTGGGCAAAGAAAAGGTATAAGGTGTAGCCACAGAGATGATGTACTCTAACTGTAAGACCAAAAAGAGATATGCAGAAATAAATAAGGAAGTCAGTAAGCAAATTACTGAAGAGAATAAAAGAAAAAAAGGCAGGACATAAAATATTAACTTATTGGGCTAAAATCAGTCACATATCTGCATCAGACTTCTGCATGACAACATCAGTCTGTGCCGCAGTCTGCCAGCCTTGCCATTTATCAACAATGCAGATATGATTCCATATTGTGATTTCCTAAATTTACATTAACCACAGCTCTTGCCAGAGCATATAAAACAGGCTTCCACTGAAAGGTCATTCATGCTGCTAAAATGTTTTAAGTAGGGAAAAGAGTAGAAAATTAAACAAATCCATAAAAATTAAACACTAACCATGAAACAAAAACTACATGTTGTATTCCCTCTTCTGGCACCTTCTCTTTGCATTATGAACCTGTAGGAGACTTAGACATAATGGATGTTCCACAAAGTGAACAGAGCTGAGACAATCATAAAGCTGCTGCACTCCTTAAATGTCTTTCCACCTTTCTTAAGCTCTTTGCCACCCATGATAAGTCAGACCCCAAAGAGAATTCACAAGCAGCTTTTTAATACCATGGCTGTTTATGATTTGCTGAACAAAGCCGACCGGTGAATGCTTCCTGGATCCACTACAAAGAGAAGGGCCAGAAGGGGGAACAAGAAACTTGTTGTTGGAACAACAATTCCCCCTTTCTTGTTGGAACAAGAAACTTGACAGCTAAAATCCTTCTTTTCGACTATTCCATTTTGGTATAACCTTTTTTCCCTAGCTATAAAAGCAATACATGTTCACCAATAAACTTTGAGAGCGTGTAAGGCCTCCCACTGAAAAGAATTTTCAGCATTTTTCTGAAAGATGGAGATTCCCAGGGGGCTGCAAAGGGCCACATCTGAACCTCTTCCCTTAACCCACTCATTCTGGGCATCCAATAAAACACCCTTAACTTCTGGCTCATTCTTCAATAAAGGGAAAAAACCAATGAACTTGTACACTAGGCTTTATTACCCATAAAGCAGTGATTTTCAACTGGTGCTCCATGCCACACTGGTGTGCTGCAAGGATTTTTAAAACAATCCTGGCTAGTATTTAAAAACTAATGTGGCTCCGCGGATTGAGTGCCAGCCTTCAAACCAAAGGATCACTGGTTCGATTCCCAGTCAGGACAAATGCCTGGGTTGTAGGCCAGGTACCCAGCAGGGGGTGCATAAGAGGCAACCATACATTGATCATTTTTCTTCCTTTCTTTCTCCCTCCCTTTCCCTCTCTCTAAAAATAAATTAAAAATCTAAAAAAAAAGAATTTTTAAAATGTGTAATACCTCCTTATTTAGACAGGGGAACTGACCTCTTTTCCCTTAGATTGTCAAATGTAAAATGACAACAGCCAACAAAACAACAGCCATACAATGTGAGTAAGTCAAAATTATACATACTTTTTGTCAGATTGGCAAAAGATATACTTTTTGCTGGCCGTAGAATTTTAGTAATTAGTTTATGTGCGCCATGAGATGGAAAAGGTTGAAAAATCGCTGCCCTAAATTAATTATTTGAAGACGAGTCAGAGAATGAGAAAAAATCTTTGAGAGCACCAGAGCTATGAGCTGCAGAGAATTAAAGATGGCCACAAGTACTCTGACAATCTGTCACTGCAAGGTAGATCTACATCTGTCCCTTTGAATCTGGGCGGGTAGTGAGGCTGTTCTGACCAATAGCCTATGGCAGAAGTGATGCCACACCACTTTCCAGGCCCAGCCCAGGGGCTTACACTTCCATTTCCTATCTCTCATAAAATCTGCTCTTTGGAATGCTCACTCTGGGAGAAGCCAGCCACCATGTTAGAAGTCTCACACCCTGAGACCACCAGGCTGCGAGGAGCCTAAGCAATGTGAGACCAGGGAGAATAAGATGAGAGGGGAGAAACAAGATGCACAAAGGCCAATCTAGAAGAACATCCCCTGGCCCAGCCAACACTGCATGGATCAGAGACAAGCCCTTCCTCATTTTCTGACCCACAAAATTGTGAGGAAGACACAAAAGTTGTTTTTAAGCCACTAAGTTCTGGGATAGTATGTTATGCAGCAATAAACAACAGGAGCATAAGGCAAGGGGGGCAAGTTCTCACAAAGAGATGCTCCAACAAAGTGAAACGGTTGGGGGCTGGCAGAACAGGACTAGAGTGGGAAGGGATGCAAGAGCAGACACAAAGGCAAAGGATTCCCAACAGTCTGCACCCAAACAGCCCGTGGGTGCTGAAGTTTCTGGTCATGAAGATGTGGTAGGCGTGCTTGGTTTAAAGTACTAAAGTCAAGGCTAATTGGGGCAGAACAGGACCCAGTATGCCATTCAGACTAATTATGCCTCTTGCCACTCCCTCCCAGCTGCACAGAAGAGACACAAGTAAAGGTGACACACATCCATGATAGTCCCCTCCCGGTCTCTATCCCAGGACTGCCTACTGTGTTCTCCCACCTCCCAGTGGCCCACTAATAAAGTAAGTCAAGGTCATGGAATGGCACTTTCTGGTAGCCCTTCCAGTGTGCATTTATCTCATCCTCCCCAACACCCCGCAGACCTAGACTCCCCCTGTGGCTTTAGGTGGTACCCAGGAGGCTGACTCCACATGCCATGAAGCTAAGATAAGCCCCATATAGGTTCAAGGGCAGACCTGTGACCTAAGCCACGTAGTCCATCCCACACAGGTTCAATGATGGACATATCACCCATGCTAGTCCAATCAAAGTGACCTTCAGGACTTCTGCTTAGAATACAGAGACAAAGCCTTGTTTGGGATGGTGAATTATGAAGAGGGTAACCACAGTTTCCATCCTGAAGAATGCCAGCCTGAAGACAAAATTTATACATGCAGAGGAAAGCACAGCTCAGGGAATTCCAGAGAAACACTTACAGCAGTGATGACAGGGAGTCTCTAGCTCGGACTGAATCTGAATTCACTGCAACTCTGTGTTTCAATCATAAGCAATAAACACATCGGATGGGGCTGTTTCTTGTACCCAAAAGCATTCTACCCATTTCAGAAGCTTCAGCTTCTTCTGTAGTAATCAGCTAGCACTTCTCTCACTTTGGATCCACCCCACTTCTGACCCTTGAACTCTGTGACCCAGCACAGGCCCCACAGTTACTCTGTAGACTCCCAACATGGACACAATGCTCCCGACTCTGATGGTCTCTGCTCCACCGGGAACTGGCTCACACACACCCTTAAACTGTTCTGCTTCTGACTGCCTAAGTGCCCAGCCAGGTGCCCTCCTACCCAGAAAGGTGTAAGATTACTCCCTTCAAACTGCATACATCCTGAATGTTCATTTTTGACCCATTTTCACCAGCATAAAAATTTTGATGGGTGGGCAGCCAAGAGAATCTGTTGCTACACAGTTTACCCTTCAGGAGGGTGACTGACCACCCTGAAAATCCCAGCTCTACCCTTCATCCAAAAGTGTGCAACAAATTATAAAAACAGAAAACAGATTGGTGGTTGCCTGGGGCTAGAGGCAGAAAGGAGATAACTACAATGGGCAGCACATATATGGGCAGCACATATTTTGGGAATGTTGTGTCTTAATAGTGATCATAGAACTGTAGGTATCTGTCAAGTAGCTGCGGTGTCTATTAACCAGAAATGAGAGTACAGGCCAGAATACATCATAAATATTAACAGCTTTCCATATGGGTGTTAGTGTGATGAATTCAGAAGGTCCGACACATGACCCAAATACAGAACAGAGAGAAACAAGCCCAACCACATCAGCCATCACTACCTTAGGACTGACCCCTCTTATTTATCCCTAAACACTCACTCAAAGCATACATCACACTGGTAATTACAGAAGGTTCTGGCACAACATCTGTAATGAGAATTTGCTTATACACAACTGGTAAGGAATTGTATGCATACCACAGAAGCTGCATGGGGTAAAAATTGGGTTTTCTTAGAAAAGGACATTCAGAACAACAGGAATAAAAGACCACCTTCAGCAGAAAAAGGAATAGCCCTCAGCCCTGACAGCAGAAGGCCTTTGACTATATTTTATGAAAGTGAAAAACAAGTGCCTGCTCCCTTTTGGCCCAGTCATAGATCTTTAGTTGTTTACCCATGAGCCCTGATGGTTTTCCTGGTGGTTTTGCAGAATGTGAGGTTCTTTGGGAACATTTCCTGCTAAAGGAAAATAACTGTGTTTGCTCATTCTCTCTCTTCCCCACCATACTGTGAGCTTTACAGTAGGGAAAGGATCTCTCCTGCTCAGTATTATATACCAAGAGCCTAGTACAAGGGTCAGCAGATAACGAGTGTCTTATAAATACAGAATATACAAAAATATGACTTGAATGGAGCAAATAATATCCTCCCAAAAGAAACAAAATTAAAATCCTAGATTAACATTATTACTCTGAGATGAAGGACCACCTGGCCTTAGGCTATACTGCTTCCCTCTTATTAGACCTAGTCGAAGTCCAAAAACCTTGTCCACTGATTTCCCTGAGCCTGGCAGAGAAGGCAGGAAATTTCCAATACACATGCTGAATTCAGAAAGATAACGAAAGGCAAACAAGTCAAGAGAATGTGGATTTTACAGTGAAGCAAATATGTCAGTGAACCTCAGGCCCTAGAGATGCCTGCTGGTTCCATTCCAGGCTCTCCCACTTACATGTTGAGTGACCTTCCACAGGATTCCTTTTTTCACCTCAGTTTCCTCAACTGTAGAATGGGAGTAACCCTAATGCCCACCTGAATGGTTCTGTGAGGATTTAATTAGATAAAGAATGGAGAGTGTTGACTCTTACACAGGGCCTGGCACACAATAAACCCCCAACAGATGTACTTGGCATGCTTCTCAATTAGTTGTTGTTATTATTATTATTATTATTATTATTATTATTATTTTAAAAGTATGTGAAGACCAAACCATAACTAGCTTGCCTTCCAGGGTTCTCATTCCTTATGGAACCCAGGGAAACTGCTTGTGGTCCCATCAGCAAGCGGGCTGGAAACCAAGATCAGCAGATGCTGCTATCCAGCCCATGAGCCATGACTGGGTCTATACAGAAGAGCTGCGGCAAGCCCAAAAAATGCCTAAGCACATGGGCACTGATTGGGAAAATGAAGAAACAGAGAGAAGGAATAAAGGGAAGAACAATCTTCCCTCTATTTAATCTTCAACAGTAAAAGAAACAAATTAAATATAAATTTAAAATAAAGTTTTAGTCATTAAAGAGAAAGGAAGTAAAACAAATATTCAATCTAATTAAACAAAGAGTCAACACATGGAAGCAACTTCACTGTCCAATCAATAGATGAGTGGATAAAAAAAGCAGTGGTGTATATATACAATGCAATACTATTCACTCTTAAAAAAGAATGAAATCTTATCGTTTATGACAGCATGGTTGGACCTAGAGGGTATTAATGCTAACTGAGATAAGCCAGACAGTGAAAGACAAGTATAATATGATATCACTTATATGTAGAATCTAAAGAAAAAAAGTAAATGCACAAACAAAACAGAAGCAGACTTATAGATACAGATTTATAAATACAAAGAACAGACTGATGGATGCCAGAGGGGAGGGGTGTTGGGGGGCAAGGTGAGAAAAGGTGATGGGATTAAGAAGAACTAGTTGGTAGTTATAAAACAGGCACAAGTAGCACTGAACAAGGCCCTAGATGAAATGGACTTAACTGATATATATAGAGCCCTCCATTCCAAAGAAGCTAAATACACATTCTTTTCAAATGCACATGGAACATTTTCAAAAATAGACCATATGGTAGGACACAAAACAAGCCTCAACAAACTCAAGTAAACTGAAATCATTCCAAGCATATTCTCAGATCACAAGGCACTGAAACTAGAAATCAACCCCAACGAAAAAAAACCAAAACACTCATGATCATGGAGATTAAATAGCATGCTATTAAACAATGAATGGGTCAAGAATGAAATTAGGGAAGAAATCAGAAAGTTTCTGGAAACAAATGAAAATGAACTCACAACAACCCAAAACATATGAGACAGTGAAGGCAGTCCTGAGAGGGAAGTTCACAGTGATACAGGCCTACCTAAAAAAGATAGAAACATTTCAAATAAACAACCTAACTCTACATCTACAAGAACTCGAGGAACAACAACAAAGACAGCCCAGAGCAAGTAGAAGGAAGGCAATAACCAAGATCAGAGCAGAATTAAATGACATAGAGACTAAAAGCACAGTTCGAAGAATCAATGAATCCAGGAGCTGGTTCTTTGAAAAG
>CM052547.1:57810773-57844783 GCA_028533065.1 Trachops cirrhosus | reverse complement strand
AGAAAAACTAAGGGGGTTGGAAATGGGATGGTGGAGGGGAGGGATGGGTGGGTGCGGTGGAACGGGAGTAAAGAATAGAAACTGTATTGAATAATGACTAAAATAAAAAAAAAGTTATAGAGGTTCAGAATAATGGTGGGGTTCTGTTTTTAAGTCACAAAATCCCTTAAAACTAAACACAGGTAAACACACACAGTTCTGCCTCCCCTTACCAAACCAGGTCTGTCTCAGAGTATACCAGCCAGGAGTACCATCTCTGAGAAAAACAGAAGTCTACAGCTCAGCTAGGCAGGTTCCTGTCTGCATTCTGGCTTCTCCTAGTCATCTATGCTCGGCTCTGCTCACACTCTTAATCCAAAACTGCATGGCCCTTCCTCATGCTGGGCCAGCTGGGGTCCTTCTGTATAGTTTCAAACTGCATGTCCAAGGCTGCTCCCAAGTTACATGGTCAAAAGAGCTCCGTGTGGCTAAGGGAGCATGGCTGCCCTGCACTTGAGTTTAAATCCTTACCCTGCTCCTCTGTACCCCATTTCCAACTCCTCCCACAATCAGTTACCTCTGCCAGTACTCTGGTCTCTTCTGCCTTTCTCAGCTTCCATTGTTAGTCCAGGCAGGCTTGGCCTCTAGATGCAGGAACTGCCTCCTGGCTATATCATGGGTTAGAGTCACACCCATCTCCCTGGCTCCCTGTGTGCTACAGCTACTTAACTTATCTAGGAAGCTAGCCAGCTGTTATTGATATGCAAAGTACCTCTCAACTACCCCACTTCCCCATTCCCCAAGTGATGGCTGTGGGGGTTTTCCCATTTTGGGGACTTCTATATTCCCTGTTACACTTTAAACCAGTGCCTCCTCTTCCTTCTTTAAAACAAAAATAGGCACCATTTTTAAAACAAGGCACACTGACTTACTAGGATAAGAAAGTCTTTTTTTTTCAGTTATTTCTAAATCTTTTAGGAGCTTCTTCCTCAAATGCATGAATTGCCCTTTTTTAATTTCAATTATTTGCACCCATTAACTGGTACCAGAAGTCTCAGACCCTGGAACTGTTGCACAGATCTCTGTCCTCTAGATGTCCAGTAGGTGGTGGTGAATAGGTATGGCAGGGGCCAAGGCCGCTCATGTGGTGGTGGCTGCTGGCCTTTGCCCACATGGCCTTTCTGTCTTTTTATTCTCGATACGCAGGGGAATTCCCTTTGGACAAATAGCTAATTTGTTTATATTTGTGTTGGTAGGAAGATTGCAGCCAAAATTTTTTTTTTTAGTGATAGGTAAACAAGCATTTCTATCAACTGAGTTTTTAGTTCTAAGTATTTAAATTCCCATTATAATTCAACTACTTCATTCGTAAAAACCGTATATATTACAGAGGAGTGATTCTTTTGGCAGGTTTTTAAATGAAGGTTCTTTCAATCATCAGGACAAATGAACCCTCTGTGTGTGTGTGTGTGTGTGTGTGTGTGTGTGTATGTATGTATGTATGCATCACGCATCTTTTTGTATACATCAGTGTGCTGGGCATTGTGAGGAAGAAAAAGAAGTGCTGTGACACAGTCCCTGCTCTCAGGGCTATGGTTAGGGCAATGTAAACCTGCAACGTTAGTTAACAGTGAAAGAGGTAAAGAACAGTATTGTTAATTTAGGACACGCCACAAGGCCATCATTTCATGCTGTTCTTAAATCTTTGCTTTGCACACTCAGTCTTCAGTGTGGTGGTTCTGTGTGGCCCTGCTTTATAGCCACCAGTGCCTGACCCTACCCTTTACCTAACTGTTGCCTCCTTTCTATTCTGAAAATAGATTGAACTCTTTCCTACCTCTGGGCTCTGGTCTCAGTGTCAGTGTCTCTGCCTCAGAGGAGATACTCTGACCCCCTTGATCCCAGGTAAGCCCCTGCCAACTACTCTGTCACATTGCTCTGATGATTTATTTCATAGCACTTAGCACCATCTGTTATCTGCTTGTTTCTTTGTTCCTTATCTGTCCACACCACTCATAAAATTTAAGCTTCTTGAGTCTTGTCCACTGCTGTGCCCTCCCCAGGAGGTAAACCTGGTGTAGTTAGTTTTGGAATTGTGTGTCATGGTCCTGTGAACTGTGACATCTGTGAATGTTCTGAGTTCTGGGAAGGCTGATGCCACTGCTGTCGCTGCTGAGCTGGATAGGCCTCCCAGGGCACTGGAGGTTTTAGCTGACCTTTAAAGATACAGAGGAGAGGAGGCATTCTCAGTTGTTGTTTCCAAGCTTGTACTGCAAATAGGAATAGATTTTTATTTGTATGAGTCCCAGAGCTCTGTTTCTGGGTGGTGCAGCTACTGCTGGTAAAAGCTGGGCTGGTAAAGGTAACTATTTGTTTGCCTGACTTAACCAGATCTCTCTTTTCAGAACTGGCCACTGAAGCCTATGCCTGTTTTCCCATGGCTGCATCAGCACTATGTTCAGTACGTTTATAGGCTGCTCTGTGGTTCCCATGATGTGTTCTGACAGTGAGAAGAAGTTTTTGCTCTTAAGGACATATTTCTAATAGGAATAGGGCTTGGAAACAGTAGCAGAACCACTAAATACAAGCTGTTCTCCCTGATGCATTTTTGTGGAAGAACACGATTCTGGTAGGAACATCCTGATTATTCTTAGAAAAGATTGATAGAGTGTGAGTTCTTCTGTAGGTGACTAGATATTGGAAGATTTCAACACCCTAGTCAGCCATTCTTAATGATAGAAATTTAATCTTGCTCTTGTTTTAATCTTAAATGCTTTCCCTTTAGCTGAGGGTTGGGGAGGTGTTTGCCTGGGTCTCACGTGGATGCGGTTGCGTGTATATGAGAGCAGATGGGGATTTTCCTTATGAGAAGGGACATTTTGTAACTGAGGGACTCTTCCTGGGGCTGAGGGTCCAGGGCCCACCTAGTTTATAGTGTTGCCATTAATTATTTATATTCTCATTTATTTAGTGGACTTGAAAGCTTCTCTAAATTGAGCTGCTAGAAAGAGCTGGAAAAAAATGATCTTTCAAATATTCTTTAAATTAGCTCATGTGTTTATTGACAAATCACTGGGATAAGTTGACCAGTGAAAATGGTGTTTGGGCTTTTAATTATATGCTTCTCTGAATATCACCATCACTTCACCTATAATTTGTCTCTGTACACTTGCTTTATCAGCAAGCATTCATCATGATGCCTGGAAACCATGGTATATCCATATTGAGACATTCATGGTTTCTGTAGGATTAGGAAGATATAAGTAGGGTAGATAGTGGAGTGGGGAAAAGAGTTCCATTTGATTTCATTTATTTGCTTTTACAGTGACAGTGGTATCCTTTTCAGTTATACGTGCTGTTGAATCCAGAAGGTGAAATGGGGGACAGGTGGCAGCCCCATCGTAGGTGCACAAAGATGGGCTCACAATTTCTGCACATTTCAGTTTGAGGGATAAATCTAATGAGAAGTATTCTGAATATAAGGAAGAATTACGTTGATGCCTGTAAGTTTGCATTTCTTCTTAGAAAAACAATTATTTAATGTTTTCCTTTTTTTATTCTATTTTTAACCTTGAACTCCAGATGGTAGTTCCTTGATTTCTATTGGTTTCAACTTAGTTTTTACATGATCTCAGCTAGGCTCATATTGTTGACTTGCCACAGGAGTGTGCTTCTGAGTCTGGTTTCCAAAATGAGAAACATATCCCGTATTCTATTCCAATTACTAGTTCATTTTCTCACATTGATTTTTGAACAAATGTTGACTGAGAATGCTGCTTTATTTATACCTGAGTGTTACTAAAAAAAAAAGTGGGCCCTGGCCAGGTAGCTCAGTTGGTTAGATCATCATCCTGATATATCAAAGTTGCAGGTTAGATCCTCCATCAGGGCACATACGAGAATCAACTAGTGAATGGGTGGACCAACAAATTGATGTTTCTCTCTCTCTCAAGTCAATAAATTTAAAAAAAGTGGGAACTTAGCAAGAACTTCTTCATTACAGAGTTTTTGTTGTTCCTCTTGTTTATCTTTGTCACAGTGTCATGGTGGGGATGGTGGTGACCCTGAGTCCTGGGACCTCACCTGCTATATAGAAGGCTCCCAACCTGGCAGGGTTGGCATCTACCAAAACTCTTGTGCTGTGGGAATCACCTCTGGTTTTCTTTCAGTATGAAAACTCACTTTCCTGAGTTAGGAAACAACATAACCCTCTCCAGAGAAGGTTGGGTGTGCAGGTTGGGTAGGCTCCTGACCTCCCTCAGAAGCCAGAATGTATATTGAGTCCTGCCAGTGGGGGGCTACCCTGCCTGGGGCATACATAGATGGCTGGTAGGAAAGGTTGGGATTCTTGTAGATGTTTTTAAGCAGGCTGGCTTATTCCTAGTTCAGGAGGTGCAAGCAGTTGCTTTTATTTCAATATTTTAATTTGCTTCCATATAGACAGTTGTCCAAGTTGGTAGATGTATGACTGTGCCTTTCTGCCTGGGGACCCACTGATGGATTGACCAATCAATTGACCTTTACCGTACTTTCTTATATCCATAGCATATGTTACCAAAATTGCAAAAGTTGAAGTTTCTTCCTTGCTATTAGAATATGGCTGATAGTTAAAAACTGTGATCTCTTCTTTTACCTTTGACACATAAAATATTTCTAATCTCCATCTACAGCAAAACATCTGTTTTGCTTTTAACAACTCTTTCAGGGCACTAATGAGTTAGTACATTTAAGGTTTAAGGGCTTTATTTATTTGTTCCTGTGTGTGTATTTTGGGCAGATTTTTAGTTATTTTAATCTTCTAATCTTGTCTGTGGTTGTGTTAAAGAAAGCAAACTCCTTACCTTACTGACTTGACCTGCTGAGGATTAACTAGTGTCTTATTTTATTCCCAGAGGAGGGGGGGTAAAATTTATCCTTCTGTGGATTTGTACATTGAGCAAAGCAATAATTTAATTATACAGACTCAAGATTTAAATTTGGGATTCTTAGCTTTTTAGCTAATTTATTAGGAGGTTTATAGCCTTGGGTAATTATAGAAATATGTTGGGTTAGGTCAGTGGTGTTTTGAAGGAAGCCTTGTTCAAACATTTGCATTACTGACAAAGAGAGGGAAGAATGATCTAAAAGTGGTAGAAAAAATGAAGCTCTTTCTATAATTTTTTTCCAAAGGACTGTCCAATAGATAAAACGCTTAACTGCACAGAGGTGTTTTGCCAGCATACCCTAGTTTAGGTGCAGTTTGGCTGAAAGGACTTTTTTAATAAGTTGGTCTGTAAGAGAAGGTAAGGATGGGGGTATGAAGTGGGTCAACTGGTCTTTTAGGGGTTCACTAACAGCCCTGGGCTTGTCCTCTAAGTTTTTTTTGTGTATTGATGTATGTAAGTGTCTTTACCTGGGAGGATCCAGGGCTTTCATCTGATTCCTGGAAGGTTCCAAAAAAGTGAAGGTGCTGGCAGGCTGGGGCTCTTGTTTGCAGGGATTTTTCATACTCTCATTCCAGGCTAGTGGTTGTGATTCTCGGGGCTGTTTGAGGACCACTGGCTTCAAGCCACTGAGGGTGCATGTTAAAATGCAGAGTCTTGGCACCGCCCTCATTCCCCCAGGTTTTCTGAACCAGAGTTTCTGGCAAGCCTGCATATGGAAGGCAGAAGAGTAGCTGATTTATGTTTTTAACCAGCTCTTTATGAGCTCATCAAATACACTGATGTTTGAGAACCACAGGACCAGAGGGTATTGGACATTGCCATTTTTATCTACTCCAGGTGTTGGTCTCTTCCGGACCACCCTCCCCTCTCCTCCCCTGACCCTCAGCTGAAATGTCTCAAAATACTTAACAAATTTTTGTTACTGCAGTTGCCACGAAGCAAGATGGCTGGGCTTGATTATTGAGGTCACATATGAGGTTGTTCTCATTCATCAGTGCCCCTTGGTCCCTCAACCACCCCACCCCACACACCCAGAAATGATGAAAGTATTCCCAAAGCATGGTGCCTTCCTGACACAATTACAGATGTGTCAGGGAAAAGCTGATAGAGCAATGACAGCTCAATACATTAGTGAATGATGATGGGTCTCTCTGCCTAGTGACAGAGAGGCATGTGCTGTGGAATAACTTGTTTCTTAAGAGAGATGAACCCAATGAATGGATTCCCTAGCGACTGAGTGAGATTGCAGTAGTATAGCCTTTTAAGATTTTTAGTTGAAAAGCAGTTTATAAGTCTCTTGGCATTGGGCAGCAGACATGGATGGAATGCCTTCCTCATTGGTTAACTTATTGATGGGATTAGAATAAAAACCCAGGATGATCAACACCTAACTCTTTGCTTGGAGAATTGCAATATAATGAAACTTATAAATGTCAAATCTTCGTGGACAGTTGGCTAATCATTTATATTTAAACACACATGGGACATTGTTGAAGGTTCATATTTTATGGTGCATTACTTGTTAAGTCCATGGTAAAAGCTTTTCACATTGAGTTGTCGGATTGGTTTCCTGCAGACTATTTACTATTTCTTTACTGTGTTATTTTTTTCTCCTTTGTGTTTCTGTTCATTCCATCTGAAATAAACTCCTTTACTGTCTCCATCTGTTGTCATCTTCCTATCCTTTAAGGTCATTTCAGGCAGCATTTCATTCATGATGCTTACCTCAGTGCCCATCCTGGTGGAGTCTTTGAATCTTCACTGTGTGGTGTGGCACTGATTTTATCATAGTGGTTAATGAGCTTAATAGTAGCCCATGTTCATTCATTTGTTAATTTGTTTGCTTGTTCATTTATCCACCTAATTCTTCCACCCATGTGCCCATTCATGTGTCCACTCACCTCCCCACCACCCACTCATTTATCCATCCAATAGGTACTTATAGAGTACCTGCTTTGTGGTAGCCTTGCATATAGGTACCCCACAGAACTGCAGTTGTGCTCTCATGGACCTTGCATTCCAATAGGAAGCATACAAAAACAAGTATAATTTAAAATTTTAATAGATCAAAACAGGGAGTAGAGAATGCTCTTGGGGTGGGGGGGCAACCTTAGGTACAAGTGCTGGGTAAAGACACTGAGCTGAGAGGGAGCCAAGTATGTGTAGATTGGGAAGGGAATGTGTTAGAGAGGTCAGCAAGTATAGAGCCCTAGAGCAACTGTCAGAAGGATGGCCAGCATGGGTTGAGCTTGGAAGGTGGCAGGCAGAGGGTAGGATACAAGGGTGGAACTGGACCTGGGCCTGATGGTATGAACAAGGCCTTATGGTCAGAGTGAGGAGTTTGGGTTTTATTGGTAGTAAGCTGGAGAGTTACTAAATGTGAGGGCATCTGTGTGTGTTTGCAGAGATGGCTGAAACTGGATTGTAGGGTAGGCTGAGGCCAGGGTGACAGAAAGAACAGTTGGGAGCTCCTGCCACAGGCTCATGAGAGATGGGGAGAGAGTCTGGATGTACTCTGGAAGCTATCAACCACTCTACTGCTCTGTCTCCAGCAAGAGAGCTTTTTTGTAAATGACTCATGTTTGAATGCTTTTGTGCTGTGGTTTGAGCATTAGGACATAGTGCAATGGTTAACCTTCCACATTTCCCTACAAGGAAGACCCACCCCATTCCTGATCCAGGGCAGGATGGTGAAAGGATTCTGAGGCTTGAGTTTCCTTGAGTTTCTAGGATGCCATCAGACATTTAGACATCAAGGGATATGATGCTCAGCTGTGGTTCTGAGTGATCCTTGGGCACAGACCAGACACAAAGCAAAAAAAAAAAAAAAAAAAAAAAAAGGCCAATTTCAGGGATTCAGGCCCCCTTCTTTAGGTCAGCTTGAAGCCAAATCACTATTGCCCAGCTTTCCCCAAAATGCAAAAAAAAAACATTTATAGGAAAAACATTTTAGTTGTAAAAATCACAAGAAACAAAAAACATTTATATTGAATTTTTTCTATGTATTTTATTTTTACTTACATTGTCAGGGCAGTTTTTAAATCTAAATGTTTAGAGCTTGTCAGAGGAAACAAGGAATTTCATTTGGGGAGAGTATATTTCCTGGTGTTCATTGAACTTGGAAATTTTGGGAAGTAATTGTCAGGAGGACAGCAGCAGCTCCTGAGGCAGAGCAGGAATCCAGGGCTAGAGGAGGTGGTTGTGCCTGGATGCTGTGTGCCCCTGACTGGTGGCTGGGTTAGGGGTCTCACAATAGCCACCTTCTATCTGCCTATTCCATCACCTTAGTTATTTTTGTCAATCTGAAGTGCAGAACAGTATTTCCATGAAATTTTTCACATAAAATGCTTTCGTTTGACTACTTTCCATAAAATGTGAAGTTAATTTCTTTTTCTCTTTTCAATTGTGAAAGTGAAGCCCAAAGCCTCAGTTTCTGTATAATGAAGAGATCTGCGTTTGTGGCCTCGTTTCCATTTCCACACCTCCTGCTCAGTTGGAAAGACACTGCCCAGGGGATATTCCCTGGCATGGCTATGCTCCATGTCCTGGGCAGTGGACTGCAGAGGTGGGGACAAAGGCCGTTGCTAACTCCTGGTGTCACTGGTAGGTCAGGGAATTTTAAGCAAATAAGTACAGTTTCTATAAAATTTCATTTCAAAACCCAGGCTAGATCTGGTCTTATGCTTACTCTATGGATTCTTCTTTTTTCCATTTCATGTTATCCCTTTGCCTGGAAAAAGTCTCTTATTATTTTTTAAATTTCATGCAAGCAGTATTTTAACTGGAAAGTGCTAGTTTAGAAATATTTTTTATTCATAAATTTTTATAGTCCTGGGTAGAAAGGTATTTTTATAGAGACAGTTCTTTTCCTGTGTCTTGTTTTTCTCATGAGTCCAGAAAATAACATTTTTACATCAATTTTTTGTTATATATGGTAGGTAAAATCAATATCCTTCAAAAAATTAGAACGTACACTAATTAAAAAAAGATACAATAAAATTAAAAGTAAGATACACTAAAGATGATTTTGACTATAATCTCATTCTGAGGTAACATCGTTAATAAGTGCTATGTGTTATCTTCCAGTCTTACTAAAAATATGTTTACCCACATTTACACATTCATAAAAAATGCATGGTATGTATAAGGTGTGTATATATTATAAATTTTTAAAAATTGTACTAAAATATACATTACATACAGTGGCATTAATGACATTCATGTTGCTGTGTAGCCATCACCACCATCCATGTCCAAAACTTTTTCATCTTTCTAATCTGATATTCTATTCATTAAACACTAACTTGCCATTACCTACTCCCTCCAGCCCCTTGTAACCACGATTCATTCTACTTTTTATCTCTGTGAATTTGACTATTTTAGGTATCTCATCACATAAGTAGAATCATACAATATTTATTCTTTTGGATCTGGCTTATTTCACTTAGCATAGTGTCTTCAGAGTTCATCTGTGTTGTAGCATGTATCATGATTTCATTCCTTTTTAAGTGTTAATATTTCATTGTATGTATATACCACATTTTGTTTGACCATTCATCTGTTGCTAGTTGTTTTTTTTAATATGATATTTAATTTACTTGAAGGAACTTTTTGTTTTCTTTCTTTCTTTTTTTTTTTTTAGATTTAATATATTCAGAGAGCGGGGAAGGAAGGGAGAATGGGAGAGAAACATCAATGTTGGTTACCTTTCATACACCCCCAGCTGGGGATCTTGCCCCCAATCTAGGCATGTGTCTGGACAGGGAATTGAACTGGCGACCTTTTGTTTTGCAGGCAGGTGCTCAATCAGCTGAGCCACACCAGCCAGGGCCATTGATAGAAGTTTGAATGGTTTCCACTTTTGGCTCTTGTGAGTAATGCTGCTAGGAACATGGGTGTACAAATATCTATTCAAGTCTTTGTCTTCAGTTCTTTTGGGTATATGCATGGAAGTGGAATTGCTGGATTATATTGATAATTCTTTGTTTAATTTTTTTGACTAATTGCCCTATCATTTTCTACTATAGCTGTACCATTTGCATTCCTACCATTAATGCACAAGGTTGTCATTTCTCAACATCCTTGTCAACACTTATTATTTTCTTTTTTTTTTTAATGGTAGCCATCCCAATGGATTTTTTCCCTGAACCATTTGGGAAAAAGTTGTGTACCTGAGGCCTCACCATCCGTGAAAACATTAGTGTATATTTCCTGTAAACAAATACATCTCTGACAGAATCCCAAAACATTTATTGAAAGCAGAAATACCATTAGCGTTTTAGTACCATCCAATCCTCAGACCCTATTCATGTTTTAGTAGTTTTACCAGTAACTGGTCTTTTATAGTCATTCAGAATTGTGTGTTCCATTTAATTACCACATGTTTTTAGTTTCCTTCATTCTAGGTAAGTTCCTCAGACTCTCCTTCACTTTCATTACCATGGCTCTTTGGAAGTATACAGACCAGTTATTTAGAAAAATATCTCACAATTTGAGTTTCCTTAGCCATAGATTCAGGATGTGTATTGTGTGTGTGTGTACATACACATGTGCATGTGTACACATGTCGACCTAAATGGTACTGTATTGCATATATCATTCTGAAATATGCTCCCCCCCACCTAACAATGTCATTTATTTTGTTACATTTATAGCTAGTTCATTTATTTTAACTGCAAGCTAAGATTCTTTCATATGAATATACTATAATTTGTTTAGTTGTTTTTGAATGGACTTAGGGTAGTATTGGCATTTTTTGCTATTACTAATGATGATGCAAAAATCGTCCTTAATGGTGAAATATTTCTTTTTGTGGATGTAGATTTTCTAGGCAATAGACATTTATTATTTTAAAAATTTGAAATATTTTAAACATGCTAAAAGTATAAAGTAGTAGAATAAAACCCAACTTTAGCAAATGGTAATATTGGCTCTAGAACCTTTAATTTGGTAAAGTTGTTGTCCCATTCAATAAATGGGACTTTCCTGGGGCTTGCTCAAAGTTAGTGCCTCACTGAATTAGAATTATTGTTAATGATGAATTACCTCAAAATTGTGTAGCTTTATTCAAGATAGATATTTTGGGAAAACCAGTCAGATTTAAAAAACAAAAACTGTTAGGCCTATCACCCAAATGTGAACAGTGAATAAAATACCAGATAGGCTCAACTAACTTTTATTTTAGTCTTTACTCATGTCCTTTTTCTTAATAGAATTTAATAAAATGAGACAGGAGGAGGAATCACAAAAGGTTAAGAATAATAGACATGAAAGACTTGCTTAGAAAACTGGTGTAGACCCATTTCTCATCTTGGATACCTTCCTTGGCTCTGGTGTCAGGTGAGATGAGGAGTGTGTTCAGGAATTCCTTTTTTAAAAAAGATTTTATTTATTTAATTTTAGAGAGAAGGGAAGGGAGGAAGAAAGAGAGGGAGAGACACATTAATGTGTAGTTGCCTCTTTTGCACCCCCAACTAGGGACCTGGCCCACAACCCAAGCATGTGCCCTGACTGGTAATCGAACCAGTGACCCTTTGGTTCGCAGGCCAGTGGTCAATCCACTGAGCCACACCAGCCAGGACAGGAATTCCTTCTAAGACTATCATAGTACCCAGGATAGATTTTGATAAAAAAGTTATGATATATGGCCATATATCATAATATATGATATTAGGCCAGTCAAGGGAAGAAGAAGAAAAGGAAGCTGGTCAGAGCCCAGCTTACTTCACCAAGCCATGGGAAATAGAATTCTTTAAAGATAAATAAATACATAGATTCAGGACTTAGAGAGAAATGATAGTAATCGGTGGTGTTAGGAGTTTTACTGGAGTCTCCCATTTTCTAACCTGAGGAAATGGAACCACAGAGGAGGATCCTGTTGCCTAATTCACACACCTGCAGGGAGAGATGAGTGTGTCTCTTTGGATTGCAGAGTCCTCAGACCACTTGTAGGCCTCTGCCAGAAGCTAAGGCACATGGCCAGTTGTGTCTTCTCACCTGTACAGAAAAAATGAGATCCACTTCGAGCTTTGGAGACATAGTCTCAATACTTAGAAATGAAGTCTCCATGTTCCTGTTGGTGGGTGTTTTATGGGTTTTGTTTTTAATGTTTAATAACATCCTCAGGAGGATTTTCCTGGCTTGTCTATTAATAGTGGAATAAAAGGAACCATGGAGATTTCTTAATGTTCACACTACACTATGATCCTATTCCTGGCTGAAATGGCATTTGGTGGGAATGTGTCTTTTAGTTTTTACATTATGATGCCTGGATCAGGGCTACAGAGAAAAGGCCTGTGGCCTCCAGCCTGAAAGACAACAACAGTAATAACAGTAATCACAACCAGGAAGTAGTTTGGGTGTTCTATGGATTCATTGCCCACAGTGTTTGAAGTACTATATTTTGTATGGCTATAAAAATGGAACATCTGTATTTTAGCATACAGCATAATGGCTATAACTTGTTTCAGTCATTGGTTCAGGATTCCAGCATAGATAGTAATTCTGAGGGCTATGATGCAGAGCATTTGGCATTGGAAGTGATGCCATCTGGTGCCTCAGATTGCTGCTGCAGGTCTTGGAGGCCTATACTTGGCCGCTGTAATGAGTGCTAAGGCTCTGAGAGAGACCAAATAAGAAATGAACCCTCTCTGGACAAGGGTGAAATCAGGACAGCCACATCAAACCTTCACTGAGTACTGTGTTTTTGTGGCCTTCAAGGCCTGTGATGAGCTGGGAACATTTTTTCTATAAGAGGCTTAAGTGTGCTGCAGGTGCACACTGGTGAGTTGTGGTCAGCATCTCAGCATGGAGGGCAGGGTTGTTCCCAGGCCTCCATGTACCCTGGTGTCTACCATTCACCCCATCTGCCTTTTTATTAAAGGCTGGGGAATACACAAAATGTGGAGTATAGCTTCTCCTTTCTTGATTTTCCTTCCTGAAGGCCCTTGAGGAGTTTGGAGGAAGGAGAAGAGGAGTAGTCCAGAGCAGGGTGCCTGGGGATTCTGGCTTGCCTGCTGCTAGGTGACTTTGGCCACATCATAGAACCCTTTGGGTTTGGTGTTAGAATATTGGGCCAGATGATCCTATGGAGCCTTGGTAGCTCTAGAAATCTGTGATTCTGAAGTGTTGATAGTTGGCCATTTGTAGGACCTCTTTCCTAATCTGCTTTCATTGATTCTCTCTATTGACACGGTTTTCCCTTTGGCCTTTATTCTTCAGAAGAAACCTACAACCTGGAGTGGTTTTGCAATCTGCACTGGAGACTATTAGGAACAATGCAGGCATTGGTCTCTGTGTACCTTAATGGAAATCAGATGCCAGCAGAGGAGGAGAGCACTTATTGTTAATGAGCCATATGGGCCCTATTGTGTTTCATGCTCTTCAGCCCTGACCTTCTGAGACGAATCAGTTACTTTGGCTTTAACTTCAACTCTGCAGAACAAAGTGAAACCCTGACAGTGGGGAAAAGGAATTCCTTTGCTCCTTTAATCAATCAGTCTGAAAGTCTCAGAGGTCAAGTATTGCAGAAATAACAAAAGCAAATAATATTTGTATTAAAAATCTTTATCTTCCAAAATGTATTGGTATTTTCGTTGGCTTTGAGTAGGAGACTAATTTCTATCCTTGACCCGTAACTGTATATGTAAAATTGAACCAGTTACTTCCCTTCATTTCCTTTTCATAAGTATTTGTTGACCAAATAACATTGTTTCATGTGCTAGATTTCAGGTTAGTCATGGGTACAAGAAGAGAAATAAGGCATAGTTTCTTCAAAAGGCTTGTACTTTAATGACATGGAAATCACACTGGGACAGTTCTGAGGGGACATCATTGATCTGCTGCTGAGGGAGAGAGTGGAATGAATAGAATGTTGGGTGGGGGGATGGTAATCACAACAGGTGTCCATGGGCAGATATCAAGCATCTGAGTCTTAAAGGGTGAGAAAAAGTCAGCTGGGTCTGAAAGCCGGGTGCAGAAGCTGGCACATTCCTGGAAGAGTGTGAACAAGGGAAGGAGGCTTGAACCTGCTTGGTGGGATAACAAGTAGTTGAGTCTGGTGGGGCCAGAAGGCTGCTGGTGGAGAGGAGGGCAATGAGCCTGGAGAGGCAGGCAGATGATGACAGTGTTCAGTGTCCTGCTAAGGAGCATGGGCTTGGTCCTTCAGCAGTGGGCAGCCACTCTAGAGAGTTCAGCAGGATTTGAAGATCAGATTTGCTCATTAGCTATGACCCTGTTATAGCAGGATGGCAGATAGATTGGACTGGGAAAGACAAGAAAGGCAGGGGAACCTGAGAGGGCAGTGTTGCACTGGCCCAGACTGCAGAGGAGCAGAGTATGAACCAAATGGACAGGGGGTGATGATGAGCCAAAGAGGAGGGAATTGATCAATTGTGGAGGTTGAGGATGGTCAAGGATGTGGCTTAGATTTCTGGTGGAGGTGACTAGGGCAGTGAGCGATTTTCACCTTTTCATCTCATATCACTCATAAACTAATTACTAAAATTTTGCAGCATACCAAAAATATATATTTTTGCACATCTGACAAAAAATAAGTATAATTCTGATTTATTCATACTGGATGGTTATTATTGTGTTAGCTGTTGTCATTTTTTGTTTGACAATCTAAGGGAAAAGAGGTCAGTGCCTCTAACTAAATAGTCAGATATTGCATGTTTTAGAAATTTTTGCAGCACAAATGTGTGCCATAGCACAGCGGTTGAAAATCGCTGGACTAAGGGATATTGGTATTATTATCGTAGATGGGGTCCCCATCAAAAGCATTGCTTTTAAAAGGACTTTTTTGTTTCTTGAGTTATTGTGGATATTATAAGTTGTTCTATTTGTACATCTTATCACATCTCTCTGGTGCTGTCAATTTTCCTCAAGGGCCTAGTGACCCTTGGTGGTTGATGACTAGGTTGCTTACTCTAGGAAGCTGGCACACTTTTTTCATCTGATATCATGGCAAGCCTTACTGAAAGTGTCAACTGCAGAATCTATTTTTTTAAATTTTAATATATTTTATTGATTATGCTATTACTGTTGTCCCATTTTTTTCTCCCCTTTATTCCCCTCCACCCTGTACCTCTCCTCCCACCATCATTCCCCCCCTTGTTCATGTCCATGGGTCATACATGTAAGTTCTTTGGCTTCTCTACTTCCCATACCATTCTTAACCTTCCCCTGTCCATTTTGTACCTACCATTTATGCTTCCTATTTCCTGTACTGTTTCCCCCATTCTCCCCTCTCTCCCCACTGATAACCCTCCATATGATCTCTATTTCTGTGAATCTGTTCCTGTTCTACTTGTTTGCTTAGTTTGTTTTTGTTTTTAAGGTTTGGCTGTTGATAATTGTGAGTTTGTTGTCATTTTACTGTTCATATTTTTGATCTCCTTTTTCTTAGATAAGTCCCTTTAGCATTTCATATAATAAGGGCTTTGTGATGATGAACTCCTTTAACTTGACCTTATCTGGGAAGCACTTTATCTGCCTTTCCATTCTAAATGATAGTTTTGCTGGATAGAGTAATCTTGGATGTAGGTCCTTGTCTTTCATGACTTTGAATACTTCTTTCCAGCCCCTTCTTGCCTGCAAAGTTTCTTTTGAGAAATCAGCTGATAGTCTTATGGGAACTCCTTTGTAGGTAACTGTCTCCTTTTCTCTTGCTGCTTTTAAGATTCTCATCTTTAATCTTGGGTAAGGTAATTATGATGCACCTTAGTGTGTGCTCCCTTGGTTCCAAATTCTTTGGGACACTGAGCTTCCTGGACTTCCTGGAAGTCTGTTTCCTTTGCCAGATTGGGGGGGTTCTCCTTTATTATTTTTTCAAATAAGTTTTCAATTTCTTGCTCTTCCTCTTCTCCTTCTGGCACCTGTATGATTCGGATGTTGGAATGTTGAAAGTTGTCCCGGAGGTCCCTAATCCTTTCCTCATTTTTTTGAATTCTTGTTTCTTCATTCTGTTCCAGTTCAATGTTTTATTTCTTCCTTCTGCTCCTAACCGTTGATTTGAGTCCCAGTTTTCTTCCTTTCACTGTTGGTTCCTTGTACATTTTCCTTTACTTCACTTTGCATAGTCTTCACTTTTCCTCTATTTTGTGACCATACTCAGCCATTTTTGTGAACATCCTGATTACCAGTGTTTTGAACTGTGCAACTGATATGTTGGCTACCTCTTCATCATTTAGTTGTATTTTTTTTTCTGGAGCTTTGATCTGTTCTTTTGTTTGGGACATATTTCTCTGTCTTGGCATGCCTGTTACATAGTCAGGGGCAGAGCCTTAGGTATTCCAGGGCAACTCTCATCACTGTGTTGTGGCACTGTATGTGGGAGAGGGGTCCAAGAGCGAACAATACTGCTTGTTCAGTTCTCTGCTGGCTTTAAGTCTCTTTTTTCACTACCCACAAGCAAACTGGGCCCTTTTGGTGCTGATTCTCGGGTGGGTGGTTTCGTGTACATTCTAGGACCATGTGGGTGTCTCCAACGAACTCTCCCGTGGGAGTTTCTCCTGCCTCAATCCCCAGAGGTTTTTTCAGTCTGAGGTTTTGAGGCTCTATTTCCCTAGGCTGGAACCCTGGGTTGCATGGTCTGTCTTGCTCTCCAATTTTCCTCCTGGTTTATCTGCTTTCAAATGTGGGACCTCCTGGTCCGCCAGCTACCGCCTTGCCCATACTGGTCCTCCAGCCACTGCCTTGCTGTGAGTTGTCTCCACCCTAGCTGCCTGTCTCTTCCCCTCCTACCTGTGTGGGTGAATGTTTCTTCTTTAACTCCTTAATTGTTGGACTTCCATACAGTTTGATTTTCTGGCAGTTTTGGTTATTTTTTGCTTTTAAATTTGTTGTTGTCCTTCTTTTGTTTGTGCAATGAGGCAAAATGTATCTGTCTATGCCTCCATCTTGGTTGGAAGTCCAACTGCAGGATCTATTACTTCTACTTGGTGCATGTGTCCATACCTTCTAGCCTTAATCTAGACCACTGGTGTTCAGCCGTGGATGCACATTAGAATCACCTATAAAAATGCCCAGTGCCGAAGCTATAACCTCAGACCCATGACACCAAATTCTCTGAGGGTGGGGACAGAGGTTCCAGTTTGTAGCCAAGACTGGGACCACTGATCTGGCCTGTGGGTAGAGGGACCAGGAGGACAGGCCATTGTCTTGGCCTACTGCCCTGCTGAGAGTCTTTTACCTAGGTCCAGCTAGATCATTTTCAGGGCTCAGTGCAAAATCAAATGCCAACTCCTGCTCAAAAAGATGGAAAAATATTTTTCAAGGTATACAATGTAAAGTTTTCCTTTTCTTCTATGGTCTATCTCTGGACTTGTCATGGTATGTTTTATTTGCTACATAGTGCCATTCTAACCAAGGATAAATGGAAAATTTAACCTAATCAAGAATTTTATGGTTTATTTTTAAATTGTCCAGTGCCAGTTTTAAATGCAAATTTAACTTGTGTGTAGAGTCACTACAATTACACAATTTGTAATTTTCAGCTTGTACATGTGTATTTTGTTCTTACCACAACAGTGGAAATGTTGAACAAAACTTACTTACTTATTTTTATTTTGCTTCTCCATAAAGGTGCAGCATTCTGTCAAACTCTCTACCTTCAGTTTACAAATGAGTAAAAAAGGGCTGACAAAAAAAGAAAAAGATAGTTTTAGCTCTTTTTCTGCATTCAGCAAGTTCTGGTTCAATGAAAAACATGACCTCTTGGGACTGTCAGCACTATTCCTTGCTCAGTCATAGAAGAAACACACTTATATTATACTTCCAATCAGTGTTGTGAACTCCCACACTGAGATCCAGTGGAATTCAGTGCTCTTAGAATACTGTCTGTGAATTTATCGCTCTCATATTGCTGTTGTGAATTTGGTGCTTTCAGAAAGGTGGAAGAAGATGAAGGAAAGAATATGTATGAATGACTCATGGGCATGGACAACATTGTTGGGATTGACTGTCATCAGCCAAGGGTGGACAGGGCAGAGAAAGGTAAAGGGGGAAAAATTGGGACAATTGAATAAAATAACAATAAAAAAGAATAAAGAATAAAAGTAGTGATAGCGCTATGCTAATAGAAATGTCGGTTATAGCAAAAATAATTATATGGGAACATGGGAACATTTTTATTTTCTTTGGAGTGTCAGAGTTTATAATTAACATGATTTCTGATTTAAAAAAAGAATGCTGTTTGTGATTCAGTGATCTCACAATGCTATCTGTGAATTCCATGCTGTCAGAATGCTTTCTGTGCATTTGGTGTTCTCAGAATGCTGTCTGTGAATTCAGTGCTCTCAGAATGTTGTCTTTGAATTTGGTGCTTTCACAAAGGTGTGAATTTAGTACTCTCAGAATGCTGTCTGTGAGTTCTGTGCTTGCAGGATGAAGTCTAAATTTGTTGCTCTCAGAATTCTGTCAGTGAACTCAATGCTCACATATTCTGTGAATTCATTGATTCAGATTACTGTTGTAAATTTGATGCTCTCAGAATGCTGTCTGTGAATTTGGAGCTCTGAGGATTCTGTCTCTATATTCTGTGCTCTCAGGATGCTGTCTGTGAATCCTATACTTTCAGAATGTGTCTATATATTTGGTGCTGTCAAATGTTGTCCAGAAGTAAGTGTCCTCAGAATGCTGTCTGTGAATCTGCATTCAGATGCTGTGTGTGATTTCTTTTTACTTCAACACTTTTTATTTTTATTTTTATTGTATTTTTCCTTTACCATTTTAGTCGCCTTGTATTCCCCTCCCCCTCCACAATCACTAGACTGCTGTTCATGTCCATCAGTCTTTTTAAATTTTTGCTCAATCCCTCCACCCCACTACCCTCCCCCCCAACCCTTAACTTCTTCTTGCTATCTTAGAGTCTGTCTTTATTTTGCTCCCTAGTTCACTTTGTTTATTCGATACTGTCTATGAGTTAAATCATATGGTATTTGTCTTTCTCTGATTGCTTTACTTCACTTAGTGTAGTGTGCTTCAGGTCCATTCATACTGTTGCAAAGGGTAAAATTTTCTTCTCTTTTTACAGCTGCAAGTATTCCATTGTGAAAATGTTCCATAGTTGTTTTACCACTCATCTATTGATGGACATTTGGGTTGCTTTCACGGATTGACAATTGAAAATAACGCTGCAATGAGCATGGAGGTGCTAATCTTCTTTCAAATGAGTGTTTTGGGTTCCTGTGGATATATTTCCAGAAGTAGGATTGCTGGATCAGAAGATAGATCCATTTTTAATTTTTTTGAGGTATTTCCATACTGCTTTCCACAGTGGCTGCACCAATTTGCATTCCCACCAGCAGTTCAAAGGGTTCCTCTTTTTCTGCATTCTAACCAGCACTAGTTGTTCGTTGGTTTATGCATGATAGCCATTCTGACAGGTGTGAGATGATATCTCATTGTTGTTTTAATTTGCATTTTTCTGATGATTAGTGATATTGAGCATCTTTTCATATGTCTATTAGCCATTTGTATGGTCTCTGGAGAAGTGTCTATTCAAGTCCTTAGCCCATTTCTAATTGGGTTGTTTTTTATTTTTTTTTTTGGTGTTCAGTTCTGTAAGTTCTTCATAAATTTTGAATATTAACCCCTTATTAGATGTGTTGGTGAATATGTTTTCCCATTCTGTGAGTTGTCTTTATTTTGTTGATGATTTCCTTTGCTGTGCAAAAACTTTTTAGTTTGATGTAGTCACATCTGTTTATTTTTTCTTTTGTATCCCTTGCAGAGATATATCTGATAAAATATTGCTATGAGTTATGTCTGAGATTTTGCTGACTATGTTTTCTTCTTCTTTCCTCTTATGGATTTGAGTCTAACATTTAAGTCTTTGATTCATTTTGAATTTATTCTTGTGTTTGGTGTAAGAAGGTGGTCTGGTTTAATTTTTTTGCATGTATCTGTCCAATTTTCCCAACTGTATTTTGTGAATGAACTATATTTAGGTTATTGTATGTGCTTGCTAATTCTATTGAATATTAATTGACTATAACTGTGTGGTGGGTTTATTTCTGGGCTCTTTATTCCATTCCACTGATCTGTATGTCTGTTTTTATGCAAATTGATTACTATGGCCTTATATTATAGTTTGATATTAGGTACCATGATTCCTCCAACTTTGTTCTTT
This sequence comes from Trachops cirrhosus, assembly GCA_028533065.1. Taxonomy (NCBI): domain Eukaryota; kingdom Metazoa; phylum Chordata; class Mammalia; order Chiroptera; family Phyllostomidae; genus Trachops; species Trachops cirrhosus. The sequence goes on along the minus strand of CM052547.1, from coordinate 57,824,746 downwards.
CTCAGGATCACTGTTGCTATGTGGGACCTTTTGTGGTTCCATATAAATTTTTGAAATATTTGTTCTAGTTCTGTGAAATATGTCATTGGAATCTTGATAGTAATTGTGTTGAATCTATAGATTACTTTGGGTAACATGGACATTTTAATTATGTTAATTCTTCCTATTCATGAACATGGTATGTGATTCCACTTATTTGTATCTTTAATATCTTTTTCAGTGTCTTATAATTTTCCAAGTACAGGTTTTTACATCCTTGGTTATGTTTATTCCTAGGTATTTCATTCTTTTTGAATGAATTGTAAAGGGGATTGTTTTCTTAATTTCCCTTTCTGTTAGTTCATTATTAGCATATAAAAATGCAACTGATTTCTGCACATTAATTTTGTTTTATTAATTATATTTTGTTGATTACATTATTGCAATTGTCCCAATTTTTTCACCATTGCCCCCTTCAACCAGCATCACCTAGCTCCTCAAGTGCTCTTCATATCCATGATTCTGTCTCTTTTCCTCTTGTTTGCTTAGTTTTTTAAATTTAATTGTTGATAGATATGTATTTATTGCCATTTTATTGTTCATAGTTTTGATCTTCTTTTTCTTAAATAAGTCCCTATAACATATCATATAATAATGGTTTGATAATGATGAACTCCTTTAGTTTTTTTCTTCTCTGGAAAGTTCTTTGTCTGCCCTTCCATTCTAAATGGTATCTTTGCTGGGTAGAGCAATCTTGGCTATAGGTCTCTGCTTTTCATGACTTTGAATATTTCTTGGAAGTCCCTTCTATACTGCAAAGTTTATTTTGAGAAATCAGCTGACAGTCTAACGGGAACTCCCCTGTTGGTAACTAACTTCTTTTCTCTTGATGCTTTTAAGATTCTCTCTTTATCTTTATACCTTTGGCAAATTAATTAAGATGTGTCTTGGAGTGGGCCTCTTTGTGTTCATCTGTTTTGGGACTCTCTGTGCTTCCTGGACTTGCATGTATTCATTGAATTAAGGAAGTTTTCTTTCATTATTTTTTCAAATAGATTTCCAATTTTTTGTCTTTGTTTACCCTTTCTGGTACCCCTATCCCATGAATGTTGGACCTCTTGAAGTTGTTGCAGGGGCTGCTTATACTGTCCTGGTTTTTTTGGTTTCTTTTTTCTTCTTGTTATTCTGAAAGGTTATTTTTTGATTCCTTATGTTCTTTGATTTGATTCTTGGCTTTATCCACTCTAGTTTTGTTTCCCTGTAAATTTTTCTTTTTTCAATTAGTGTATCCTTTGTTTCTGACTGAATTTTTCTTATGCTATTGAGGTCCTCACTAATTCCTTGAGCATCCTTACAACCAGTGTTTTGAACCCTGCATCTGATAGATTGCTTATCTTCATTTTGTTTAGTTCCATTTTGGGAGTTTTGATCTGTTCTTTTCATTTGGGCGATGTTTCTTTGTCTCCCTATTTTGGCAGCCTCCCATGTTTGTTTCTGTGTATTAGGTAGAGCTACTATGACTCCATAACCTGGTAGTGTGGCATGATGTAGTAGGTGTCCTGTAGGGTTCAGTGGTACAGCCTCCCCTATCACCCAAGCTGGGTACTCGAGGCACACCATTTGTATAGGCTGAGTGCACCCTCTTCTTGAGCCTTGATTGTTGTTGGTCCTGCTACCCACTGATGCCTTTCAAACTGCTACCCAAGAGCTCAGAGGGAGTGAGTATTGAGTCTGTATTGGGTTCTTTTCTTTTTCTTTTAAAGATTTCATTTATTTTATTTTTAGAGATAGGGGAAGGGAGGGAGAAAGAGAGGGAGAGAAATCAATGTGTGGTTGCCTCTCACATGGCCCCCACCGGGGACCTGGCCCGCAACCCAGGCATGTGCTCTGACTGGGAATTGAACCAGTGACCCTTTGGTCCGCAGCCCATGCTGAATCCACTGAACTATGCCAGCCTGGGCTGTGTTGGGTTCCTTAAGGCAGACTGTTTGGGATTGTAGGAGTTTCTTCCTCTGACTCAATCCCCACTGGTTTTCTTTGCCAGATTGGGGAAGTTCTCCTTCATTATTTTTTCAAATAAGTTTTCAATTTCTTGCCCTTCTTTTTCTCCTTCTGGCACCCCTGTGATTTGGATGTTGGAACATTTAAAGTTGTCCTGGAGGTTCCTAATCCTCCTCATTTTTTTGAATTCTTGTTTCTTCATTTTGTTCTGGTTGAATGTTTATTTCTTTCTTCTCCCAACCATTGATTTGAGTCCTGGTTTCCTTCCCTTCACTCTTGGTTCCCGATTTATTTTTCTTTGTTTTACTTTTCATAGCCTTCACTTTTTCCTCTATTTTGTGACCATACTCAACCATTTCTGTGAGCATCCTGATTACCAGGGTTTTGAACTGTGCATCTGATAGGTTGGCTACCTCTTCATCACTTAGTTGTATTTTGCCTGCAGGTTTTATCTCTTCTTTTACTTGGGCTGTATTTTTTTTGTCTTGGCACACCTGTTATATTGTAAGGGGCGGAGCCTTAGGTATTCACTAGGGCAGGGCAACTCTTGTCAGTGGATTGTGGTACTGTATGTGGGGAAGGGGTCAGAAAGGAAACAGCTTCTTGCTTGGCTCTTGGCAGGCTTTCAGTCACTTCCCCTGCTACCTACAAGCAAATTGGACCTTTCTGGTGCTGATTCCCCAGGCAGATGGGTTTGTGTATATTCTACAGAGACCTGTGGGTCTCTCCAGTGATCTCTCCTATGAATCTGGGAGTTACTCCCTCTGCCGCAACCTCCATGGATTGTTTCAGTCAGAGGTTTTGAGGCTTTATTTCCCTGCGCTGGAACCCTGGGTTGCATGGTCTGTCTCGCTCTGCATTTGTTCCTCCTGGTATATCTGCACAGAAATGTGGGACCTCTCAGTCCACCAGCTGCTGCCTTGCCCACCCTGTCCTTCAGCCTATGCCTTGCTGTGTGTCCCCTCCACCCCAGCTGCCTGTCTGTACTTCTCCTACTCATCTGAATGAATTTTTCTTCTTTAACTCCTTGGTTGTTAGACTTACATACAGTTTGATTTTCTATCAGTTCTGGTTATTTTTTATTTATCAAATTTGCTGTAGTCTTTCTTTTGGTTGTGTGAGGAAGCAAGGTGTATCTACCTACGCCTCTGTCTTTGCTGTAAGTCCCAGATGTGGTTTATTTAAAAACATAGTTGTAAGACTTCCATTCACCTTGATTTCTGATGGTTCTGACTGATGGTTGTTCTGTATTCCGTTGTAATTTTGATGTGGTTGTATGAGGAAGTGAGCTGTGGTTACCTATGCTACCATCTTGACCTGAACTCCTCCCTGGATATTAATTTTGTATCCCGCTACTTTGCTGAATTCATATATTAGTTCTAGTAGTCTCCTTTTCGAATCTTGGGGATTCTTTACAGTATCATGTCATCTGCAAATAAAGACAGTTTTACTTCTTTCCAATTTGGATGCCTTTTATTTTTTCTTCTTGTCTGATTGCTAGGGCTAGGACTTCCAGTATTATGTTGAATAAGAGAGGTAAAAGCAGACTTCCCTGTCTTGTTCCCAATCTTTAGGGGAACGCTTGTGGTTTTTGCCTGTTGAGTATGATGCCGGCAGTGGATTTGTAATATATGGCCTTTATTATGTTTAGCTGTGTTTCCTCTATTTCCACTCTGTTGAGAGTTTTTATCATAAATGAATGTTAGATTTTATCAAATTCTTTTTCTGCATTTATTAATATGATCATGTGGTTTTTATCCTTCATTTAAAAAAAATTTATTTATTTACTTATTTTTAGAGAGAAGGGAAAGGAGGGAGAAAGAGAGGGAGAGAAACATCAGTGTGTCACTGCCCCTCATGTGTCTCCTACTGGGGACGTGGCCCATATCTCAGGTATGTCTCCTGGCTGGGAATTGAACCGGCGACCCTTTGGTTCACAGGCCAGCACTCAATCCACTGAGCCATACCAGATAGGGCTGTCCTTCATTTTCTTTATGTGGTGAGTCACATTTATTGATTTGTGAATGTTGTACCAGTTTTGCATTCCCAGAATGAATCCCACTTGATCATGTTGTGTGATATTTTTGATGCACTGTATTTAGTTCGTTATTATTTTGTTTAGGACTTTGGCATCTATGTTCATCAGGGATATTGGCCTATAATTTTCTTTTTTTGTAGTGTCTTTATCTGGTTTTAGATTAGGATAACATTGGCCTCATAAAATGAGCTTGGGAATATTCCCTTTTCTTGAATTTTTTTGAAATAGTTTGAGAAGGAGAGGTGTTAGTTCATCCTGGAATGTTTGGTAAAATTCATTGTTGAAGCCATCTGGTCCAGTGCTCTTGTTTGTTGGGAGTTTTTTGATTTGCTTTAATTTCACCAGGGTGGTCTGTCTATTCATATTCTCTGATTCTTCCTGATTTAGTTTTGGATGATTGTATGTTTCTTGGAACTTACTCATTTCGTCCAGGTTGTCCAGTGACGGTATATAGTTATTCATAATATTTTCTTACAATCCTTTTTAGTTCTTTTGTGTCAGTTGTTATTTCTTCTTTTGTTTCTGATTTTATTCCTTTAGGTCCTCTTTTTTTCTTTTTTCTGTTTTATTTATTTATTTTAAAATAATTTTACTGTGGTTCAAGTACAATTGTCTGCATTTACCCCACAGCATTCTCCACCCCCATCCCAGCCATCCCCATCTCCCTCCCCCGATTCTAAGCCCCCTTGGTTTTGGCCATATGTCCTTTATAGTTGTTCCTGAAAACCCTTCCCTCTTTTCTGCCTATTATCCCCTCCAACCTCCCCTCTTGTTACTGTCAGATTGTTCTTAATTTCAATGTCTCTGGTTATAATTTTCATGCTTATTTGTTTTGGTTGATTTGGTTTCACTTAAAGGTGAGATCATATGGTATTTGTCTTTCACTGCCTGGCTTATTTCACTTAGCATAATGCTTTCCAGCTCCATCCATGCTTTTGCAAAGGGTAGGAGCTCCTTCTTTTTTCTGCTGCATAGGATTCCATTGTGTAAATGTACCATAGTTTTTTGACCCATTCATTTACTGATGAGCACCTAGGTTGTTTCCAGCACTTAGCTATTGTAAATTGTGCTGCTATGAACATTGGGGTGCATAAGTTCTTTTGGATTGGTGTTTCAGGGTTCTTAGGATATAATCCTAGCAGTGGAATTGCTGGGTCAAAAGGCAGATCCATTTTTAGTTTTCTGAGGAAATTCTGTAGTGGAGTTTCCATAGCCACTCTTTTCCATAGTGGCTGCACCAGTCAGCATTCCCACCAACAGTGCACTAGGTTCCCTATTCTCCACATCCTCTCCAACACTTATTGTTTGTTGATTTGTTTATGATGGCCATTCTGACCGGTGTGAAGTGGTATCTCATTGTGGTTTCAATTTGCATATCTCTGATGGTTAGTGATGCTGAGCATTTTTTCATATGTCTCTGGAACCCTCTGTGTGTTCTTCTTGGAGAAGTGTGTGTTCAGGTCTTTTGCCCATTTTTTAATTGGGTTGTCTATCTTCCTGGAGTAGAGTCGTGTGAGTTCTTTATATATTTTGGAGATCAAACGCTTGTCCGAGGTATCGTTGGCAAATATGTTTTCCCATACAGTTGGTTCTCTTTTCATTTCAGTGCTCTTTTCTTTGGCCATGCAGAAGCTTTTTATTTTGATGTAGTCCCATTTGTTTATTCTTTCCTTTACATCCCTTTCTCTAGGGGACATATCAGTGAAAATATTGCTGCATGGAATATCTGAGATATTTCTGCCTATGTTTTCCTCTAGGACTTTTATGGTGTCATGACTTATATGTATGTCTTACATCCACTTTGAACTTATTTTTGCGTATGGTGTAAGTTGGTGATCGAGTTTCATTTTTTTGAAAGTAGCTGTCTAGGTTTCCCAACACCATTTGTTGAAGAGGCGATTTTTACTCCATTTCATGCTGCTGCCCCCTTTGTCAAACATTAATTGACTGTAGAGACTTGGGCTTATTTCTGGGTTCTCTATTCTGATCCCTTGGTCCATGTGTCTGTTCTTATGCCAGTATCAGGCTGTTTTGATTATCCTCCTTTTTTTTTCCTTGATGAGTATGGGTAACAGTTTGCCAATTTTACTTATCTTTTCAAAGAACAAGCTCTTGGATTCATTGATCTTTTGTATTGCTTTTTTAGACTGTATTTCATGCTGTTTGGTGCTGCAAGGAAAGGCAATTTGTATACATAATTCATGTTACTCACATGCATGCTTCTTTGTAGGACTTCATCACAGTCTTGAAGATAAAATTATTAAGAATTTCAGGATTGCAGTAGCAGAACATTGAACCAATGTTCTCCTTTTGATCAGGAGGCTTTATGTGCCTAATTAGGTTACAGGCCCAGGAAGTCAGCAGTGTCACCCTCTGTTATATTGCAGCCTGCTCTTCTTCCTCCTCCATCAGCACCCCACATTCCTTGCCCCCTATCTGGCCACCTTTCTTTATAATGGAGTCTGTCTTCCCTCCCTGTACTGTTGCGTTTCTCTCCTGATTGCCCTAATTCACATTCTGTCCTGCTCCTTGTCCTCATCCCTGCTCTGTACTTCTGGACCCCTTACTTTTCTTCACTTCTTACTACTTTTGTAAGACTTACCATCTTCTAAATATTACAACTGTATGTATTAATTATTTGCTTTTGAAATTTAATTGGGCCTTGACTGGGTAGCTCAGTTCATTAGAGCATCATCCTGATATGCCAAGGTATGTGTTTGATCCCTGACCAGGGCACATAAAAAAAAAATCAACCAATGAATACATAAATAAGTGGAACAACAAACTGATGTTTCTCTCTCTCTCTCCCTCTCTCTCTAATAAATAAGAAATTAAGAAACTCTCTATTTCCCTGCTAGAATATAAGTTCCCTAAGGGCAGGAAATCTTAGCCCAATTAAAGGCAGGGAGTAAGCAGTTCAGAATTGATTAGGTGATATTTGTTGTGTAAGAATATGATGGTATATAAAGTAGGCATTATAAGTTAATGTCAGATGGAAGGGTTTCTTAGTAAGTAGTAATTGAGTAACTGATTGGCAATTATAGAAAATTAATTATTCTAAATCCTTACATTGTAGCATATTTAAAAATAAATTGCAAGGGAATTTAATAGATAAATGTAATTCTGAAAAAATCTCCTGGAGGATACTGACCTTCTTAGATATCAAAGTGTATTACAACATGGCAGAAATAAAAACAGATGGTGCTGGCAGATTGGTAGAATAGATGAGTGACCTGAGAGATAACCTGATTATTTATAAGAAGCTCGGAATATTATAAAAATAGCATTTCAGAGAAAGAAGCAGATTTTCAACAAGGGTATTATGACAACTGGCTAGTTAGTTTTAAAATTGAATGCAATAGAGATATATGCACTTATGTGGGAAAACATAGTGGTCGTATTACTAGATGAAATGTCATCTCCAAAGCATATGCGTAGTATGATTTTAGTTATATAAAAACAAAGACTATTTGTTGGTATATAATCTATTTATCTGCTTACCACTTTTGTGGACCCTCCACTTCTAGTACATTCTGGAAAAGAGAGGATTTATCTTAAACCCATCAAGACTGGTCTTCTTGAGAGCTGCCTCGCTGCACTTTTTGACCCTCTTGGTGGGGCCTAGCCGACTGCATTCCTGGCTAGCATTGCAGCTCTTGGGTACCAGTATAAGGATGAGACATGGGCAGCCTGCCCCACCCTGAGACAGGCCAATGTAATTTTTTCTGGAGGGTAGTCTGAGCATCAAGACTTCTAAAAGTTACCCAGTTGATTCCAACATGCAGCTAATGCTGAGAACCATCTAGAATTGTTTTAGTTGGATCTGGTAAGAATTTTACCTCTTGGGGAATAACACAGAATCTAGGCCAAGAATGCTGCTCCCAAGGGTAGAGCATAGTAGGATTCATTAGATTCTTATAGTTATACAGGGATGGAGGTGTATCTGCAGTATTTCTAACCAGCACACTTATTTAAGTGTACAGAATGTCTTCCACAGTTTTCTGTCTAGAGGATGGGCAGTGGGACCTTTAGCCACTGGTTCCTGCTTCCATTGGCTGCCCAAGTAGGCAAGTGGGCTCCCATGGCTTCCAAGATGGCCCTGAGGCCAAAAGGACCCTCAGTGCTTGCTTGAGGAGTCCCAGTTGTTAGCTGAGCTGGAGTTTGCATGGTACTGCCTGAAGCAGCTGGTGCTGACATTAGAGGTGAGCTGAGGGGATGGCATGTGGGCACTCAAAAGGCTCTGCATTTATTAAGACTTGGCATATCCTTATGTACCTCATCCTTAAAGTTAAGTGCCTAATAAATAAGAAAGGCTTTCCTTTTTTTTTCTGGTATACTGTCAACAAAGCAGTAAGAATAAAATATTTTCTAAAGCAATGAGAGAAAAGTCCCATTTCTGTTTTATATTTTCAGTCTGGTAGAGTAGCTCCTAGGAATATTAAAAGTCAATCAAATCCTTAGGCAGTGCTTGGCTCCTGTTCAGGAATGGCAGACTGAGCTTGGAGAGACTCATTCAGCATTTGAAGCAAGCCAGTTGCAGCCTGGAGGCATGAGCAGGTGGTGAGGGGTGAGGGACAAGGGTGACCATCTTTCCATGGGTATGTGTTGTAACCTTTCTGTTCCAGTTTTGTGAAATGTGTCCCTGTGTAGCTACCTTTTCTTATGTGTAGTCTTGAATGACATGGGTCAGGGATGCCCACAAAAAGGATCCCTGTCAGGTCCAACATTTCCAACCTTCTTGGGGACTTGAGTCTCATTTCTGAAAGAGCACTGTCACCTTTAGTAAGTAGGCATGCCTCAGATGTGAGAGGGACAAAGTGCCATTGGGGACCAGAGGAGAGGTGCTCTGGAGCAGGTATTGGCTGACTTGCTTTAAAAAATGCAGGGATGGTTCATAGCAGTGTCATTTATAATAGCCAAAGTCTGGAAACAGCCCAATTGCCCATCAGTAGATGAGTAGATAAAAAAGCTGTGGAACATTTATACAATGCAATACTACATGGCCATAAAAAAGAAGGAACTTTTACCTTTTGTTACAGCATGGATGGACTTTGAGATTATTATGCTAACTGAAATAAGCCAGTCAGAGAAAATATCATATATGTAAAGATCTCACTTGAATGTGGAATCTAATTAACAAAATAAACTGGTGAGCAAAATAGAAACAGAAGCATGGATATATGAAATAGACTGAGAACTGTCAGAAGGGAGGGGGAGGGAGCCCTAAATGAAAGGGGGGAAGGAATTAGCCAAAGAACATATGTGTATAAACCCTAGATACAGACAACAATGTGGTGAGGGCCAGAGAGAAGGGGGCCTGGGCCTGAGAAGAGGTAGGCAAAGGAGGGGAAAATGGGGAAATCTGTAATAGTGTTAATAATAAAAATAAAGAAAAAGAATAAAAATGTTTCTACAAAAATAACAGAGGTGGGCAAAAGTATGTTTATAGTTGTTAATATATGAAAGTTTATTCTTGTATTATTATTTACTAATTATTGTATTATTAATTATCATTAACCTGCCCTGTATAATATTATTAACCAACCCCTGTATAATTTTGCCAGTGTGTCTGCAGCTTCCTGAGGCAGAAAGAGGTCATATAGTTACAAATGTGGCTTTTAACAAGTATATTGTGGTTGAATACTATGTTACCTAATATTAAAGGACAATGACCAGATTCATAAAGTATCTTTGTTTGAACTTCAGTATTGATCCAAAGTATACAAGTATATGAAAGTAGTAGTTGAGTTTGGTTTTTGAGTGTGAAATAAAAATAATCTAAAAAATTAAAGTAGCTTATGAAATCTAAATAATTTTACTTATTAGTGGCTTATAATTAAGTCACTCAAACAGACATATAGCCTGCTCTTTTAAAAGTTAGACAGATGCTCATTCATAACTTCTAATCTTGCCTTCTCTCTTTGGATAGTAGCTCTGCTGGTCTTTTCCAACTTTTCTTTTTTAAGTGCAATATTGAGAATTATTTTAGAAATGTGTAACTCTAAAGTAAACCTTGCTTTTGAAAAATGAAATTGTTATACATGAATGAGGGTTATAATAATAGCAGAATTTCATTGTTAATAAAAATAAATTTGAGAACTAATAGTTTCTTTGTTTCACATCCATGCATGTGACCCTCACAACTATCATGAGAGGGGAGAAACACAGGTCAGTTCTCTCTTTAAATGACCCTTTCAAGGTTACATCACATAGCTGTAAGAGAACTGAGGTCCAACAGAAGACAGTCTTTCAGGTTGCACTGCTTCAGATTTCTCCTGACTAAACTTCCTTAAGTACTATGACTTGTATTATGGTCTGTTTAAACAAATAGAGCTTCAAGATTTGACTTCTCCAGGAGTCAGCGGTTCTAGAAATATATTCGTGTTCTTGCCATTTCACCTTGGAAGCATACATTTTACCTTGGAAGTTCACTCTGTAGTTGCACTGAGATTTACAGGTCTGTGTGTTCTTTGTGATGAGAAGGCCTACTTGCAAAGCTGTTCTTCAGAGCTTACCCATTCTGTTATATTTCTCCAGGCCAAGGCTCTCAGAATCACCCTGGCCAGACTCCAGAACCTGTGTATCTTACAGTTAGAAGCATTGTCTACATTTAACAGGCTGAAAAATAATTTTGAGTAAGAGGTTAGATTAATAAAGGAAGTTTCAGTTTTATGCATAAGCAAATAATCTTACAGTGTTAAAAGAACCCCCTCCTTGAGCATTTATCAGTATTAACAGTAAGATCACATTATTATTTTAAAAAATAATTATGACTCAGAAAATAAATATTTATGGGTCATGTTTCTGTATTTTCTTTTAATCTGTAATTTAAAACATGAAGTTATTTCAAGGAGTGTTTTTGGTTATTAGAATGTTTGGCTGTGTTATGATATTCCATTTAAATTTAATTTCAATAACGACAAAGCAAGAATCTTGAATTTTAGGGTCAACAATATAGTCTAAGAAATTCAAATCCATTAGGAATGCTTCCTAGTCAATATTTTGTTTTTCAAACAAGGTTATGGACTCTTTTAAATTAATCTAGATATTGTAAAAATAGGTTCAATTGCCACTGGGTTTATGTGAATGATTATAGTAGACTAATGAGTTAATCAGCAGCCCATTCTAACCGATGATATATTAGATCAAATTGCTTTATCTGCCTGGGCTAGTTTTCTTTTCTCTTTTATTGAGTGTAGTAATTTCTGTTTATAGCAAATGTTACTCAGTTTTAATTATGTCAATTTTTCTGAAGTATACCGTTTTAGAACTTTGTATTAGAGAAAACTTCCAACTCACATGACGAGGATAGTACAACAAACCACCATGTATTTATTGTCCTGTATCAGTGACTATTATCCATTACAGAAAATATGCATTTACTGGGTGTCTCAGTGCATCATGGCACAGCTGTGGGCACTACTGATTAGGAGTCCAGCTAGAGAGAGTATGGGCAGAGCACACATCAGAGGGAATGTGTGGGGATGACAGAAAATAGTTCATTGAATGGCTATATTCTTTCCCTATTTAATGGGCAGTTGGCTTGTTTTCATTTTTTCCTAACACAAACAGGCATCATGGCAGTAAACATGCTTAGATGTAAATCTTTGCCTACTTGTGTATTTCTGTAGTATAATGGAGGAAACATCTAAATATGAAGGGAGTTTGGATATTTTCATTCCCCACTATGAATATATTGCTATAAACTGATAAATTTTAGCACATTTCCTTTTTCTTAGAAGTTCTAGGGTAATTATTCTCAATGGAAATATCTTTATTGGGATTATTTTAATAAATGCTAGCTGCCACAGCAGACAATCAGAAATCTCTGTGGCTTAACATGATAACAGTTAATCTCACCAAAGTGTAACATGGGTTGGCGGGAGTCTACTCCATTTGCTGTCTCAGGGATATAGTCTCCCTCCAGCTTATAGCACTGGTGTCCTGGGCCCAGCAAGAGCAGGATGGAGGCACCTCACCAACTCTTATGCATCACCTCTGCTCATGTTCCCATCTGAATCATTCACTTCATGGGAGGCTGAGAATGCTGTGGGAGCCCTTTGATATTGGTGAACACTCTGTCTCCTCGCATCCTCCAGTAGTTAAGAAAGGGGCCATTGTATATTGGATTGCCCTCACTCTCCAGCCCACATAACACATATCCAAAACACATGAAGTCTTCGCCCACCAAGGGATAGGAGGTTTGTGATCAAGTTTAGACTCCCCTTGTCTTAGCATCCTTCTTAACTGGCCATGTTAGCGTGGCTTTTCCAAGGATTCTCTAGAAAACTGGCATCAGAGCCTTTTAAGGACTGGATTTGGTATCATTTCAGTTTTAATGTCAATATTCTTTTTGTTATTACTTTAAATATATTTTATTAAAAAAAATTTAGACATGTAAAAAATTGCAAAAATAGCATACAGGGTACCTGTATACCTTCACCTAGCTTCCCCTAATATTAACATCTTTCATAACCATAGTGTAATAATATAAAGCAGGAAATTAACATGAATTCAGTAATTATCTACATATCTTATTTGAAGTTTGTCAAAGGCAGCACTTTTATAATTGTTCTCAGGTTCCTGTTCGTACATCCCTCATGGATATACCTTGCCCCTGGGTACACCTCATGGTCTCTTGTAGCTCACAGGAACCCCTTACTTTATAAATGAGCAGTATGAACTGAGAATCTCCCAAAGGACCCCAGTCTGGGCCCCACTGCTGAGTTAACATGTAACCTAGCATTTGGACTTTTGTGTTTTATTCATTACTACTTAGTTGCTTAAGGATTCCCTTCTGACTCACTGTGGGGAAGTGAGAACTAACTCAGAGGGCTTGCCCTAATTGTGGTTTATGAATGTTTGGGTTATAATTCCTAAGATCTGAGCAACAGACTTCAGAGAAATGGATAGAAAGTGAACTTAATGTCACACAAACATATCTGAAAATCCATGTTATTGTTAGAAAAAACTTGAATTATAAATACTTGGATCCTAGTGTTTTAAAATAAGGTTTCTTCATTTGCATTATGTCTACCTACATAAAGCTATTATTTATTAAGCACCTTTCCATGAATATCTTGGGAAAGAACATTCCAGGAAGAGCATAAAGTTCTGGGATGTATGTGTATTTTCTTAAAGACTTAACTATCAGTCTAAATATCAAACTGTACCCCAATCTCTCTTCTATCTATACTTAATTTATTTTTATTTTTTTATTTTTATTTTATTTTTCATCATCGTCTAACCCCCTTATACCCTCTTCCTTCATGCACCCTCCAACCATCCAGCCCCCTCAGTCACCACACTGTTGTCTGTGTCCATGAGTTCTTTCTCTCATTTTTAAACATATATTTTATTGATTATGCTATTACAGTTGTCCCATTTTCCCCCTTCACTGTACTCCACCCTGCACACCCTCTCCCACCCACTTCCCCCCCTTTAGTTCGTGACCATGTGTCATAAGTTCTTTAGCTTCTACATTTCCCATACTATTCTTACCCTCCCCCTGTCTATTTTCTACCTACCATCTATGCTACTTATTCTCTGTATCTTTTCCCCCTCTCTCCTCCTCCCACTCCTCCGTTGATAGCCCTCCATGTGATCTCCATTTCTGTGGTTCTGTTCAAGTTCTAGTTGTTTGCTTAGTTTGCTTTTGTTTTTGCTTTAGGTGTGGTTGTTAATAATTGTGAGCTTCCTGTCATTTTACTGTTCATATTTTTTATCTTCTTCTTAGGTAAGTCCCTTTAACATTTCATATAAGGGCTTGGTGATGATGAACTCCTTGAACTTGACCTTATCTGAGAAGCACTTGATCTGCCCTTCCATTCTAAATGAAAGCTTTGCTGGATAGAGCAATCTGGGATGTAGGTCCTTGTCTTTCATGACTTGGAATACTTCTTTCCAGCCCCTTCTTTCTTGCAGGGATTCTTCTGAGAAATCAGCTGATAGTCTA
>CM052547.1:57785683-57810273 GCA_028533065.1 Trachops cirrhosus | reverse complement strand
AAAAAAAAGGTGTAGGGAAGAAAAAGGATAAAATTAATTTTTTTAAAATTTTTATTAGGAACATACAAAGTCAAATACTTATGAACCAACTCCCAAAATGCCAAGAGGACATGCACTAGGAAGAAGGAACATTTGGAAGAGGAGCATAAAATGCATGCTTCTTTCATTTTTCTTTTCAATTGGGGTCATTTCTTTTTTTTTAATGCTTGGTTATTCTGTTTCAGTTGTCCCAATTTTTCCTCCTTTGCCCTCCTCTATCCAATCTGCCCCTCCCCCCCAGCTCCCACAATCAGTCCCCACACCACTGCCCATGTCCATGGGTCATCCATACTTTGACTAATCCCTCCCCCTTCTTTCCACCATTCTCCCCCATCCCCCTTTCCTCTGTTAGCTGTCTGTCTGTTCCCTGTTTCATGTGTGTTTCAAAGAATGACCTCTGCAAAGGTCTCCCAGTGAGCCAATTTCCACAGGAGGCCACCAGAGTGGCAGCAGAGGCTGCAATGAGTCTGAGAGCAGCTCTCTAGCAGCCCCTTCTGGCCAAGGCCAAAGGAATAGAAGGAACCCTGGGGAAATGGAAATCCTGGGGCAGGGGAGGGAAAGAGAACACATCAAAATAGTAATTCCATTACAGGGAGATCTAGTGACAGTTAAACCACTAGAGCTTTGCCATATCCCTCTGCTGAAACCAGTACCTTGTGTGATGTGGCAAGCAGGGAGGTCAGTACATGAAAGAACTTCGGATAAACTGAAGAAAGAAAAGACTCCAGGATCAGCACAGCTGTTGGTAAAATAGTTTTCCATGACAGCCAGTGTTAAGATCTTGACCTCTTTAAACTAAGATAGAGAGTTACAGTAGACACATATCCAGTAAGCTTGCAGATCTTGAATATGTGCAAGTGGGGGCTTTATTTCCTTTAAGAACTATGCAAATGCAGTGAATGCCCTGCTGCTTTATTTAAGTCTGTAAGAGAGGAAAATGACTTTATTTTATGGTATTTGTTTCAATTGTTAAGATTTAGTTTTCATGTGGTTTCTCAGGTCAAGTTCCATGCTGACTTGTGATCCAACAACCTCATGGTAAATAAAAGGCCATGAAACACAGGCTGAGGGAGACTACTATAGCAGCAAGAAGTCTTATTCACATCAGGCATGGGCAAGAGTCACTACTTCATTCTTACTCCATCCCAGACACACACATACAGTAATTCTCAAAATGTTAAAAAGATGAATATTCCCAACAATGAGTAGTTGCTAACATTTTATGGGCTTATTCCTGTGCTAGTCACTATGAAACATACAAAAAAGTATAAACAAGTATAAACAAGGACCCCTGGCTCAAGAAGACTGGAAAGGCAAGACTGAATCACTGTAAAACAAAGATGGAACACTGCAGGACAGCACACTGCTAACTGCTAGCATGCCTAAATACCCACAGAAAGGAAAATCCCGTGCATATAGAAGTCAGTGTAGAAAAAATTGTGGTAGAAGTTAGACCTGAGCTGGTTCTTAAGGAAGGTCTGGACCTCTGGACCTAAGTAAGCAACACAGACAAGAAAGGACTCAAGGCAATCCAGTTACCACACGTGATCTAGAGAGAGAACTATGAGCCAGAACAGCTCATAAGAAAAATAGGTAAAACTGAATCAAGATTAAAAAACAAACAAATACTTCTGTCCTGAGACTCCAGCTTCTGCCCAACATGGAGCACAAGGAACCAGACTTACCCTCCCACCAGAACCAAAAAAAGAAAGACAAGACAAACATAAAAATTATTTTCAAGACACTAGACACAAAGCAACAAAGGACAGTGATCTCTGAGATGGGAAACAAACAAGGTGAGACTTCAGTGGCCCCAGTTGACCATCTTGAGAGAGTTTCCAGGCTGCAGTACAGACAGGGGAACTCCCTTAAGTAGAGAAGATGAAATTGGGAGTCCTGGACACCAAGGGAGCTAAAGTGTTCAGGGCAGAGTCCTGGAAAAGACATAACTGCACATAGCTCCTGTAGGTGAAGAAACTACTCAAGAAGGGAAAGAACCACTCAAAAAGATTGGAGGTTACAGTGCCCAGTGCTCACACAGTGCTGGGAATAGTGCCTGTTCCCAACAGCCAGACTGGAGAACCTCATAAGCCATGGGGCAGTGGGTAGGGTGCTGAGAAAGGGAAAAATTAATTAGCTCTAGGCTGAGCAATGCTCTGGCCTCAGTAAATCATAAAAGGAAGATCAATAAGAATCACACTGATTTTAAGTAACTTAACTAAAATTTCAAGAACATAGGAATACAAAAATATCCAGTACCCAACTAAGTAAAAACTCTTTGAAATCTGTCCAAATTTCTTAACCCATAAATGTCAAAAGGAGAAAACACAGGCCATTACTCTCTACTAACTCAGCATAGGAAGACATGTGGCTTTGGTGGCCCTGTCTTTTAGGGCCAGAAAGCAGGTAAATAAGCAATCACATCTGTAATGTTTGCCACTGTCAGCCACCTCCATTTAAGGTTGTTGTTTGAGAAGCAGTGAGTGAGTCTTTTTCTACCATAATCTATGCTATAGGTAAGTCTTAAGTATTCAATTGTTTCTAGGGATGAAACAATTTAAAATAATTGAGGCACTAATTTTTCCTTTTATGTTTTATAAAGCTTATTTTATTGAATAAAATTCTAGGTCATGAGATATAATTTTATTAGAAAGGTCAATCTTATAAAAATAAACTGACTGATTATTAAAGATTTGAGTGAGATTTATAAATCTTTGAAGTAATTTTAAACAAGCAGCTTATTTTGTATGTTAATCTTTAACAAAATAAACACTGTCACTATTTATCTTCAAACTACCCATAAAAAATATTTTAATAAGGTTGTAAAAGTATAATGCCATTTTTTATTTTGTCAAAAGCTCTATTTTTTTGTGAAAGAGTTTTGATATAGATTTACTTTATAAAACTAAATTTATATATAGTTTAAATAGAAAACTTCTTGTTATTATTTATTGCATTATTGTTCCTATAATACATTTCTATATTAATAATTATTATTTGTATGATGTTATTATTTTCTATTGTTTCTATTACAGAGAGAATATAAAGTATGGTAACTGATTTCTCAGTTCTATCCAAATTTCTGATTTTAGGATGAATAACCCAAACTGATATTCATAATGAAGATGACCGTATGTTGTGGTTTGCCCAGGACAATAATAATTTACAGCTACTGTCCCCTTCACACTCAAAAGTGCCCCAAGTCTGGACAATATGTTGCAGGGCTGCTCTATTCATAATGGAAGTGAGCACAATGTGCTTTCAAAAGTGATCAGATCCTCAAATATGAGCAGAATAAGTAATTTACCCTAATACACACTAGAATCAAAAATAAGATGAGGATGAAGGCCCAAAGTTTCCTAGTTGTGCTTTTTCTATATGGTTTCCCAGGAATTTCAAAGAAAAAGATACGCAAAAATGAAAATGTCGCACCCCTCCATAGCCTCTACCTCCTGATGTAAGGTGGCCTAGTAAGTCTTTACCAGATTCTTCCATTCCCTTTGTTCTACTGTAAGGTTCCCCAGGGAAACTTTTAAGATTTTTATGCCAAGTCTATACTAAGCATTATAAATTGCACTTCACGTACATTTAATTTATAAGAATTCAGCTACCTGACACTAAGAAAAAAAAGGAAAGAAATTATGATTCCCATAGGTCCAGGCAATGGAGAGGGGATGCACAACCTGACCATCTGAGGATACCTGTGGATAGAGCCCCCAAGTCTCAGGCACAACTATGACCCTAGCCTGCAGGGGCTAGATAGGTAGGTTATAAGGCTGCTTCGACACATTCCAAGAAGAAACCAAAGAAGGGATGGAGAGTCACAGACAAATTAACCACAGGAGAGTGAAGGGAATAATAACATGTTTATCCAAACGTGAGGACTATGAGGAAGAAGAGGAATGGTGGCCACATGAGTCACCATCAACGACCCTTTATGGATTTCACATGCACACTGGGACACACCACAAAGATTTATATAAATATGGTAATTATTACTGTAGAGGCTGTCCATAAAAAACCATAGGCTTCTTGAGACATTTTTCTGGGTCACTTGGGCAATATCCAATTTCCACATTATGTGATGACTGGAAACTGACCTATGCTCAGAGGAGAGCTGGCCACTAATTTGCATCCCCATATTTGTCACCAAGGATATGTGAAATCAAGGGACTCAAAATCAACACCTGCATGAGATTAGGAAGGTATAGCCACATGCATAAAGGCTGAGTGTGAGAAGTGCTGCCTGCAAAGGAGGCAGCTGAGACTCCAAGGTGACAACTGCTGCCATCAAGCTATTCTATGTAGACCTAGAGTATCCAGATTCTTGGATTTAGAGAGAAAAGCTAAAAACCTGAACTTTTAAAAATGATGCTCCCTGTTTGTAACTTTTGGTCTCTAATATTCAGGTCACCATGCTTATTCAATTATATTCAATTAATACAATATGTCTGTACTGCCCATGGTCCCTGAGAGAATATCTTGGGCATCCACTCTGCCTGATCATCCCCCAAAATAACATTAAAGTCCATCTTCAAAGCCTTAAAACAGTATTTTTCCAAGCACAACAGGCCTCAGGTAAGCAGCAAGCTGGGTGAGCACTACACAAACTACAGAGTTGTGGAGGTAAAAAATAAAGCATGGGGCAAAAGTAAGTTTACAGTTGTTTGTATGGAAAATAACACAATAACAAACACCAATATAATAATAAACTGTGATCACATACTCACAACTGTAAACCTACTTTTGCCCTACCCTGTATATGCTACACTCAGACCTCCACAGACCTGATGCAATCTCAAGGTAAATGAGTCCATTTCCAAGGAGACATGAGCTCTCCTCTCACCAGAGAAACACAACAGCCAAAGGGCAGCAGGAAGACCATGTTTAACCATCAAGTACAAAAAAACAGTACCATCAAAGAGTGTAGGTATAATTATCCTAATTGGGCAGAGAGAACCTTGGAGGTGCTGCCCTCTCCCTGACAGTGCTTCCTAATTCCATATACCTGGACAGGTACAGGCACACGCTGGCTCCAGGAAGACAACTTGCCCACCCCACATATCTGAGCAAGGATCAAATGCCAAGAGCAGGGTGAGGTCACATCACTTACAGAAGCTCCCTGGAACTTCTGTTAGGAAATAGAAATTGCTAGGAAGGAAAATATCATTCTAAACTTGCAGGACAGCAGGGGGTTTGACTGATGTGTTTCTGAGTAACTTTTAACTATGAGTCCATTTTTATGTAATGATTGAGAAAGGTTTGATGATGCCCTTTGAAAGGAAAGCCAACATCTTCCAAAAGATCAAAAATATCCCTGAGTAAACCGGGACTTTATTTTTTGTGTATATTTCTTTTCAAAGTGTCTTATTCTGTAACAAAGACCACAAAATAATATACTCTGTACATTGTTAAGTCTTCCTTTCAAAGTGTGTGAAGACCAAAGGGTTCTGAACCAGTGGTCTAACAGAAAGTCTTTTTTTCCCAGAGGTGGTAAGCGGAATGGCTTCAGAATTTACATGTGGAAGGGGCTTTGCAGTGGCAATTCAGCTGAGGAAGTAAGGGAGGATGGATAACCCTTTGTCTTGAAGCTGCATCTTGAAAGCAGCTTATAGGACTGGTGGAAACCACAGGAAATAAGGGATTAATTATCCCAAGCCACTCTTACTACCATCACTGGGGCAGGTGAGAGGGGACTACATTTTTACCGTGACAGTAATGCTGGAAGAGAATGCTCTCTAAGTCAATGCTGCTCAAAGTAAGGGCAACAGATCACTGTCTGCCCCAAACTGTTTGTGCAGGTCTGTGAGGAAATAAGTATGTATGGACAGAATGTTCAGAGATTTTTGCAGCAATTCGACACTGCTGTGCCTTTCTGTAGTATTCATCCCCAATAGATTGGACATGAAAAACAATATTAACAGAAAAAAACAAATACAACTACAAAAAATCTGACCCTTCTCACCCACAGTTAGAGAAGCACCACTCTAAACAATCCATTGCCTTCAGTGTGCTCTCCTAAGGCATGCAGACAGACCCTGTCCTTAAGATTTAGACTGTAGGCTAAATAAAACTGTAGAAGTGGGTGGCCTCGTGATCCTAAAATATCCAGAAGTCTCCTTAGAGTTTACAAGAGTGGGAAAGGCCCCAGGGAATCACTAACACTGGAAAAGATAAGATGAGCCTGTGTTATTGGGGAAAATGAGTCTGAATTTGAAATTGGGCCAAAAGATTTCTGGGTACTTTTTCAGTGTTGTTCAGGAACACAGTCTATCTAGCAAGCCTGACCTGATTCTCAGTGAATGTAACTTGTGTGATTTACTTACTGATTAGGGCCCAGACCCTAAAAAGTTACATATTAGAAGACTGAGAAACTGCAAATGAGTGCTACAGAAACAGACAGAAATCCCAAAGATTACCACCTGATGGCCATTAAGCAATTTGTATTTACCTCAGAAAACTTACTCTAACACTCTGTAGCTGACCATTCATTCCCATCAGACTCTCATAGACTCCCCTGATCCCACTGCCATTCGACTGGCTTGCTCATTACTGAATTAATTAAATCTTTGATACCTCCTCACTATCCATTTGTATGAGAGTCAGGTTTTACCTTTCTAAAAATTATAATTCAACCATTAATGTAAAAAACTGTTTTCCCTCTGACCTCTCTTCCTCTCTGTAGCAATGGATACATTGTATGTGACCTACCAATAGAATAAAATTATCAGTTAGAATAAAGAGACATAAAGAAACACTTTTTAAATGAAAAAATAACTTCATTTGAGGAAAAATCTTGAAACACTCATTGCTTTCTTTAAAATGACTAACCCAACAAGCCAGTCTCATCAGTAGAACCACCTCCCTGTATATAGAAATATTATTTCAACAAAATTTATTTCAACAGTAAGTCACTTTCTTGCTCTTGAGATCAAACACTTTAATATATCAAATAATCTTCATGTGGTTTTCCCATAATACACCATCATGAGATGTGGAGAAAGATGTGTAGATAGAAGTTCACAGTTTACAATTAAGATTTTAGTCACTTTAATCTCAAAGTCCTGAGCAGCTTACATGTATGGGGACACATACACCCACACAACTTCCTCACTTTTTGTTGAGAAAAATTCCCAACTGTCCCTAAGGAAAATTCCCTTTTGTTGAGACCTAGAGGCAGCCAATACCACTCTATGTAAAGATGTACTTTCTTTGTTCACCAGATTACCCTGACATTATTTAAAGCCTATAGGCCTTAAATCAATGCAATAGAAACATGACAGAAACTACAAGTAAGAGCCACATATGTAATTTTAAATTTTCTAATAAATGCATTAAGAAAGGTTAAGATAAAATTAAGTTTAATATGTTATATAACCAATATAAAAGTTACTAATGAAGAGATCCAAGATGGTAGAGGAGTAAGTGGAAGCTACACCAATCTCTTACCAGGACCAATCTGGAATTACAACTAAATTGTAGAGAAATAATCCTGAATAACCAACTGGACATTAGCTGGAGAGAAGCCTTATAACCACAGACAGATGGAAGAAACCACTTCAACACAACAAGACTGGTAGGGAGTGCAGAGGAGACTCGAAAAGGCTAGCTGGGCTCCCATGTTCAGCAGCTGAAGTTCCAGAGGGGTATTTCAGTGGCTGAGGTGGGGTTCCCCCCCGAGAAGTGTGGGGTCTAAACCCCAAGCTAGGCTCCCCAGCCTACAGCACCAGGAACAGAAAGGAACCCAGATAACATCCAGCTGTAAACAGCACCAAAGTTTCTGTCTGCCAGGAAGAGACAGCTGGAGACTCAGAGAGGCTCACAAAGGGCCAACACACAAAATTTTATTTACAGCCACTTACTCTGGGATCTGGCAGAGGGAAAGCAGAGTGAACTAGAGATGACTGAAGAGAGTCTGGGGATGGTAGTTCTGGGGAGAAAACTGAAGGAAAAGCTGCCATTATCTTTACTACAGGGGCCACCTTTCTCAAGTAGAGCAGTCCTCTCCAAGTGGCATCAGACTCAGGGGAAGCAATAGCCCTGCCCACAGGAATTACTCTGCCACATCCCATGGTGCTTAAGTCACGCTGCTGATCACAGCTTGAGGCTATATCGCTGATAAGTTTAACAACTAGGGTGGAAAATACAAAGAAGCAACCAAAATGGGAAGACAGACACCAAATGAAAGAATTTCATTTGACACCAGACTGAACTACATGAAATGGAGGCAAGCAATTTATCAGATAACAAGTTTAGAGTAACAATTACAAGGATACTTACTGCATGAAAAAAGAAAAAGAAACCATAAAAAAGGACCAGTCAGAAATAAAGAGTGCAATATCTGATATAAAAAACACACTGGAAGAAATAAACAGTAGGTTAGATGAAGCAAAGGATCGAATCAATGATTTTGAAGACAAGGTAGAGAAAAACAACCAGGCAGAGCAGCAAAAATAAAAAAGAATTTTTAAAAATGAGGAGAACTTAAGAAACATGGACAACATGTTTGGACAACATGAAGCATAGCAATATCAGCATCATAAGAATACCAGCAGGAGAAGAAAGCAAGGAAGGGATCAAGAACCCACTTGAAGAAATAATGACCCCAAAATTCCCTAACATGGTGAAGGAAAAAGACACACAGATGTAAGAGGCTCAGATAATTCCAAGCAAGTTAGACCCAAAGAGGCCTACAGCAAGATACATCACAATTAAAATGACAAGGCTTAAAGACAAAGAGAGAATCCTAAAAGCTGCAAGAGAAAAGCAGGTAGTTACATACAAGGAAGCACCAATTAGACTGTCATCTGATCACTCAACAGAAATATTCCAGGCCAGAAGGGAGTGGCATGAAATATTCAAGGTGAGAAAAAGCAAGTACCTACAACGAAGGCTACTTTACCAAGAAAGGTTATCATTTAAAATCAAAGGAGACATAATGAGCTTCCCAGAGGAGAAAAAGCTAAAGGAGTTTGTTAACAACAAACCAGTACTATAACAAATGTTAAAGGGCTTGCTTTAAGAAGAAAAAGAAAAAAACAAAACAGAGGAAAATAGTCTAATAATAAAATGACACTAAATATGTATCTATCAACAATCACCTTAAATGCAATTATGTAGGAGAACATTCTATGTGGCGTGGGCCCAGCTCCCACTTGGAGATGGACAGGACCCACACCCATGGATAGGTTCTCCCATGGGGAATCAGGCCTGCAATGTACCTAGGACACTTTGAGACTTGCTTTTGCTAAAACTCCCTCACCATGAATTAAGGCAACAAACATTTACTGCAAAGTAACTTCCTAAAATCCATGCTAAACCTTCCAAGGATGAATGTAACCAGTTCAACCAAGATTACCCTACCCAGCAAAGCTATCATTTAGAGTGGAAGGACAGACAAAGTGCTTTCCAAACAAGGTAAAGCTAAAGGAGTTTGTCATCTCCAAGCCCTTATTATATGAAATGTTAAAGGGACTTACATAAGAAAAAGAAGATGACTTTTCTCTTTGCATTTGCAAATATCCTTCTTCTGTGATGTGATTAGCGGCATCATCTCCTTTGCTTTCTGTAAAAGGTGACCACCTAAAGCCAACCTGTCCATAGTAAATCAGGACCATCATGTAATGTGCTGAGAAACCCAATAAAGGCCGGTCACAGCAAGGACCGTGGCTTTTGCTCCCATTGAGAGAAAAGCCATGCTCATCCTTTTCTTCCACAGGACTCAGTAGTCTGTGTGAACGTCTCGTGTCTCATCCACAATGTGGCGGACCCCATGAGCCAGGGCCCACATCACAATTGGCTTAAATGCTCCAACCAAAAGACAAAGGATAGCTGAATGGATAACAAAACAAGACCCAAATATATGCTGCCTCCAAGAGACCCACTTCAAGTTGAAAAATACACAGTTGAACATGGGTCAGATTGAAAAATACACACTAACTAAAAGTAAAGGGATGGAAAAGATATTTCATGCAAATGGAAAAGAAAAAGAAGCTGGGGTAGCACTACTTATATCTGACAAAATAGACTTTAAAACCAAGGCTATAAGAGCCTTGTAAGAGAAAAAGAAAGTTACTACTGAATGATAAAGGGGGAACAATCTAACAAGAGGACATAACCCTAGTAGACATATATGCACCCAACATAGGAGCACCTAAACATGTAGGGCAAAACTTTTTTTAAGTATATTTTATTGATTATGCTATTACAATTGTCCCCATTTTTGCCCCCTCTGACTGGTTCTCCCTTCCCCTCCAAAATACCCCCTCTTAGTTCATGTCCATGGGTTGTGCATGTAAGTTTCTTGGTTTCTCCATTGACTATACTGTTCTTAACATCCCTCTGTTTTGTACCTACCCACTTATGCTTCTACATCCCTATACTGTTTTCCCCATTCTCCCCATTCCCCCTTCCAGCTGATAACCCTCCTAATGATCTCCATATTTATGATTCTATTCCTGTCCTACTTGTTTGCTTATTTTTTAGATTCAGTTGTTGATAGTGGTGAGTTTGCTGTCATATTACTGTTCATAGTTTTCATCTTCTTTTTCTTATGTAAGTCCCTTTAACATTTCATATAATAAGGGCTTGGAGATGACAAACTCCTTTAGCTTTACCTTGTTTGGAAAGCACTTTATCTGTCCTTCCACTCTAAATGATAGCTTTGCTGGATAGGGTAATCTTGGTTGTAGGTCCTTGCTTTTCATCACTTTGTATAATTTTTACCAGTCCCTTCTTGCCTGCAAAGTTTCTCAACTCTCTGCTTTTCTCTTGCTGCTTTTAAGATTTTCTCTTTAGCTTTAACCTTTCTGCATTTTAATTATGATGTGTCTTGGTGTGGACCTCTTTTGTCCAACTTGTTTAGGACTGTCTGTGCTTCCTGGATTTGAATGTCTATTTCTTTTGTTAAATTAGGGGAGTTTTCTTTCATTATGTTTTTAAACAACTTTTCAACTTCTTGCTCTTCCTCTTCTCCTTCTGAATCCCTATGATTCAGATGTTGGAGATGTCCCAGAGCCTTCTTAAACTCTCATTTGTTTGAATTCTTGTTTCTTCATTTTATTCTGGTTGAATGTTTATTTCTCCTTTATGTTCCAAATCATTGATTTGGATCCTGGCTTCCTTCCCTTCGCTGTTGATTTCCTGTGGATTTTTCTTTATTTCCCTTAGTAGAGCCTTCATTTCTTCTCTTATGCTTTTGCCGTATTCAATGAGATCTTTGGTTATTCTGACCACCAGTGTTTTGAACTCAGTGTCTGATAGGTTGGCTATCTCCACATCGCTTATTCTTTATTTGGAGTTCTATTCTGTTCCTTTATTTGGGACATATTTCTTTGTCTCATTATTTTGGCAGCTTCCCTGTGTCTGTGTATTAGGTAAAGCTGCTTTGATTCCATTTTAGCATGCCTGTTAAGTCATATGTGGTGGAGCCTTGGTTATTCTCCAGGGCAGAGCAACCATGGCTCCATGTGTGGGGAGGGGTAAAAGAGGGGACAGTGCAACTTGCTGTCTGATTTCTGGGGACTTACCTGGCCCTTGCCCCATTTCCAGTCACTTCACCCACTTCCCTATGTGAATGGCGCCCCTCCTGCTGCTGTCCTGGTTGTGGTTCCCAGAGTGGGTGGATTTGCATATATACTGGCAGTTTCTTCCACTGCCCCACCGCCAACGGGTTTTCAGCCAGAAGTTATTCAGCTTTATTTTTCTCAGCACAGGAGCCCTGGGTTGCATGTTCTGGCCTAGGACTGGGCTCACTCACTTACAAGGTGTTCTCCTGATTTTTATCTACCACATCTGAATGTGGAGATGAGTATTCTGCTGGCCACTGCCATCTCACCACCTTCTACCCCTGGCTTGCTGTCACCACACTGAGTCCTCTCCAAACCAAGTCCCTGTATCCACCCCTCCTACCAGTCTAGTTGATTATGGCCTCTCAAACTCCTTGGTTGTCAAACTTTCTGTACAGTTCTGGGTGTTTTTCTAGGTGATTTTTTGTGAGTGTTTTTTAAGTTAGTTGTGTTCCTTCTTACGATTGTGCAATGAGGTGAGGAGTGTCTACCTGCATCTTATAGGACAAATCTTGATGGATATAAAGGGATAGATCAACAGAAATACAGTGATTTTTGGATATTTTACACCCCACTGACTTCAATGGGGAGATGTTCCAGACAGAAAATCAACAAGGAGACAATGGCCTTAAATGACAGACTAGATAAAATGAATTTAATTAATATCTTCAGAGCATTTCATCCCAAAGAAGCAGAATACGTATTTTCAAGTGCACATGGAATGTGTTCTAGGATAGACCACATCTTAGGACACAAAACAAGTCTCAATAAATTTAAGAACACTGAAGTCAATATCAAGCAACTTCTCTGACCAAAATGCTATGAAACTGTAAATCAGTCACAAGAAGAACACTGAAAAATACACAAGGACATGAAATTTAAATAATAATGTTATTAAACAATGAATGGGTCAAAAACGAGATCAAGAAAAAAAATCAAAAGATACCTTGAATCAAATGAAAATGTGGACACAACAATCCAAAATCTGATGGACAATGGGAAAGCAACCCTAAGAGAGAAGAAAAAGCTCAAATAAACAATCTAACTCCACACTTAAAGGGACTTGGAAAACAACAGCAAACAAAACCAAAAGTGAGTAGAAGTAAAAAAATAATAAAAATCAAAATTGAAAAAAATGAAATAATGACTTAAAAAATGATACAAATCATCAATGAATCCAAGAACTGGTTCTTTGAAAAGATAAAAGATTAACAAACCTGTAACCAGACTCATCAAGAAAAAAAAGAGAAAACACCCAAATAAACAAAATCAGAAATGAAAGAGGAGAAATAACAACTAACACCAAAGAAATACAGAAGATTGTAAGAAAATATTATGAACAACTCTATGCCAACAAACTAGACCACCCAGATGAAATGAATAAATTCCCAGAAACATATAATCTTCTAAAACTAAATCAGGAAGAATCAGAAAATCTGAATAGACAGATTACAGCTAGTGAAACTGAAATATTAACCAAAAAACTCCCAGTACACAAAAGCTCTGGACCTGATGGCTTCACAGGAGAATTTAACCAAACATTCTGAGGGGAACTAATACCTTTCATTTTTAAACTATTTAATAAAATTCAACAGGAAGGAAGGTTCCCAAACTCATTTTACAAGGCCAGTATTACCTTACTTCCAAAACCAGATGAAGACACTGCAAAGAAAAAGATTATACACCAATATCCCTAATGAACACAGACACTAAAATCCTCAACAAAATATTAGCAAACTGAGTACAACAGTACATCAAAAACATCAAACACCATGATCAAGTGGGATTTATTCCAGGAATGCAAAATTGGTACAACACTGATAAATTAATATATATGATATACCACATAAAGAAAATAAAGGATAAAAACCACATGATCATATCAAATAGATGCAGAAAAAGCATTTGATAAAATCATGTTCCCATTTATGATAAAAAACTCCTAGAAAAGTGGGAATAGAGGGAACATACCTAAACATGATAAAGGCCATATATGACAAACCCACTGCCAGCACAATACCCAATGTAAAAACTACAAGCATTCCCCTTAACATCTGGAACAAGACAAGGATGTGCACTTTAATTCTCTTATTAAACATACAAATTGGAAGTCCTAGCCACAGCAATCTGACAAGAAGAAAAGCATACAAATTGAAAAGGAAGAAGTAAAACTCTCATTATTTGAAGATGACATGATACTATATATACACAACCCCAAAGATTCCATCAAGAAACTACTAGTGCTGATAAATGAATTGAGCAAAGTAGCAGGATACAAAATTAATATCCAGAAATCAGCTGCATTTTTATATGCCAGTAACAAACTAACAGGGAAATTAAGAAAAGAATCCAAGTCAAACTGCTACAAAAAGTATAAAATGCATAGAAATAAATCTAGCCAAGTATGTAAAAGACCTGTACTTGGAAAACTCACTGAAGAAAGAATTTGAAGATGATACAAATAAGTGGAAGCACATATTATGTTCACGGATAGGAAGAATGAACATCATTAAATGTCCACAACACCCAAAGCAATCTATAGTATTAATGCAATACCTATCAAGATCCCAATGACATATTTCTAAGACTAGAAAAAAATGTTTCGAAAACTTACATGGAATCGCAAAAGGTCCTGATAGCAACAGCAATCTTGACAAAGAGGAACAAAGGTGGAGGAATGGTACTACCTAATACCAAACTATACTATAAAGTCATAATAATCAAAACAGCATTGGACTGGCATAAAAACAGACACATAGATTAATGAAACAGCATACAGAGTCCAGAAATACACCCACCCTTTTATAGTCAATTAATATTCAACAGGAGAAGCAAGCACATAAAATAGGCTAAAGATAGTCTATTCAATAAACTGTGTTTGGCCAGGGGGAAGCAAGATGACAGAAGACTGAATGGAAGCCACAGTAACCTTCTCCCAGGACCAATCTGGAATTACAAGTAAATTGTGGAGAAATCACCCAGAACAAACAACACAACAATAGTGAGAGAGAAGCCTTATTACCTCAGACAGACAGAAGAATCAGCTGCAGCACTAACTGACTGCACCTACACAACAGCATACAAGAAGTAGTGGGCGGAGTAACCCTCGGTCAACCAGTTGGAAGGAAAGACGCATCAAACAATGACCCAACAACAATGAAAACCCAATTACATCCAAAGGGCCAAAATGAATGGCATAAAGGGCATCCCAAGAGCATCAACACAGGAGATCAAAGACAATGCACCACTGAATTTCACAGGTCTCCTACCACAGAAGTTCAGTCCACAAACTCGAGGAGTAAAAACATCAATTTAAGAAGCACGGTATCAAGATGAGTATCACAAACAATGGGAAGACAAAGAAACAAACCCCAAGTGAAAGGAAAGGAGGAATCCTCATAAAAATGCTAAATGAAATAAGGACAGATACTGAGTTCAAAGCAATGGTTATCAGGAAGCTCAGAGTTCACATAGAATTACCAAAAAGTATAGGGAAACTACGAGGAACTTATTGCAAACTATATCAATATGAAAAAGGAAAAAGAAAGTATCAAGAGCCAAGAGGAAAAGAAGAATACAATTTCTGAAATGAAGGACAGTAAAAGGAATCAAAATAGGCTAGAAAAACAGAGGACTGAATCAGCGAGGTGGAGGACAAAGTAGAAAAACTCTCCCAGAAAGAGCAAGAAAAGGAAAAAAGACTCAAAAAGAATGTAGAGGTGTTAAGGGAGCTGCAGGATAATATGAACTGTAATAATATCCATATAATAGCAATATCAGAAGAAGAAGAGCAAGGGATAGAAAACCTGTTTGAAAGTAATGATAGAAAACTTCTCTAATTTGATGACAGTCACACAAATCCAGAAAGCACAGAGAGTCCCAATCAAGAGGAACCCAAAGGGGCCCACTCCAAGACACATCATAATTAAAATGGCAAAATTCCAAGACAGAGAGAGTTTTAAAGGCAGCAAGAGAGAAACAAGAAGTAACATACAAGGGATCCCTGATTAGTGTAGCAGCTGACTTGGCAATGGAAACACTCCAAGCCAGAAGGGAATGGCAAGGAATATTCCAAGTAATGAAAAGCAAAGGCCTGCAACCAAGACTACTCTACCCAGCAAGGGTGCCAATTAAAATGGAAGGTGAAATAAGGAGTTTCCAAGACAAAAAAAAAGGCTGAAAGAATACACCTGCACCAAATCAGCTCTGCAAGAGATGCTAAAGGGACACTGTAAAGAAAAGGAAGAAAAAGTGAGAGTGACAGGAACACTGGTACGAAAGGGGGTAAAATGGCAATGAATAAGTACCTATCAATTATAACAATAAACATGAATGGACTAAATGCTCCAATCAAAAGACATAGAGCAGCTGAATGAGTAAGAAAACATGACCCACACATATGCTGCCTAAAACAGACACACCTTAAAACACAAGACCTAAACAGACTGACAGTAAAAGGTTGGGAAAAAATATTCCAAGCACATGGACAGGAAAGAAAAGCCAGGGTAGCAATACTTATATCAGACAAAAAGAACTTCAAAACAAAGACCATAAAAAGAGACAGAGAAGGACACTTCAGAATATTCATGGGTAGAACTCTTCAAGAAGATAAAAATATGGTAACCATATACTGACCCAACATAGGAGCACCTAAACATATAAGGAAAATCTTGCAGGACCTCAAGAAATATATTGACAGCAACACACTTATGCTGGGGGATTTTAGCACCCCACTGTCAAAAATGGATAGCTCTTCCAAACAAAAAAACAACAAGGATACTGTTGCATTGAACGATGCCCTAGATCAAATGGACTTAGTTGATATATATAGAACCTTTCATCTCAAAGAAGCAAAATACACATTCTTTTCAAATGCACATGGAACATTTTCAAAGATAGACCACATGAGAGCACACAAAACAAGCCTCAGCAAATTCAAGAAAATTTAAATCTTATCAAGCATTTTCTCAGTCCACACAGGCCTGACACTAGAAATTAACAAGGAAAAAACTCAAAAACACTCAAATTCATGGAGATTGAATAGTGTGCTATTAAGCAATGAATGGGTTAAGAATGAGATCAAGAAAAAAATGAAAAATTTTCTGGAAACAAATGAAAATGAACTGATAACAGACCAAAACTCATGGGACACAGCAAAGGCAGTCCTGAGAGGGAAGTTCATAGCCATGCAGGCCTACATAAAAATAATAGAAACATTTCAAATAAACAACCTAACTCTACATCTACAAGAACTCAAGGAACAACAACAAAGACAGCCCAGAGCAGGTAGAAGGAAGGAAATAACCAAGATCAGAGCAGATTTAAATGACATAGAGACTATAAGAACAATTGTGAGGATCAAAAAATCCAGGAGCTGGTTCTTTGAAAAGATAAACAAGACTGACAAGGCTTTAACCTGACTCATCAAGAAAAAAGGGGGGAGGACCCAAATAAAAACAATCAGAAATGAAAGAGGAGAAATGACAACTGATACCACAGAAATACAAAAGATTATAAGAAATTACTATGAAGAACTATATGCCAAGAACTTGGAAAACCTAGATGAAATGGGAGAATTTCTAGAAAAATATAATCTTCCAAAACTGAATGAAGAAGAAGCAGAAAGCCTGAACGAACAAATAAAAGGTGATGAAATTGAAGCAGTAATCTAAAGACTCCTGGCACACAAAAGCCATGAACCAGACAGTTTCACAGGAGAATTTTACAAAACATTTAAGGAACAGCTAACGCCTATCCTTCACAGACTATTACAAAAAATCCAAGAAGAGGGAAGACTCCCAAACTCTTTCTACGAGGCCACCATTATCCTAATTCCAAAACCAAATAAAGACAAAACAAAGAAAGAAAACTACAGGCCAATATTGCTGATGAACACAGACACTTCCTCGGTAAAGTATTGGTAAACCACATCCAGAAATACATTTAAAAAATCATCCACCATGACCCAGTAGGATTCATCCCAGGGATGCAAGGATGGTACAACATTCTCAAATCAATTAACGTAATACATCACATAAACAAAAGACAAATCACATGACCAGATCAATAGATGTGGAAAAGTATTTGATAAGATACAGCATCCATTTATGATAAAAGCACTCAGAAGAGTGGGTGTAGAGGGAGCATACCTCAACATAACAAAGGCCATATACAAAAAACCTACAGCAATGTCTTATTCAAAGGGCAAAGACTAAAAGCATTCCCAGTAAGATCAGGAAGAAAGACAAGGATGTCCACTTTCACCTCTTCTATTCAACATAGTATTGGAAGTCCTGGCCATAGCAATCAGACAAGAGAAATAAATAAAGGCATCAAAATTGGAAAGGAGGAAACAAAACTGTCATTGTTTGCAGATGACATGATAGTGTACATAGAAAATCCTATAAACTCCACCAAAAACCAACTTAACCTAGTAAGTGAATTTGGCAAAACACCCGGATACGAAGTCAATATTCAGAAATTGAAGGCATTTTTGTACACCAACAATGAAATATCAGAAACAGAAATCAGGAAAAAAGTCCCATTTGATATAGCAACAAGAAAAATAAAGTACCTAGGAATAAACCTAATCAAGGCGGTAAAAAACCTGTACTCAGAAAACCACACAACACTGAAGAAAGAAATGAAGGAAGACACAAACAAATCGAAGCATATACCGTGTTCATGGATTGGAAGAATTAACATCATCAAAATGTCCAACAACCCAAAGCAATTTATAGATTCAACACAATCCCCATCAAAATACCAATGACATATTTCACAGATATAGAATAAACATTTTAAAAATTTATAGGGAACCATAAATGATCCCACATAGCCACAACAATTTTGAGAAAGAACAAAGTAGGAGGGATCCAATACCTGATATCAAACTATATTACAAGGCAACTGTAATCAAAACAGTCTTGTGCTGGTATAGGAAGAGACAGATAGACCAATGGAACAGAATAAGGAGTCCAGAAATAAATCCAAGTCTCTAAGGTCAATCAATATACAACAAAGAGAGAAGCATAAAATGGAGTAAAAATAGCCTCTCTACAAATGGTTATTGGAAGATCTGGAGAACAACATGCAAAACAATGAAACTCTACCACCCATTTACACCATACACAAAAATAAACTCAAGATGGATAAAAGACTTAAATATAAGTCGCTACACCATAAAAGTCCTAGAGGAGAATGAACATAGGCAGGAAAATCTCACATATTTCATGCAGTATTATTTTCACTGATATGTCCCCTAGAGCATGGGACATAAAAGAAAGAATAAACAAATGGGATCTCATCAAAATAAAAAGCCTCTGCATGGCTAAAGAAAACACCAGCAAAATGAAAAGGAAACCAACCCTACAGGAAAATATATTTGCCAATGATACCTTGGACAAGGGTTTGATCTCCAAAATATATAAAGAACTCACAGGACTCCACACCAGGAAGACAAAAAATCCAATTTAAAAAATGGGCAAAGGACCTGAACAGACACTTCCCCAAGGAGGACATACAGAGAGTCAGGAGATATATGAATGGAGGCTCAGCATCACTAGACATCAGACAGATGCAAATTAAAACCACAATGAGATACGACTTCACACCAGTCATTATGGTCATCATAAACAAATCAAGGAACAATAAGTGCTGGCGAAGTTGTGGAGAAAAGGAAACCCTAGTACACTGTTGATAGGAATGCAGACTGGAGCAGCCACTGTAGAAAACAGTATGGAATTTCCTCAGAAAACTAAAAATGGAACTGCCTTTTGACCTGGCAATTCCACTGCTAGGACTATCCCCTTAGAATCCTGAAACACCAGTTCAAAAGAACTTACACACCCCAATGTTCATAGCAGTACAATTTACAATAGCCAAGTGCTGGAAGCAACCTAAGTATCCATCAGTAAATGAGTGGATCAAAACCCTGTGATACATTCACACAATGGAATACTGTGGAGCAGAAAGAAAGAAGGAGCTCCTACCCTTTGGGACAGCATGGGTGGAACTAGATAGCATTATGCCAAGTGAAATAAGCCAGGTGGTGAAAGACAAATACCATATGATATCACCTATAAGTGGAACCTAATCAACAAAACAAACAAAATATAATCAGAGACATTGAAATTAAGAACAAACTGACAGTAACCAGAGGGGATGTGGGAGGGGATAATGTGGGAATTAGGGGGAAGGGTTGTCAAAGGACATGTATAAGGGACACATGGACAAAGCCAAAGCGTGGTAGGATCAAGGGTGCTAGATGGGGATGGCTGTGGTAGGGGGAAACAATTGTGGCGGGTGGGGGATGAAGACAACTGTACTTGAACAACAATAAAAAAAGAAAAAAGAAAAATAAATTATGTTGGGAAAATTGGACAGATACATGCAGAAAAATGACACTACACTATCTTTCTTACACCACACACAAGAATAAATTCAAAATGGTCAAAGACTTAAATGTTAGACCCGAAACTATAAAAATTATAGAAGACAACATAGGCAGCAAAATCCTGGACATAGTTCATAGCAATATTTTATCATATATATCTCCCCAGGCACGAGAAGGAAGAGAAAAACAAATGGGACGATATCAAACTAAAAGGGTTTTACATAGCAAAGGAAATCAACAAAATAAAGACACCCACAGAATGGAAGAATATATTTGCTGATACATCTGATAAGGGGTTAATATCCAAAATTTATGAAGAATTTACAAAGCTCAACATCAAAAAAAAAAAAAAAACCTTAAAAAGTGGGCAAAGAACCTGAATAGACTCTTCTCCAAAGAGGACATAGAGATGGCCAACAGACTTATGAAAAGGTGCTCAATGTCACTAATCATCAAAGAAATGCAAATTAAAACCACAATGAGTTACCATCTCACACCAGTCAAAATGGCTATCATCAAAAATCAACAAACAACAAGTGCTGGTGAGGATGTGGAGAAAGGGGAACCCTTTTCACTGCTGGTGGAAATGTGGATTGGTGCAGCCACTGTGGAAAGCAGTATGGAGATACCTCAAAAAAATTAAACATGGATCTGCCTTTTGACCAAGCAATACCTCTTCTGGGAATATATCTGAAGGAACCCAAAACACTAATTTGAAAGAACATAAGCACCCCTATGTTTGTTGCAGCATTATTTACAATTGCCAAGGTATGGAAGCAGTCCATGTGTCTATCAGTAGATGAATGGATAAAACAATTTGGGACAATTACACAATGGGATACTACTCAGCCATAAAAAAGAAGAAAGTTTTACTCTTTGTATCAATGTGGATGGATCTGGAGAAAATTTTGCTGAGTGAAATACGCCAGTCAGAGAAGACAAATATCATATGATTTCACTCATACGTAGAATCTAATGAACAAACTAAACTAACAAGGAAAATAGGGACAGACTCATAGATGGAGATCAGGATGACAACTAGTGGCAGGAGGAGGGAGCGACTGAGCAAAAAGGAAAAAGGATTCATGGACATGGACAATGGTGCAGTGATTGCTGGGGGAAGGGGGTATAAGGGACTAAATGGTAATGGAAATAATACAGTAAACATTTTTAAAATAATTTTTAAAATGTTTAAAGTTATTAGTGAGATCTGTTACCTTCTTTTTATACTAACTCCTCCAAATCCAGTGTGTACTTTATATCTACAGCACATTCAATTTGTACTAGTCACATTTAAGGAGGTGGGAGAATGTTCCATTCTCCCCAAGGTTCTGAGCACCCTCACCGAGCCACACATCCCCTAACCCTGCCCACTAATGGTAAGACACACTCATAAGACCTCTGTCTGGGAGTCTTGTGGGCCAGTGGGCTAGGTGCTGGGGCTGGAGCCTGGGCCTGGGGTCCACAGGTAAGTTCTGCCCCACCTTTTGTTCCTGAGGACCAGCAGGCCATGGAGAGGACTATGGGCAAGAGCCCTGAGAAGCTGTAACTCTTCATTTCTTCTTTGGCCAGGTACCCTTTACTCTTCTCCTTGGTTAGAAAGGAGACAGCATTAAGATGTATATGTGTGTATGCATGTACAAATGCTGAGTATTACTATGTATAGAAGATTTTCTGTGGCAAAGTCCACTTGTCCAGAGAGAAAAGAACCAGCTCTAAGATTTGCACTCAACACTAGATCAGTCTCTGATAGATCTAACACATGATGCCTTGAGGAGGCCTTCTTGTAATAGAGGGCTACAAGGTTAGCTAGAAGAGAGCCATTTACCCTTTCAGGCAACCAAGGCTCCATTTGAGTCCCTGTGCTATTATACCACCCAGTACCTTTTAACCAAAGGAGCTGGCATGTCCCCAAGATATTGACCACCTTTATATTGGTATATTTGATAAGACCAGATGCATATATGAGAAAGCAAGGGAGATTAGTCCCAGGCACAGATATTCAAGAAATAATCTCTTCTAATGCATTTAGGTATTTTACTTAGACAACAATGATATATGGTATTAAACAGCTAAAGAAGTTGTTTAAATGGAAGAACTTGAGCTTAAACGAAGTAGGTCTCTGGTTTCTCCTAATCAATTACCATGTGCTTTATCCCACAAAACTCTCATTCTAAAAAATAAGTGAAATCCTGATAATGTCTGAGGAAGCTAATAAATAGTTACCTGAAACATCAGGTGAAACATGGCAAGCCACACAGGAACAACAAAATGTGCAGGAGGCTTCCCAAGAGTAGGCACTTTCCACCTATCCTACTACCGTCAGGATTAGGCTCACCCTGCTGTTTGGCCCCCTTCAGTGTGCTGGCGCTCTTGGCTCTCTATGGGGCACACCTGATGGGCATGATGCCAACACTCAAAAATGCTTTACCTGCTGAATATTGAAACATGCAATTAAAATATGTAAATGTACCACTAAAGAGATTAACAAGAACTTAACTACAAAGGCAGCACTTCCTTTCAGAGGTTTAAAGACCAGGACAGGGCTAATTACAGAGCACTGAATCACACTGCTTCCTTGGGTAAAATTCACACAAAATTTTTTTCTGCCTAAAAATGCATTCCACTTGATCTGCCTCTGAGAGCAGAAGTAAAAGGTCATTTTGTGTGTTATTTTTTCCCTGAGATTTGCTATTAATATAGCTCATTGGAAGTAACTTCCTACATCATTGTGAAAGCTTCGAACTTCATTTTTTTAAGGGTAGTAAGTGAGTCCTCTGCCTATAAAGAAGGCCCAACATTCCTTTTCCTTTTCCAAAGTCAACCGTGATGCCCTGCACTGCTCAAAGCCGAGAACAATCCCATGTATCTGACCAGTTACCAATTTGACTGGAAATCAAAGCAAGAAGATTCTATTCCAAAAGACATTATGAAAAGGAGAAAATCTAAAGCAGTAACAAGCGATGTTTACCTTTCAATTTTTTGCCTTCCATTTACAATTATGTTCTTTATAAATAAAGAGATCTTCGCAGGTACTGAAGCGTAACAATAAATCTCAGTGCAGGAAGACAAATTCACTCCTATGAACAGAGGGCATGGCTGGCATTGGCTGCCTCTACAAGTATAATTGCCTGGTGTTACCCCTGACCTAGGAAAAGAGTTTTAAACTCTGTCATTGGTAATGGCCCTGTTATTTCCCCACTCAGAGTCAACAACTGTTAAATCTCTGGTATCAAACCACAACTGCCAAGAGTAGCTCCCTTAGCTTTTATCCTCTACGAAAAAGAGAACTGAGGAAAGCCACACACATTAAGCCAGTCCCCTTTTCCAGTACAGTCCCAGCTAAAGATGTGATCAGCCATGGTTCCACCAGCACAGACAGTCAAGGAGAAAACACTATGCATGAGAAGGGTTTAAATGGCTCAAACACCAGCAAATGAGCAGGACATAGGCTTAAACGCCAGGACACACACTTAAATATCAGCAAATGAATTTAGAATACACTGGGCTACAGAAACAAACTCTGTTATTTTTAGAACATATTTGAGATTACAATAATGCTTCTGTACTTTGGCATTTTGTTCTAACATCTCCACACTATATGAAGGGGTTCAATGTCACTATCTTGTCTAGAAAGGGAAACTACACCTGTGGCAGATGTACATCTTTCTAAACAGGTGAAGGGAGGTGGGGGCTTCTCAAGTCCCTTTGCCTTTAATTCAGTCATTATCACACAAAGATCTCCTAACACATGATGCCCACCATGACTAAGCTAACTCATTTCTGTCCACCTCCTCCTTTCCACTGAGACATCTGTGTTTGAGCTCATTATCATGTTATGAAAGTTTTCCAAAATCTACTGTGTCTGAGTATTTGATGCAGGATTTTGGCAAGAATGCTTACGGCAAAATTTGTTCCGCTGGTTCTGATACCAGAGCAGAAGGAACACTGTGCTACAGTTGCTAATGACTTGATTCAAATGGCTACCAATGAACCACATTTTTTCAAGAAGGTCTAAAACAGAGTTTTAGAGCTTCTAGAGCTGGCCAAGATGAAGGCATAGGCAGACACCCTTCACTTCCTCACACAACCAAAATGAGGATAACAAACAATCTGAAATCATTAAACAGGCAAAAATACCAGAATATCAAACTGCATGGAACTCTGACAACAAAGGAATCAAAGAAAAAATCAACCAAAACAACAAAACCAGTAAGGTGGTGGACAGAGAGAAACCATGATACTCAAGTGAAAGAAAGCAGAATGTTCAGGGAACCAACATTCCTTCATTCCAGGAAGGAAACCAGGACTCAAAGCAATGATTTGGAACAAAAGGGAAAAATAAACATCCATCCAGATCAAAATGAAGAAACGAGAATTCAAAAAAGGGAAGAGACTCTTACAAACCTCTGGGACAACCTGAAACTTTCCAATATCCGAATTACAGGGGTGCCAGAAGGACAAGAACAACAGCAAGAAATTGAAAACTTATTTGAACAAATAATGAAGGAAAACTTCCCCAATCTGGTGAAGGAAATAGACTTCCAGGAAGTCCAGGAAGCCCAGAGAGTCCCCAAGAAGTTGGACCC
>CM052547.1:57758673-57785183 GCA_028533065.1 Trachops cirrhosus | reverse complement strand
TTGCATCCAGTAGAGAAGAGATAGAGATCCTTTGGCTATGTATAGTGTTAATTGTGATCTTCCACCCCACTAGGCACTTTTTAGAAAGGATGGAAAGAAGCTAAGACTCTTGTTGGGAAGGAAAGGATTGTGAGTTGGCTCTAGAAAACAGTGAGGATGGGGAAGGTCAGATTCTGATGTCGGGTGAGAGTAAAGAGTAGTAAATAGGTGTAGTGTGTGAGAGAGTAGAGTTAACCACTACAGTAATAGAGTTCAGGAAAACGTGAGGTGGGCTGAGATCTGGGAAGGGTGTTGTGTTGTATTTACAGTTGTATGGAATAGCTATTATTTACAGCAATATTAGAGCAACAGTCATATGACAGAATCTAAGAGATCTAGGTAACAAGAATAGGGAGTATAGAACCTTGAGTAGTGTACTATGGGAATACAAATGAAGGATAGTAAATTAGCAATACTATGAATGAGATAACAGGGGAAACCTATCAAATGATACTATATCACCCACCAAGCAAAGAAGAGTATACAGAAAGAAGAGGAATACCAAAATACTATTTAAATATAAAGTGTAAGAATAATGAAATAATGATACAAATATGCAGTTACTTGGAGGTTCAAAAAAAAGAAGGAAAAGAGCAGAAGATGGAAGGAAGAAGAGATAAATTTGGAAAGAATGGAAGAAGGATCACCACTAGAATGAAAGAAAGAGAAGCATAAGGAATTGATAGATATAAAAATAATAAGAATTAAAAAAATAAAAGGTTACTTAAAAAAAGTGAAACAAAAAAAAAATCCTTTTGTTAGTTTCAGACTGGCCAAACCGGTTTTTCTGGTCTAGCTGGCTTCAGCAGGCTGAGGGGCAACTGGAGTCAATTTTTTCCCTTCTGGTTCAGAACTCAGTTAGCCTCTGGGGTACTGTCTCCAGGGCTAGTTGTGGTTCTCTCCAGAGCTGGTGTTGTGCGCCTTGGAAGGGCCCTGGGTGTGGGATCTGGGCACTCCTAAGCCAGGTCTCTGGAGCTCACCGCCATGGGCTCCGGTGTTCTGCAGAGTGCCTACACCTTTTTCGGGTTCACCTGTGTGAACTCTGTGGATTCCGCAGGGCTCCCACTTTCCCCGAGATCATGGCTTGGGCACCTGAGGTCCCGTGGGGTGCCCGCTCCTTTTCCTTGTTCGGAGCTGTCCCTGTGGGACTTCCACAAAACCATACTCACTCCAGATTGGGGGTGCGGGTGCATGGCCAGGCGATCTGGCCAGGCCGCCCTTGGTCACACAGGCTGGGGCGCACACTCTTACCAGGGTTATGCGTGGGTGCTCACAGCCCCTGTGTGAGTGTCCTCACTCCCCTCTCAGTGTCTTCAAGTAAACAGGCCTCCTCTGGTGCTGCTTAGTCTTTGTTTCGTCAGGTAGGGAGCGGCTGACGCAGCTCTCTCCCGAGAACCCTGAGGCAGACCCCAGAGTGCTGGGCCTGGGGCTGCAACCTCCCTGGTCCCCACTCTGATCCCTGGGCTCTTATTATCTTGACATAGTCTCCTTACTGTCTGGTTTTTTAGTGTCCGCTACAATTTTTGATCTCCTATTTTCATATATGTTGTGATAATGTTGGCTGTTTGCTCTGTCCCTCTGTAGATCAGCTAGGTTTTTCTCCCCTGTGTAGGGGGGAGTGGAATCTGCTCCCTCCTACCATGCCGCCATCATCCCTGGATCTAATTAATTTATTTTTATTGTATTTGTTTCCATTACCATTTAGTACCCTTGTACCCCCTGACCCATGCCCCCACTGACACACACACAGTCACCATCCTATGCAGGAGTCCTATTTCCTTTTTTCTCAGTCTTCCACTCCATACCCTCCCCCTTTAGCTGTCATCCTGATCTCTATCCATTAGTATCTGGCTAGTTAGTTCAGTTTGTTCATTAGATTCTACATGTAAGTGAAATCATATGATATTTGTCTTTTCCTAACTAGCTGATTTCATTTAGCATAATGTTCTCCAGCTCCATCCATACTGTCAGAAAGTATGTAATTTTCTTCTTTTTATGACTGAGTAGTATTCCATTGTATATATGCCCCTTAGTTGTGTTTTATCCATTCCCCTATTAATGGACACTTGGGCAGCTTCTATATCTTGGGGATTGTAAATAATGCTGCAGTGAACATAGGGGTGCTTATATTCCTTTGAATTAGTGTTTGGGGTTCCTTCTGATAAATTCTCAGTAGTGAGATGACTGGTTCAAAAGGGAGACCCATTTTTAATTTTTTTGAGATACCTCCACACTGCTTTCCACAGCGGCTGCACCAATCTGCATTTCTACCAACAGTACAGAAGGGTCCTGCTTTCTGCACATCCTTGCCAACACTTGTTGTTTGTTGATTTACTGATGATAGCCATTTTGACCAGTGTGAGAATGATATTTCATTGTGATTTTAATTAGCGTTTCTCTGACAATTAGTGACATTGAGCATCTTTTCATTGTGATTTTAATTAGTGTTTCTCTGACAATTAGTGACATTGAGCATCTTTTCATTGTGATTTTAATTAGCGTTTCTCTGACAATTAGTGACATTGAGCATCTTTTCATATGTCTATTGGCCATCTGTAAGTCCTCTTTGCATACGTATCTATTCAGGTCCTTTGCCCATTTTTTAATTGGATTGTTTTTTTTTTTGGTGTGGAATTCCTCTTTATAAATTTTGGATATTAACCCCTTAAAAGATATTAAAGATACTAACCCCAAGCTTCCTCTGCTGGGCTTGGGTTTGTGCAGAAAGAACCAGGCTGCACAGCAGGGCTAGCTTTTATCTGTACTAGGTCCAGTGGGTCTGCTTCTACCTGCAGGCTTCCTATGTGGTTAATCAGAGCGAATGTCTTCCAGCTGTATTCCTTAGCAGCAGGATAAGCACCATGGGGGAGGGCAGAGTAATTCCTGCAGGTGGGGCCATTGCTACACCTCAGGCTGATGCCACTTGGAGGGTAATTCTCTGCCTGAGGAAGATGGCCTCTGAAGAATGACTCAGTACAGGGATCTTGGCAGCTGTACCTTCAGTTCACTCCCCAAAGCCACCAGCCCCAGACTCTCTTCAGTTGTCTTGAGTCCACTCTGTCCGCTCTCTGCCAGAGTCCAGGGTGAATGGCTGCAAATGGAATTTTGTGCATTGGCCCTTTAATAGGTTCTCTGTTTCTCCAGCCACCTGTCCCTGGTGGGCAGAAACCCTGCTGCTTTCACAGCCATATGTTATTTGAGTTCCTTTTCTGATTCTGGTGCTATAGGCTGGGGAGCCCAGCTTGGAGTTTATATCCTAAAATTCTCAGGGGGAACCTGGTAGCAGCTGAAATATCCCTCCAGCACTCCACCTGCTGCCCTCTCATGCCTCTCATGAAATATCCCTCCAGCACTCCACCTGCTAGCCCTCTCATGCCTCCTTCACATCCCTGCCAGTCTCATTGTGGTGATGTGGCTTCTTCTGTCTGTCCATGGTTATAAGGTTTCTCTCCAACTCGTGTTCAGTTGATTCAGATGATTTTTTATCATTGTAATTCCAGTTTGCTCCTGGGAGGAGGTTAGGGTAGCTTCCACCTACTCCTTCACCATATTGGGTCCTCCCTATCTGTATAACTCATTTTACTGCTTACACTACTTAACACAAATTCCTTTGTTACTCCCTCAAGAGACTGGAGTTCTGTGAGTAATTTATTTACATATTTATTTTTAAGGATGGAAATGGCCACAATACTTTCTGAATACTTGCATTTTGGGGAATGTCCTGGTTAGTATGGAATGTTTCAGTTGCATCTCTTAATTCTCAGACTGCAGACATCATCTTGGTGGTTGGTTGGCTTTCTTTTTTCCTTCTCTCTGTCTGCCCTCTGTCTGTCATCAAGCATTCATTCATTCATTCATTCATTCATCCAGCACACATCTGGGTAGTGTTTTATTGTGTCCTGATACTCTGCTGGCATTTAGTTGTATGGAAGAGAAGATGGCTACCTTCTGAGTGGGTTTCTTTTCTTGAATTTCCCTGATGGTTGGTCATTCCAGGATATACTTAAGCCTTTTGGTAGACCATGGGATTCCTCCTGTAATAATGTCTTTGCTTATTGCTTTTTTTGTATCTGCTCTGATCTTTTCTTTTGCAGTTCCTGTTCTACAGGTAACTTCCAACTCTCTGCTCTTTTTTGCTTACTGTCTTTTACTCCAAATATTGGAAGAATTACATGAACTGTTTATTCTATAGTATTAGATATGTTATTAACTACATTTATTGTATGAGTTTTTCTTTCTTAAACTTTAAGTTATTTGTTAAGGTACTACTACTATACAGTCAAAAATCATATAATACCTAAAGGATTGTCATGAAAACAACCCCCTGATGTCTGTTTTTCCCCGTCTCTATCCTCTTCCCCACAAGCAAGGATCTTTGACATATTTTAAGATATTTTGTTGGATACTTTATATTCTATCCCTAAATAATAAACTTTACAATTTCTTGATGTACTAAATTCTGACATTATTAATTCATGCTTCTATACAGATGAGGACTTAGCACTATTCACTCCTGACTTTCTTCTTGTTTCTAGTATTATATCGTTATTTTTTTAAAGATTTTATTTATTTATTTTTAGAAAGAGGGCAAGGGAGGGAGAAAGAGAGGGAGAGAAACATTGATGTATGAGAGAAACATCAGTCAGTTACCTCTCAAATATGCCTCAACTGGGCCCACAACCCAGTCAAGTGCCCTGACTGGGAATCAAACCAGAAAACTTTCCCTTTGCAGGATGTCACCCAACCAACTACACCACACTGGTGATACCATTATTTTAATTAAATCAGTAAAAAGTATTTATATTATTTTGAGTCTATAACTTTTAGTTACCACCGAGCTAAGTTGTACCCTATGATTTTTGTTTTTGTTGTTCAGCCTTTTGCTTTTCTGGGAGTGTGTACTTCTCTTTCTTTTCTTCTTGAAATCTTGCTGAAGTATTGTATTTACACCTCCTGCCCCAAACCTCTGTTTCCCAGACATTTTTTCTAGAGGCCTTTTCTGTGGGAGCTCAGCCTCTAGGGTGTTACCCAGTCCCTTTGTGGGTGGGTCACTTTCCTGGCTTCCAAGCATCTTGCTTAAGCCAGCCATGATTTCCCTCCCAGGTTATGTCCACATTTTTCTTGGTCCTATGTCTTCCTCTTTTCTGGATTATTGTTTTGCACAATAATTCTTCATTCTTTCAAATTTACTTTATTGGCATTTGACCAGCATAAAAACCAAGTGGTACAGAGAAAAGATCCCACCCCTCCTTTTTAACTCTTGCAAATTAAAGAAACATTTTGAATCATTTAAAGAACACTGTTAGTTTAAAACACCTATGAACAATTTTCTGTTACCAATTATGCATTGGAATACAAAAATTGTTTTAGTGTCTCCTTAAATTTTGCTACAGTTAATGATTATTAACCAGACATGTGCCAATAGTGTGATAGATGATGACCTAAGTCTAACATAGTTGTTGACTAAACAGTTGCCTTCAAGTAGCTTATGGCTTACAAAATAATAAATGCACACAGGTATGGAGAAAGAGAGGAGAAACCATTTATTTGGTGCATGGAGTGGAAGAAGGCTAGTCTGTGGCCTTTCAAATGCCACGGGCCATTGCTTGGCTTTTAGTGGAGGGGTAATGGTTACTTCTCTCCCATAACTCTTGAAATTTTACAGTTAGCCCCCATCAAAGGAAAAGCCCAGACTACAGGTATGATGAAAGTTGGTAAATGTTAGAAATGGAGTCAATACCTTGTTCTCCAATACAGTTAGGAAATGGAGTGCAACATAATAAAAACCCTGGCTGCTAGAATAGGTGGTTTGCCACAGATAGGGATGACCAGTTTTCATAGAGTTAGCATGCATAATAAAAAAGTCACAGGATTGTACTCAAACTTGCTCAGTCATTTCTTCATGTTGCAGCATCTTTCAGTGCCTTGAGTGGGGGTAATCCTGAACATCACCATTGCCCTCCAGTGTCCAGACATGTTAACCAGAGTAGATTCTGGTTAAGAGAGGACCAGGTAACAAACATATTACACATAATGAATTATCACATTAAAATGTGGCTTATGTCAAATCATTAAAATGCTTCTAGTTTGGGACCCCCAAAGTAATACAATTTAGGTTAAGGCAGTTAATTTAGGAGGTCTTCCCAAGAAGCGCAGTGAGGAGTTGAAGTGAGACAGGGAGGGGGAAAGCCTGTAAAGGGTGGATTGA
The DNA here is from genome assembly GCA_028533065.1 of Trachops cirrhosus. Lineage (NCBI taxonomy): Eukaryota > Metazoa > Chordata > Mammalia > Chiroptera > Phyllostomidae > Trachops > Trachops cirrhosus. The sequence goes on along the minus strand of CM052547.1, from coordinate 57,778,936 downwards.
TGATCCCTGGGTACCCTCTGGGGGACGGGATAGAACATATTCCAGAGTTGGTGCGTGCCATGAAGGGTGAGGAAGCTAGGAGTTTGAACCCCAGAACTGTCATTTTCAGTGACTGAAATCACTTCTAGAGGCATTAACTTTCTGATACCTCTGGCCTGCCTGACATTCAGGCCTAGCACCTTTGAATGGACTGGTGGTATCCTCAGGCAGAGAGGTACAGGTGCTCTAGGTCAGAAGTCTCAGGTTTTCAGGCTGTTGTCCACTGACACTTCAGGTGACTTCTGGGCTGGGGGCCATGTGAGGCCTGACAGCATCTGCTGCAGGGGGATAACCTGGAAGATTTTAGGCAGTTGCACTGATAGATAAACACACTTGTGAGCTGACTTCATACCACTCAGCATGTCCTTCAATGGCCTAAAATAAGCCATTCCTGGGGCCTAAAGGCTGGAGTTGTGCTAGTGTGTGCTCTACAGTGAGTAGAACAAAGGAGACTTAGCTAAGTAAGAATAATGGGAAAGGCAACTGAACTCCCCACTCCTACCCCTGTAATTTTTGCACGCGTAAGAGAGTTTTTATAAACAATGGGGAATTAGAAAATAAAATTAGCTTGCATTATTTCAGATGGGACAGATGCTTGCCTGTTTGATTTTTTAAAGTTCCCACAAAAACCTCAAGCAGAGTTAATAATGTATGAAAATTAGGTACCATGTGTGCACTTGGCTTCATAATGTTTTTATTAAGCAGAGAGTTGATTTAAAATAACACAATGTAACAGTTGACATAATAGCAGGCACTGTGGTGTGTATGGAAACATCTTTGAATGTTCTATCAGGTTTTCCATTACAAGGATATTTTTGAAAGCTTTTAGAATTATCACATAATATGAAATTAAATCATATTACAATTTGATAAACTGTCCAAGTGCAAATTACAATTGCTTTTTTAAAAAAGGCTTAATCAACTAGAAATAACTATGTAAGTAGGTTTCTCCAGATTGCTTAAAACTCCACATTTCTATCTCAGATTCACATTTCTATCTCAGATTTTTTCCAGTATCAATTGCTGATCAGAATTTGTCTTTTCTTCTTTACCCTTTCCATCCTCTGCCACTCTGGCCTTTAAGTAGCAGAAAGACACAGGGAGAAAAAAAAAGGTCATGGACTCATGAGTTTCTAGTAGCTGAAGAGTTGTCTTGGTTCTGAAGGCAAAATGAGTCTCTACGAAGTTGACACATGGACATTGGACTAGCAGGAGGAAATGTCCTCTTCTAGAGTCTGAATGCAAATCTCTTTCATTCCCTAAAGAAACCACTATTGATGGTGACCCAGCCCATGATGGAAGGGCAGTAGGCTGCTCCAGTTGCTGTGCTGGTCCCTCTGGGATTTATTGCATCCGCAGGATCGTGCTGGGAGGCTACCCCCCAATTTATGTGGTCTAACCGAGTGCACTGAGGCACAGGGAAGTCCAGTAGTCAGCCAAACCTGAGGAGGTTCATTGCTGATCAAATATGCATGTGTTCTACAGCAAGCTTTACATTGCCTTGAAAATTTTAGCTATTCAGCAAAACAAATATCTAGTGCCAGCTTGTTATTGTTTGTCTTCAGGGTGAGAGAATGATCACACAGGGCAGTTTAAATGATTTGATAAAATCAGGACATTTTTTTAATGGTAGTGGGAGTTGATAGATACTTAGGAAATACAGTGAGCACTGTGGGACATTCTAAAGCTATTGAAATGAGTTAATAGGCTCGTGGGTTTGGGGCATTTTGTTGAAGGGAACCTGGTAGGCATATCCTTCCCTGGCAGCTTCCTGTGATTGCAGAGTCATGTCTCCTGACATCAACAGGACTGCAGGTGTGAGCCAGTACCCTCAGAGTAACAATACCTTGGAGCACTTTAAAAAGTAATTGAGCAGGAGATATTTGATCTTTGTGACTTGCACCATAAGATTTTCTTGGAATCTTTGCAAGGGGTTGGTTGGAACAGAACTTTTCCATCTGCACTATGGTCTATAAAAATCATAGTAACTGACTTTATGAGGCTTGAGTGTTTCTTTTGTTATGTTCATCACTCTCTAATTAGATTTTCCTCATATTTGGGACAGTACAGTCTTGCAGGAAGTAACCAGCATTAAAATAACTCAAAGACAGGGCTGTGTCTGCCATGGCCTCAGCAAGAAGAGAGATGGGGTTTGCTGCCCTGAAACTGTGGCCAACCTCGGAAGTCCCTGTCCAGGTGAGCATTGGTTTCAAAAGGAGGTCAGGTCAACTGGGGGCTTGGCAAGGAGTTCAGAGACCTGGCACTTTTCCCAGCCTGGTTGCTGCTTGCATATGGCTTTGGGCATTCTCTCTCTTAACTTACCTTGCCTCCATTGCACTCCAAAGCAATCTGAGAATAATAATAATATCTGCCCTTAACTTCTTGGAATGCTAAAGGTAACAAATGTCAGAATCTAAGGGGTCATTTATTTCCCAAGTTTGAAAACAGACTTTAAAGAGCTAAAATGAACATTTCAGGTTATGTCCTTGGACCCTTTGAGGAAACAAGTGCTTTTTTTATAAACAGTAGGCTCAAAAATGAAAAAGAGTATGGTCTGCAATGGTTTTCATAGGGCTTATGAGGATATATGAATACATCAGCAAGAGGCTGTAATTTCTCACCATCAATCCCACAAATCATCTTGAAAGCAAGTTTCAGGCACCATCCCACTCTAAGAGTGGTCCTTCCATCAGGAACCCTGGGCACCTGTTTTGTTCTAAAATTACTTGCAAAGAAACTGGTTTTCTAGAACCCCTTCAAAACTGTATCTAACAACCTGGTGGGGTTGAATGTTCTTGAGAGAAGCAGGCAGAGGTGATGGCAACAGCAGACAGATCACCTCTGCCAGCTCTGTGTAAACACTTGCAGCCTGTTACCTGTTGCACGGCAGTGAACAAGTGTCTGAGCTTCTCCTGGAGCAAATGGCATCTTTGGGAGGCCTAGAGTCTGACTGTACGTGGAGCACTGAGCTCTCAGATTGATTCATCAAGGTGTTTCTGGTAGCTCATTAGTGTCCATGAAAGCCTAAAGTGGCTCATTTTGTATTTTATGTCCTTATCATACTGGGTCGTTTTATAGTGTGAAAAATGCTTCAGAAGGGTGATTTGAGGTGTGAAAGAACAGGACTGGTAAGAAGGATTCCTTGTTTATTTGGTGCTTAACAAGTCTCAAAGCATGTGCAAATGCTGCACTCTGTTCTCAGTGCCCTGGGCAGTCAGCCTGGGTGGGTACCAGCCTATTATTTATAAAAAAGCAGATGGTGGCAAGTGGTTTAAGAGTCTGGTTTTCTTTTCCTTCTTAAGAGAGAGCTATTTCTACCCTGGGAGAAGGAACTCACCTGTAGTGCTGACACTCATTGTGCACTGCTGTTTGGGTCCTATTCTGTTTCCTAGTCTCAAATGCTGGTGAAGAGCTGTTTAGTCACACAGCTGACATAAGCAAAAGTTGGAGCTTCCCTTCTTTCCGAGGCCCTCACCTGATCATCCTTCAGACAATGCAGGTCCTCTTCATTCATTTCTGCACTCATTCATCCATGATTGTGTGTGTGCCACATTGTGTCACATCACTATGCTTCTCTTAATTAATGGGGAACTTGTGAAAATTTTGTTTCCAGGGTTCCCACACACCAGCAGCATCCCAGCCTTCTGTGCTGCTTTGCCTCATCTGGTCTGTCCTCCAAGTCTTTGGTGATGGTACATTGACTCACCTGCCACTCCCACATGGGAATACTTCAGTTACTGCTGATGGTACATCCTGACCATAATTCACCTTTGCTCTTTCCCAGCTTTTCGTGGGTTGTCCTCACCCTCACCTTGGCCTCTTGCTTTTTGGCCTCCTTGCGCAACCCTTGACTTTCCTGTCTTCAGTCACCTGCCTGTGAATTTCTGCTCAGATGGCTTGCACTGCCTTATGCTCTTTGCCTTAACGTGTCTGGCAGTGATAAGTGAATACACAGAAGATGATGCTGGTTTCTGGAATTTGCATGTGTTGTTAGCCCTCCATCAAGACCTTAACTTTAACTCCACCATCAGCTCTGGCTTCCATTGGCTGTCCCCTACTTGCCTGTACCACCTCTTTCTTGACCACCCTGAACTTGGGGGCTCATTCCCCTCTTGAGGCCCACTACTCTTTGGACATCCTGTGTTTTTCACTGTAATTCTATGATGCTGATTGCTTTCTTTGGCTGCCCCCTAGTCTGTTACTGGGCACTGAGAGTCCCTGTCCTGTCTGCTGGGTTGCACTTTCTCCTGATGCTAGCAGCTGGACTATGACCTGTTCCATGACTGCCCTGTATCAGTGGTTTTAGCTTGGGGCCAGACCTGTCTCCCTCACCCTGGTATGCCTCTTCCATTGCCAGACAGGGGCTACACTGGACAAGTGGCAGGGACATTAGAGAGCTATCTCTAGGCCTGTATTGCTTTTGCAGCTTCTCTACCCCATTTCCTTAGCCAGCCTGTTCCCAGCTGATTAAAGACAAATAATTGTTATATTTGATCCTTGTGACTTCTTCAGCTATCAGGGCAAAGTATACAAGCAAACTGAGGTCCTGCAGCAGTTCGTTGCCAAACCACCAAGGAGCTGAACTTATGCTAGGGCCAGGGTTTTTTTTTTTTTGTTTAAATTTAGCAAATGGAGATGGCCCTGAAGTCATTCCCTGCATATTTTCTACCAGTAAAGACAGGAGTAAAGAAGGATGACAGCTTGGTCTACTGTATGCTGCAGGTAGAATGGTGGGGGTTGCCAGCATTCCCAGCTATCTCCATTTTAAAATAGGGATTATAATAGCCTTTATACTTTCCAGGTGCTTAGAACAGGGCTGGGCTCATTGTAAGTGGGACCACCCATTATTCACATGGTAGATAGTCAACCCCAGGAAACCAGGGCTCTATGTCCATGGCTCCTAGAATAGGGCATGACTTGTAGCTGATGCTCAATAAATATTTGTTAAATGAAGACCATAGATTGAGCAAGAGAGGGCCTATGGTTCTCTGGGAAGAATAATGAGTTTGGTATCTGAAGACCTGGAGTTTGGTCCCATCTCAGCAACTCATATGCTGAAGAACCTTAAACAAATACTGTAACCTACTGAATGGCCATTTTTTCATTTATTTCAGTGGGCATGTTATAAGATATTTTGGTGTCAGCATGCCTACCAAAATGTGGCTTAAACAGTATGAAGCTTGATGACCTCCCGTATAGGACAACTGATTTTTTCAGTTTGGCCCTGCCAGGGCTCTCTCCAGTGGCCTCATTGTACTTCTGGGCATCCCCTTATTCTGAGAGCTGCCAACACTCCAAAGCTCCTTTTTCTCCTGTTTCTTCTTGCACCTGTATTTATAACAGAGGGATGCCTTTCTCTGAAGGCTTCCTCCAGCCCCCTCAGGTCCTATTGGCTGAGATTTCTGTTACATGTCCATGTGGTTGCAGGGTCAGATATTGCCATTTCTGAAGGAAAAGGCTGCTTATGCCAGTAGGTAGGGAAGAAGGATCTGGGAGGATGACTGTCTGTGGTGCAGGAAGCAGACTGTGGCTTCTCCATGGGATGTTGATGATAATATAACTTATTGGGTTGTTAAAAGCAAACAGATCACATAGGTGAAAATGCAACATGGGGATCTGTAACAGGTGGCTCATACCTATTTCATTGACATTACATTTGTCCAGATACATCTTTAAAAATAAAATGTGAATGTTCTTAGGTGGAGCTTGTTCTCTTCTGTGTGGCCAGTCTTCACCATGCCCTATTGTCTTATATACTTAGTTACTTTACTTATTTTTCTACCTGCCTCATTCCTCAAGGCTTTTAATTTTGCAGGCCCTGTGGTAGAACATTGTAATGCCTATGTTCAGCTAGTTTATTCTTTTTTTGGTCTCTCAAAGTCTTTATATAAGGTTTGTATTAACATTCTCAATGGGTGTTGTTTTAGTGATCAACTCAAACCCAAAGAATTAAGCTCCAAAGTGTTAAGCAGGCTAATGTAATTTTTAAATTATACTTTATTTTTTATGCTATTAGAGTTGTTCCAACTTTTCTCTTTGTCCCCTGCCACCCAGCACCCCCCTCTCCCTTAGGCAATCCTCACACCATTGTCCATGTCCATGGGTCATGCATGTATATTCTTTGGCTACTGTATTCCCTATGCTGTACTTTATATCTCCGTGACTATTATGTAGCTACCAATTTGTAATTTTTAATCCCTTCATCTTTTTCACTCATCTCCCCAAACCCCTTCCTATTTGGCAGCCATCAAAACGTTCTCTGTATCTGTGAGTATGTTTTTGTTCTCCTTGTTTTTTTATTTTGTTTTTTAGATTAAATAGTTGATATGTATTATTGCCATTTTATTTGTTCATATTTTTTATCTTCTTAAAGAAGGTCCTTTAACATCTCATATAATACTGGTTTTGTGGTGACAAACTCCGTGAGATTTTTTCTTGTCTGGGAAGCTCTTTATCTGTTCTTCAATTGTAAATGATAGCTTTGCTGGGTAGACTAATCTCAGTTGTAGATCCTTGCTTTTCATCGCTTTGAATATTTCTTTTCAGTCCCTTCCATCCTGCAAAGTTTCTTTTGAGAAATCAGATGACAGTCTTATGGGAGATCCCTTGTAGCTAATTAACTTCTTTTCTCTCGCTGCTTTTAAGATTCTCTTTGTCTTTAACCTTTGGCATTTTTATTATGATGTGTATTGGTGTGAACCTCTTTGGGTTAATCTTGTTTGGGCCTCTCTGTGCTTCCTGGACTTGTATGTCTATTTCCTTCACCAAGTTAGGGAGGTTTTCTGTCATTATTTTTTCAAATAAGATTCCAATTTCTTGCTCTTTCTCTTCTCTTCTGGCACCACCCCCACCCCAATGAGAATGTTGGTATGCTTGAAGTTGTCCCAGAGGTTCCTTACACTATCCTCAGTGTTTTGGATTATTTTTTCTTGTGGTTTTGATTGGTTGTTTTCTCCTTTCTTATATTTTAAATTGCTGATTTGATTCTTGGCTTCATCCACTCTACTGTTGATTCCCTATAAATTATTATTTATTTCAATTAGTGTATCCTTTGTTTCTGATTGGATCTTTTTTATGCTGTTGAGGTCCTCACTAAGTTCCTTGAGCCATGTTTCTTTGTCTCCTCATTTTGGCAGCCTTCCAGTGTTTTTTTATATGTATTAGGTAGAGCTGCTATGTCTCCCAGGCTTGATAGAGTGGCCTAATGTAGTAGGTATCCTGAAGGGTCCAGTGGCACAGTCTCTCCTATTACAAAGTTGGATACTCAAGGTGCACCCACTGCATGGGCTGTGTACACCTTCCTCTTGTAGTTGAGCCTTTATTGCTGTTGGCACATCCAAGGTTATCAAGTGCCTATGTTCTGTCAGGGTCACACAGCATAAGATATAAAGTGATACATAGATGGCTGCTACTTGTGTTGAGCTTGGAGGTGCCTAAGAGAGGCCAACCTGTGAACCAAGGCAGGTTCCCACTAGTACCAGGCCTTGCGCAACTTAGTGAGAAGTGTAGGGCTCATTGAAGCCAGGTGCTGCTTGTTTGAGAGAATTTAGGAAAATCTGAAACATGGATCAAGACAAGCCATTCATATGGGAAGGCCACTGGAAACATCTTAGGTGGGCCTGAAAGTTGGCTGGGGCAGGGCCTCAGGGAATCACCAGGGTGGGGCAAACACTGTGAGCCAGGTTGATGGAGATTTAGATATAGCGCCCACCCACTGGCTCTGTGGCTGTGTTTGTGGAGCACTCAGAAAAGGAACAATGGCCTCTGCCAGCATTTATGTCTGGAAGAAAGCTTCCCCTCAGCTCTCACTTTGATGCTGGACTATTCAGCTCCTCCCTGTACATCTCTGATGCCTTTCAATCTGTTGCCCTAGTGCTGGAACTCAGAGGGAGTGAGTTCAGGTAAGTGTGCATTAACCTTTTAAAAGGAACTGCCTGGAATTCCAGCAGTTTCTGTCTTTCATAGTTTCGAGCCCTGTTGGTTTTTATAGCCAGAAGTTACGGAGACTTCTTTTCCTTGCACTGGAACCCTGGGCTGGGAGTCCTCGTATGGGGCTGGGACCCCTTGGTCCTGAGATATTTTTCCCTATTTTTTTTCTACACATGGGTGTGTAGACAGCCCTTTCTGCATCTTTGCCTCTCTTACCAGTCTCGATGTAGTTTCTTCTTTGATTCTGTAGTTGTAGGACTTCCATTTAGCTCAGTTTCTGATAGGTCTGAATGATGGTTGTTCTATAGTTTAGTTATTTTGATATAGTTGTGCAAGGAGTCAAGCCTGTTTTACCTACACTGCCATCCTGACCAAAAGTTCCTGGCTAAAGTAATTTAAAACACATAATAGTGAGGCATTTGGGGTTTTTATTTTTGTTTTGCTCTAAATATCTAAACTGCAAATATTGAAACCCCAAACCCTTCAATCAACTAGTTTTTTTCTTACATTATACAATTAAATTATGTTATACATCTTAATTAAAAACAAAACTCTTTATTTTCTCAGTGGATTTAATCGTGAGTTGGGGAGATTCGGATCTAGATATTCTGGTCTCCTTTGTTTTGGTCCCCCTTTTCTGAGATCCACTATGAGAGGTACAGGCTGGACATAAGATGGTTACCTGGCCTGCGGCAGTTTCTTTGTTCCTAGAGCTGCTTTGGAAGGTTGGATTTCTCTCTAAGCACTAGAGCCAGTATGGTTTCGACAGTCTCCTTCACAATATGGACATTCTTATCAGTTAATCAAAAAACAAGCAAACAAAAAAACAAAAGTCCTCCATGTCAGTGTTTGTAGAACATGTATTTCACAGGGCCTGTTGTGGTTTCTGTTTCTCCTTGATGTGTATCTACCTGCTAACTTGAAAGCTGTGGACATGAGTCTATATGCAGTACCAATTTATTTTCTTCCTCTTTTTTCTTCTTTCTCATTTGTTTCCTAAAAAAAAATTAACTGCTTTCTTGCCTTGAGATATAAATTCCACATTTTGGTTGCATTGGATTCCAAGTCTTCTGAGGAAAGGCTTAAATTTGTTAGGCTGGTTCCCAGTGTTCTCATAAAGAACTTTAGTTTGGGGCATGGAGCCATATGTGATTAGGATTGTTTTAAGCTAAATAATGTAAAAGAATCAACATTACATTGTTTACAGAAACTTGGGCTATGCCTGTTACTTAAATAATTATGACACATGATTTACAAGCATGGTCCATGATAGGGTGGGAGGTCAAATGGACTTTTCTGCAGTTTTGCCCTCTTGATGGCGCCTCTGAGTCAGTGAGAAACAAAGGGGTGCTGTCAGGGCATAGGAGCCTCCAGAAAGCCCGCTATAATTGGGAATTGTTCCCCATCACCCTCCTAGAATCTGACTTCTCAACAGCATTAAAGAGGAGCAAGTGACTAACAGGTTGGATCACAAACAGAGCTTTGCATGAGATTGAATCTTAGCAGTGAGGGGAAGCTTGATTTGGTTGTTACTGGTTATATTCACATTTTTGATATTTACTCCAAAGAAGGGAAACAAAACATGATTTTTTAAAATAATCATGCTTTATCTGTGTCTAACTTAGATGCACTTATGATTTTATATTTATGTGTATGTATATGCAAAATCTATCTATAGATACACATACATATGTACCATACACATGCATAAGTACATATACTGACACTGATGTAAATGTAAACTGCTGGCAGCAAAACACAGTATATCACAGTTCACTGCAGAACATTAGTTTCCAGATGTTTGAATTTCATGAACTAGGAATATAAAAAATAAATTAGAGGATCCAGCAGGGTTGCCAATTTCGTGTTTTCCAAGATCATTAAAACATTTTTTTTTTTTGGTGCTGGATGTTAACTAGACTCTTGTGATGGTCATTTCACAATACAGTTGATCCCTGAACAACACAGGTTTGAGCTGAACGTGGATTTTTTCAATAAATACTGTAAATGCATTTTCTCTCCCTTATGATTTTTTTTTTTAATTGTTGTTCAAGTATAGTCTCCATTTTCCTGCTGCCACTTTCTCCCTCCCCACCCCCCACATCCCACCTTCAATCCTTCCCCCTTCGGCTTTGTCAATGGGTCCTTTGTACATGTTCCTTGGCTATCCTTCCCCTACTTTCCCCCATTATCTCCCTCCCATCTCCCCTCTGGTTACTGTCAGTTTGTTCTTTATTGCAATGTCACTGGTTATATTTTGCTTGCTTGCTTGCTTGTTTTGTTGATTAGGTTTTACTTATAAGTGAGATCATATGGTATTTGTCTTTCACTGCCTAGCTTATTTCACTTAGCACAATGCTCTCCAGTTCCATCTATGGTGTCACAAAGGGTAGGAGCTCCTTTCTTTCTGCTGCATAGTTTTCCATTGTGTAAATGTACCATAGTTTGTTTGTTTTTTTTTTTAATTTTAATTGTTGTTCAAGTACAGTTTTCTATCTTTTACTCCCATCCCAGCCCCCTCACCCAGCCCACCCCACCTCCCTCCCATTTCCACCCACCCCTAGTTTTTGTCCATGTGTCCTTTATACTTGTTCCTGTAAACCCCTCCCCTTTTCCCCTGAAATTCCCCTGAGATTCCCTCCCCTCTCCCCTCTGAACACTGTCAGCCTGTTCTCTATTTCAGTGTCTTTGGCTATACTTTGCTTGTTTCTTTGTTTTGTATATTAGGTTCCTGTTAAAGGTGAGATCATATGGTATTTGTCTTTCACTGCCTGGCTTATTTCACTTAGCATAATGCTTTCCATTTCCATCCATGCTGTCCCAAAGGGTCGGAGCTCCTTCTTTCTTTCTGCTACTTAGAATTCCATTGTGTAAATGTACCATAGTTTGTTTGTTTAAGATTTTATTTATTTATTTTTAGAGGGGAAGGGAAGGAGAAAGAGAGGGAGAGAAACATTAATATGTGGTTGCCTCTCAAGTGTCCCCAAATGGAGACCTGGTCTGCAACCCAGACATATGCCCTGACTGGGAATCAAACCAGCAACCTCTTGGTTCACAGGCCCATGCTCAATCCACTGAGCTACACCAGCTAGGTCATACCATAATTTTTGATGCATTCATTTATAGATGGGTACTTATGTTGCTTCCAGCACTTGGCTATTATAAATTGTGCTGATATGAACACTGGGGTGCATAGGTTCTTTTGGATTGGTGTTTCAGTATTCTTGGGGTATGATTTTCTTAATAACATTTTCTTTTCTCTAGTTTATTGTAAGAATACAGTACATAATACATATAACATACAACATATGTGTTAATTGATGGTTTATGTTATTGGCAAGGCTTCCAGTCAACAGTAGGCTATTAGTAATTAAGTTTTGGAGAAGTCAAAAGTTATACATGGAGATCAGTTGTCATATGAATACTGAATCTTTATTTTGTACACTTGAAATTAATTTGTTTTATGTCAATTATATCTCAATAAAATTTTTAAAAATTTGCAGTAAAATGCACATCACATAAAGTTTGCTATCCTAATAACCATTCTTAAGTGTACAGCTTAACAACATTATATACATTCACATTGTACAATTCAGGATCATTTTGCAAGAAAATAAAAAGGGAGAGGGTGAGACAGAAGGACTCCATCTACTGTCCTCATCATTTCATAAAAGAAAGAGCATTTTAACACCAAAAGGAAAACAAGGCTGCCATAATAGATGTGAGAAATTCCTCCCTAACCTGTGGTAGAATATTACAGGGAAAAATGATCATCCAGGGAAAAATAATAGTACAGAGAAAAACATAGCAAGGAATTCTGTACACTCATTACTCAGATTTTTTTAAATGCTAACTTTTTGTCCTCTATGCTCCTGGTCGTTCCTGCTTGAAGTGACTATAATGAACTGTTTGTTACCAGGCCATGAAGACACAAAGAGCTTGTGCTAGAATAAAATGAGGTACACCACTAGACATGCAGTATAGTAGCTGATTCTTTTTCACAGCAAGATTTTGTTGATGAAGGAAGCAGTGCGTTGATTTACCTTCTGGCCTTTGTGTCTTACATCAGTGGTCCAAGTGGGAATAGCAAGCAAGTCACATAATGGCACGGTCAGCAACCCTGTTCTAGATCTCATTGTGTTTTTGTAGAAGTAAAAGTTACAGTTGATGCCCATATATATTCATTCTGATATGATCACATTCTTTTCTCTTTCTGTCCAAAATTAACTAGTGCACTGAAGTTGGTTTGTATTCTCCCAGTTCATACTATTCTGCACAAGCCCATTAGAATATGTAGTGTTGTTTTGTGTAAATGAAACCCTGTTTTATATAGCCTTCTGAAATTTAATTTGGCTCACATAGCATGATTTTAAAGACTTACCATTTTGATACACATATATCTGCTTTTACAGTATAGCCTTTTCTGACTATACCATATTATATTTATCTGTACTCCTGTCAGTGGATCTTTGGGTTGTTTCTAGGTTTTTGATAAACAGCAATGCAGTGCACAACCCTGTGAACCTTTCCTGTGCACACAAGTGTGAATTTATCTAAGGGAGTTATCTGGGAGGAGAGTCAGTGGGTCAAAGTAAAGTGATATCTTCAGTCACAAAATCAAATTAGCATGTTAACCAACCTAGTTGTTTCATACAGCTTTTCAGGTAAATGGTGAGTGGGAAGGATAACATTGTAAGTCAACCATCAATAAAATTGGTTTTCTGGACCAAACTCAGAGTTTGTGATTGTTGATCTATCTAAAAATTTAGTTCCAAGTCTGTCTGTAATATAGAGACGGTGCAACAGGCTGGTTACATTGACTTTTCTTTGTCTTTGTATATGGGACAGGGACCAGTCAGGAAAAGCCAGCCCTTCCTTAAGTTTCTCCCTTTGCTTGTGAACTAGAAAATATTTGCAGTCATTTGCTGGTCTGGGAGGCAGATGAAACTGGATGTTGCTGTCTCTTGGGCTTTGTTACAGATAGCTGTTTTTGGCCCAAGAAAGTGCCATGGGTCAAAATCTGACCAGTCTTCTCAGCATGTTTCTCAGCAGGCCTTTCTGAAGTGGCTGTGCTGTTGCTCAGAGTGTTAGGTGATCTAGATTTCTTTTAACCGTCTAGTCTGTGGTTTCTTTGGACAATTTGAGGAGATAGGCAGGAGAGAAGTAGACTCAGATTCTTTGGGATTGGATGTCAAAGGTATGTCCCCAGCTGTTCTGGAGGAAGTCTGAGAGGGTTCCCATGGCCAGTGTCCCAGTGTCCCATCAGCCTCACAAAAACACTTGGAGTTTTGACTATGGATGAGTCAAGCGCAGTCTCAAAGAACAAACTGATAACTGAGATGCTGTCTAAATGTGCTTAATGTACTTTATTCACAGCCTCTCTCTTACCTATAGTAAATAGTGAAGTGTTTTGATCATTTTTTTAAAAACAGTAATGGGAACACAACTTGGTAAGAAAAAGCTACAGAGATATCAAAGAAAAAAAAAAACTAACAGCCTTTTCATTTATAGGGCTATCAAGTCTGTTAGTTGACCATTCCCAAATACCACATTCACAAAGCTGAGTTAATGATGGGGGAGTGGTCTGAGAGAGATCACACATACAACTAATCTGTGTTAATGATGCAGGTGCCTCACTGATAAACATTTTGTGCGTAATTTGGTGCATCAGAACCACTGTGGTCACCAGGTTATCAGACAAAAGCTTTTTCAGTGGTTGCTGTTTGTGAAGTAATTGGTGCTTTGTGTCTACAGACACATGTTTATATCTGCAAAATAATTTTTTTACTTTTGATAATCAGCTGTCAAAGCTTGAAAAACAACAGCAGAGGAAAGAAAAGACCAGAGCCAAAGGGCCTTCTGAATCAAGCAAAGAAAGAAATATTCCTCACAAAGAAGACCGCAGTGCCAGCAGTGGGGCTGAGGGTGACGTGTCTTCTGAACGGGAACCGTAGACTTCAGGGATGGAACTCAGGTAGGAGGGTCTCTTCCCTGCATGGCTCCATCTTCCCATATTTTGGGCAACCAGCAATGAATAGAGAACAGAATGGCTTTTGATGTTGAATTCATTTTATGGACATTCATCTATAGCTTCCTTCAATTCACTGACTTAGAAGATGGAGAGAAAAGTCAAAATGTGGAAGAGGCAGGTACCCATGGCCTGGGATATTCACCTAGGAAGTTCTGTGTATTTTACCTTCTTCAGTTGCCTATGTCAGTTGACAACTGCTGCTACTATTAACATTTCTAGAGTGTTCACAGATACAGAATCTATATCAGGAGCTTCACTCGAGCTCTCGCTGTTGGTCCCTCCTCTCCATTCTTGCTCTTGGCATCTACTATGGCCACCATTGTCATTTCTGGCAGCCTCCACTCAATTTCCAGCCTAATGTTCTACCGTCCTTCACTTCATCTGGCATGGCATTGCTAGTTTACTTTTTCTAAAACAGGGTTTTATTCTCATCACTTCCATACACAGGAATGGGTCTCAGTCCACATAGTGATTTGATGTTGACTGCACCTCCCTGCCTGAAGATCAGAGGCCTCTAAAACTTGATCCATTTGTGTTAAGTTCATTCCCTCAGTGAACACATTATCAATAGCCTCTTACTTGGAGTTCAGGGAGAAGCATAGAAATAATTATGTTGCAGCATGGTGCACTGTGGTGGTGATGGGATGTGGGATGGGGTGGAGATGGAAGTTGGGGAGGCTCCATGGAGGGGAAAACTCTGGAACTGGACATGTAGAAATGGGTAGGAAAGGGGTGAGGGTAGGGAGCTGCCTAAGCCTAGAAAAGAGCAGGTGCTAACATTGAGGGTGAGGGACAAGGACAGATGAGTGTTGAAACAGAGGTACTGAAGAATGGCTGAAGTGTTGGGTACAAATGATGGTGGGGGTTGTCCAGGGAGCATCTCTGAAGTTAGAGAAGTAGGAGGATTCTGAGCCATAGAGATCTGGGTACAACTTTGAGAAATTTGGATTTCATCCTATGGTGCTAGGAAACCTCTGAAAGGTTTGAAATACACAAGAGACATAATCAGATACCAAGTTTAAAAAGATCACTCTAATGCAATCTTAAGCAATGAGGCTGGAAGCAGATAGGCCACTTTGGAGGCATTTGCAGAAGCCAAGAGAGGTTCAAGGTCTTTGGAACCTTCAGTTTATAGACTGGTTGAAACCAAGTCAGCAGACAGGTTTGTCTTGGAGATGTCAAATTGTGACACAGGAGAACATTTGTAAGGTTTTCTGCCTTCTCTTTTCCTTATGAAAAGGAAGAGGATAGAAGTCTATCTATGAAATGTCCTTTAGAACACACACTTCTAGATATTGAGGTATATTACCAAGACCATAGTGATAATTTGGTGCAATGGAAACCAGCTTTTAAACATAAGCAGAGCAAAGGAACAGAATAGAGCTCAGAAAAGAATGTGAAAGGATTAACCAAAGAACATACTCATATATGTGTAACTCATAGACACAGACAACAATGTGGTGATGGCCAGGGGGACAGGGGGAGGGGCTGGGTGGAGGTGGGCAAAGGGAGGAAAATGGGGATGTCTGTAATACTGTCAATGATTTTAAAATTTTTTTAAAAAAGAATGTGTTGTGGATTTATGGATAGTCTCACCAGGCTGGGTTGGGAGGTGGCAGATTGAAGGGTGGTTCTTCAGGAGCTGCTTCTCAAACTTCCTCTGCCTCTGGGTAGCATGCTAGAGAGAACATCTCAGCACTTGCTTCTGGTCCCCAAATGAAGGATAAAAGGCCGGTTAATATGATTACTATGATGGCCAGGGAGCTATTTATTAGGTCAAAATTTCAAAGTGCACAATTCCTTGGTTCAGAAGAAAAATCTCATCTGATTTTCCTTTTTGGGCTGAGGCCAACTGCTCAGCCTTCATGCTTTTTTACTCTCTTGGCCTTACTCAGGCACGGCATCATTTCTTTTCCCTTTATTGTTAAGATTATGAAGAATGGGCTGTCCCCTGGTTAGCTGTGACCTTAGACAAGTTAAAAAAGTAAAATTTTAGACCCCATGGTGAACTTAATGAATAGAAAGGAAATAAAAATACAGTGGTACCTCAGTACTTGTCGTTAATTCATTCTGGAGCTTGTGTCAAGTGCCGAAACCAATGAGTACTGAATGCGACGAGTGATGAAGCATTTTCTCTTGTGGGGCAGTGTCATGACTCATACAAGTTCTAGCACATGTGATGAATCCTGAGCAAGTGCCAAGTGCTGAAACATTTTTTTCTTTTCAAAATGCAATGAGTACAGGGTTTGATGAGTTCTGAAGCTGATGAGTATCAAGGTGGGACTGTATAACTACTTATCTTCCAGTACCAAATCCAGCTTATTCACCTAAACACATACACAAACACAAATTCAAATGTTTATTGGAGCTTTGTATTTCTTTTCAGATAAATACATATTATTTATGTATTTATTTTAATTTTTTTGTTTCAGCTTTCTCTTTCTTTTTTTTTAGTATTTTTTCCATTACAATTTATTCCCCCACACCCTCTTAAATCTCTACCCATGCCCTCCCCTCACAATCACCACAGTGTCGTCCATGTCCCTGAGTTCTCTCCTTTTTTTTGCTTGATTCCTCCACCTCCCCAAACCCCATCCCAGAGCTCTCAACCTGTTCTCTATCTATGAGTCTGTCTCTGTTCCTTAGTTTAGTTTTTTCATTAGATTCTACATATGAATGAAATCATTTGGTACTTGTCTTTCTCTGAATACTTATTTCACTTAGCATAATGTTCTCCAGGTCCACCCATGCTGTCACAAAGGGCAAATTTTCTTCTTTTTTATGGCCAAGTAGTATTCCATAATGTAAATGTACCATAGCTGTTTTATTCACCATCCACTGATGGACACTTGAACTACCTCCAAATCTTGACTATTGTAATTGATGAGGTGATGAACGTAGGGGTGCATGTATTCTTTGGTATTAGTGTTCAGTTATCTTTGGATAAATTCCCAGAGGTGGAGTTTCTGGGTCATAAGACAGTCCCACTTTTAATTTTTTGAGGTAACTCCATACTACTTTCCACAGTGGCTGCACCAATCTGCATTCCCACCAACAGTGCACAAGGGTTCCCTTTTCTCCACATCCTCACCAACACAAGTTGTTGATTTAATGATGGTAGCCATTTTGACAGGTGTGGTGATATCTCATTGTGGTTGTAATTTGCATTTCTCTGATGATTAGTGACATTGAGCATCTTTTCATATGTCTATTGGCTATTGTATGTCCTCTTTGGAAAAGTGTCTATTGAGGTCCTTTGCCTATTTTTTAAATTGGATTTTTTTTTTGGTGTTGAGTTTATAACTTCTTTATACATTTGGATATTAAGCCCTTGTCAGATGTATTGGTCAATATGTTCTCCCATTCAGTGGGTAGTCTTTTTATTTTGTTGATGTTTTCCTTTCCTGTGAAAAAATGTTTTAATTTTATGTACTCCCTTTTGTTTATTTTTTCTTTTGTTTCCCTTGACAAAGAGATATATCAGAAAGTATATTGCTACAAGAAATGTCTGAGACTTGACTGCCTCTGTTTTCTTCTAGGATGTTTATGGTTTCTAGTCTAACATTTGAGTCCTTAATCCATTTTGAGTTTATTCTTGTGTGGTGTAAGAATGTAGTCTAGTTTCATTTCTTTTGCGGGTGTCTGTCCAAAATTCCCAACATCTTATATTGAATAAAGTATCTTTAGCCCATTCTATGTTTTTGCCTCCTCTGTCAAATATTAATTGACTGTAAAGGCATGGGTTTATTTCTGGGCTCTTTGTTCTATTCCATTGATCTATGTGTCTGTTTTTATGCAAATACAATGCTGTTTTTATTGCTAAGGTATTGTAGTATAGTTTCATGTTAGGTAGCATGATTCCTCGAACTGTGTTCTTCTTTTTCAGGATCACCGTTGCTATGTGGGGCCTTTTGTGATGCCATTGGGATCGTGATAGGTTACATTGAATCTATAGATTGTCTTAGGTAGTATGGACATTTTAATGACATTAATTCTTCCTGTCCACAAACAAAGTACATGCTTCCACTTATTTGTATCTTCTTCAGTTTCTTTCTTCAGTGTCTTATAATATTCCAAGTACAGTTCTTACACATTCTTGGTTAAATTTATTCCCACGTATTTTATTCTTTTTGAAGCAATTATGAATGGGGTTGTTTTCTTACTTCCTGATAGTTCATTATTGGTGTATAAAAATGCAACTTATTTCTGAATATTAATTTTCTATCCTGCTACTTTACTGAATTCATTTATCAGTTCTTGTAATTTTTGGTGGAATCTTTATGTTCTCTAAATACAGTATCTTGTCATCTACAAATAATGGTGGTTTTACTTCTTCCTTTCCAATTTGGATGCCTTTTACTTTTTTTTTCTTCTCAGATTACTATGGCTAGGACTTCCAGTACTATGTGGAATAAGAGTGGTGAAAGTGGACATCCTTGTTTTGTTCCAAATCCTAAGGAAAACGCTTACATTTTTTACCCATTGAGTATGATATTGGCTTTGAGTTTGTCATATATGGCCTTTTTTATGCATTGATGTATGTTCCTCTATTGCCACTTTGCTGAAAGTTTTTATCATAAATAGGTGCTGGATTTCATCAAATGCTTTTTCTGCATCTATTGATATGATCATGGGGTTTTTTTCCTTCATTTTGTTTATGTGGTATATGACATTTACTGATTTTTTAGTGTTCTGACCTTGAATCCTGGAATACATTCCTTTGATCATGGGGTATGATCTTTTTGATGTATTGCTGTATTCAGTTTGCAGATATTTTGTTGAGGATTTTAGCATCTATATTCATCAGGGATATTTGCCTATAATTATTTTTTGTAGTGGATTTCTTTGGTTTTGGAAATAAGATAATGCTGGTCTTGTAAATGAACTTGGGAACCTTGCCTTCTCTTGGATTTTTTAAAGTAGTTTGAGAAAGAGAGGTGTTAGTTCTTCTTGGAATGTCTGGTAAAATTCACCTGTGAAGCCATGTGGTTCAGGGCTTTTGTTTGTTGGGAGTTTTTATTAATTACTACTTCAGTTTCACAAGTTGTAATCTGTCTATTCAGATTCTCTGATTCCTCCCAATTTAGTTTTGGAAGATTTTATATTTCTAGGAATTTATCCATTTTGCCCAGGTTGTCCATTTTGTTGGCATATAGTTATCTGTAATATTTTCTTACCATTCTTTGTATTTTTTACTGTCAGTTGTTATTTGTATTCTTTAACTTCTGATTTTATTTATTTGGGTCCTCTCTTTTTTTTTCTTGACAAATCTGGTGAAGGGTTTGTCAATCTTGTTTATTTTCTCAAAGAACCAGCTCTTGGAATCATTGATTTTTTTCTATTTTGTAGAATATTTCATTTATTCCTGCTCTGATTTTTATTTCCTTGTTTTCTGCTCACTTTGGGCTTTGTTTGTTGTTCTTTTTCAAGTTCTTTTAATGGTAAAGTGAGATCACTTATTTGAGCTTTTCCTTATTTTTTGAGGTTGGCCTATAAACACTATGTATGAATTTACCTTGTACGACAGATTTGCGATTTGCAAGTCCTCTTTTTCATTTGTTTCAAGATATCTTTTTATTTCTTTCTTGATCTCATTGTTACCCCATTCATTGTTCAATAACATGTTATTTAGCTTCCATGTCCTTGTGTGTTTTTCATTTTTCTTCTTGTGATTGATTTCTAGTTTCATAGCATTATGGTCAGAAAAGATGCTTGATATAATTTCAGTCTTCTTGAATTTATTAAGACATGTTTTGTGTCCTTACATGTGGTCTATCCTAGAAAATGTTCCATATGCACTTGAAAAGAATGCATATTCTGCTGCTTTGGGGTGAAATGCTCTAAAGGTATAAATTAAGTCCATTGGATATAGTGTGTCATTTAAGGCTGCCACCTCCTTGTTAATTTTCTGCCTTGAAGATCTATCCATCGATGTCAATGGGGTATTAAAATTCCCTACTTTCACTGTATTTTTGTCAGTCTCTCTTTTTAAGACCATCAAGATTTGCCCTGCATATTTAGATGATCCTGTGTCGGGTGCATGATTTTTAAAAAATTTTTTAAAATTTTCTTATTTTAGTTTATTCAGTACAGTTTCTATCCTTTAGTCCCATTCCACCCCACCCACCCATCCCTCCCCTCCTCCCTCCCATTTCCAACCCCCCAGTTTTGTCCATGTGTCCTCTATATTTGTTCCTATAAACCTTTCCCTTCTCCCCTAAAATTCCCCTGAAATTTCCTCCCCTCTCCCCTCTGGTCACTGAC
>CM052547.1:57719302-57758173 GCA_028533065.1 Trachops cirrhosus | reverse complement strand
CCCTTTGCCCATTTTTTAATTGGGTTTCTTGTCTTCTTCGAGTGGAGTCCTGTAAGTTCCTTATATATCTTGGAGCTTAAACCCTTGTCTGAGGTATCATTGGCAAATATGTTTTCCCATACAGTTGGTTCTCTTTTGATTTTAATACTGTTTTCTTTAGATTTTTTACTAGGGTTTTACCCTCTTATTGGATTGTTCCCCTTATCCTTATGTAGTTTCTTCCTTTGACTCTCACTATAGCCTTTGTTTGAAAGTCTGTTTGGTTAGATATAAATATTCTTACATCATCTTTTCTTCCTTTCCATTTACATGGAACATCTTTTTCCATCTTTTTAACTTTCAGGTTGTGTGTATCTTTCTTTATGAGGTGAGTCTCTTGAAGAGTAGCGGGACCTCCAAAAAACCCAGAATTATCTTCTGGAAGATTGATCCCTTCCTTAGTATAGGCTTTCCCTGTTATGTGAGTGTTCCAGAAACCCATCTGAATCAGTGTACCAGCTGGTGTTGTTGCAAGAGACTGTGTTTGGCTTTTGTGAATTCTTTTGAAGACTCTTTCAGTGTGTTTGCCCATTTTGTGATGGGTGATTTATGCGTGCACCTGCCCACACATTGCTGAGTGGTGAGCAGTTTTTGACCACAAATGTAATGAACCTGAACCCCACGCTCCATGTTCACCCTGTCTCACTATGAGCAACTTTTTTTTTTTGTTTCCCTGGATTAAAAAATCCTCAAAGGGAAACATTCGGCCCTATGGGAGCAGTAAAGCAAAAAACGTCAGAGACACTAAAAGGCATCAAAATTGAAGAGTTCAAAAACTCTTTTAAGTAGTGGAAAAAAAAAACATATCAGTAGGTGTACTGCATCAAATGGAGAGTACTCTGAAGGTGGCTGATTTAAACATGTAAGAATAACTTCACAATTTTTAATAAGTAAAATCTGATGTTTTGGGGTTGTTCTTGTATTGGTCTTGTTTTCTTATCTTTTCAATGATCCTGTGTCTTTTGATTATAGCATTTAAGTCATTTGCATTTAAAGTTATTAATAATAGATATGTATTTATTGTGATTTTCTTTTTTTACTATGGTACTCTGGTTTTTTCTTCTTCTTCTCCTTCTCCTCCTCCCCTTCCTTCTTCTTGCAAGCTCTTTAACATTTCTTGTAATCCTGGTTTGATGGTAACAAACTCTAGCTTTTCTTTTCTGGGAAGCTCCTTATTTCTCCTTCAGTTTTATTATTTTTTTGTTTTTTAAAAATATTTTATTGATTATGCTAGTAGAGTTGTCTCATTGTGCCCCCTTTGTTCCCCTCTGCCCTGCACACCCCCTCCCACCCTCATTCCTCCACCTTAGTTCATGTCCACTGGCCATACATATAAGTTCTTTGCCTTCTACATTTCCTATACTATTCTTAACCTTCTCCTGTCTATTTGCTACCTACCATTTATGTTACTTATTCCCTGTACCTTTTCCTCCATTTCTCCTGCCCCTTCCCTGCTAATAACCCTCCACATGATCTCCATTTCTGTGATTCTGTTCCTGTTCTACTTGTTTGCTTAGTTTGTTTTTTTTTGTTTTTTTTTTTTAGGTTCAGCTGTCAGTAATTGTGCATTTGTTGTCGTTTTACCATTTATATTTTTAATCTTCTTTTTCTTAGATAAGTTCCTTTAACATTTCACATAATAAGGGCTTGGTGATGATGAACTCCTTTAACTTGACCTTAACTGGGAAGTACTTTATCTGCCCTTCCATTCTAAATGAAAGCTTTGCTGGATAGACTAATCTTGGATGTAGGTCCTTGCCTTTCATGACTTGGAATACTTCTTTCCAGCCCCTTCTTGCCTGCAAGGTCTCTTTTGAGAAGTCAGCTGACAGTCTGATGGGAACTCCTTTGTGGGTTACTATCCCCTTATCTCTTGCTGCTTCTAGGATTCTCTCCTTCATTTTTACCTTAGCTAATGTAATGATGATGTGCCTTGGTGTGTTCCTCCTTGGGTCTAACTTCTTTGGGACTCTGAGCTTCCTGGACTTCCTGGAAGTCTATTTCCTTTGCCAGATTGGGGAAGTTCTCCTTCATTATGTTTTCAAATAAGTTTTCAATTACATGCTCTTCCTCTTCTCCTTCTGGTACCCCTATGATTCAGATGTTGGAATGTTTAAAGATGTCCTGGAGGTTCCTAAGCCTCTCCTCATTTTTTTGAATTCTTGTTTGTTCATTATTTTCTGGTTGAATGTTTACTTCTTTCTTCTGGTCCAAATTGTTGATCTGAGTCCCGGTTTCCTTCCCTTCACTGTTGGTCCCCTTTATGTCACTTTTCATAGACTTCACTTTTTTCTCTATTTTTGGGACCATGCTCAACCATTTCTGTGAGCATCCTGATTACCAGTGATTTGAACTCTGCATCTGATACATTTGCTCTCTCTTCATAGCATAGTTGTATTTTTTCTGGAGCTTTGATCTGTTTTTTCATTTGGGCTATTTTTTTCCTGACGTGCTGTTATGTAGTAAGGAGCAGAGCCTTAGGTATTTGCCAGGGTGGGGCAATCCACGTAGCTATGCTGTGGCACTGTATGTGGGGGAGGGGTCTGAGAGGGAACAATGCAGCCCGCTCAGCTCTCTACTGGCTTCCAGTCATCTCCACTGCTACCCACAAGCAAATTGGACCCTTTGGTGCTGATTCCAGGATGAGTGGCTTTGTGTATGTTCTAGGACCTTGTGGGTCTCTTCAGTGAACTCTCCCGTGAGGCTGGGAGTTTCTCCCACTGCCTCAACTCCCACAGGTGTTTTCAGTCAGAGGCTTTGAGGCTCTATTTTCCCACATCAGAACCCTAGGTTGCACATTTTTGTCTTGCTTCCCAGTTGTTCCTCCCAGTCTGTCCTCATGCAAATGTGGGACTGCCCACTCCACCAGCCACCACCTTACCCGGTCCACCACCCACCACCTTGGTGCTAGTCGTCTTCTCCCACCTACGTGTCTCTGGCCTTCGTACCAGTGTGGATGAGTGTTTCTTCTTTAACTCCTTGGTTGTCAGACTTCCATACAGTTTGATTTTCTGGCAGTTCTGTTGTTTTTTTTTTAAATTTGTTGTCCTTCTGTTGGTTGTGTGAGGAGGCACAGTGTATCCATCTATGTGTCCATCTTGGCCAGAAGTTGATCTCCTTCAATTTTAAATGATAGCCTTGCTGGGTAAAGAACCTTGGTTGTAGGTCCTTGCTTTTCATCACTTTGAATATTTCCTGCCAATCCCTCCTGGCCTGAAATGTTTCTGCTGAGAAATCAGATGACAGTCTCATGCGAGTACCCATGCCTTGTAGGTAAGTAATTGCCTTTTTTTTTTGGCGGCTTTTAAGATTCTCTCCTTTAAGCTTTTTCATTTTAATTATGATGTGTCTTGGTGTGGGCCTCTTTGCATCTATCTTTTTTGAGACTCTTTGTGCTTCTCAGAATTGTGTGTCTATTCCTTCAGAAAGTTAGGGAATTTTTTCGTCATTATTTCTTCAAAGAAGTTCTCAATCCCTTGCTCTTTCTCTTCCCCTCGCAGAGCCCCTATGATGTGGATGTAGTTATGCTTCATGTTTTCCCAAAGGTTTCTTAAACTGTCCTCATGTTTTAAAACTCTTTTTTCTTTTGCTACTCCAGGTGTTTTTTTCTACCTTGTCTTTCAAATAACTGATTTGAGTCTCTGCTTCATCTAAACTACTGTTATTCTTTCCAATATATTTGTTATTTAAGATATTGCATTCTTCATATTCAACTGATCCTTTATTATGGTTTCTATGTCCTTTTTCATGCTGTTGAACATCTTTATAATCATTACTTTGATCTCTGTATCTGGTAAAATGCTTGCCTACATTTCATGTAGCTCTTCTTCTTGAGAATTCTCTTGTTATTTCATTTGGGGCTTGTTTCATTGTTTCCCCATTTTGGCTGCCTTGTTGTGTTTATTTCTGTATATTAGGTAGATCTGTGTATTAGGTAGGTAGGGTTGCCTTATGTAGTAGGTGTCTTGTGAGACCCAGTAGCACAGTCTCTGTGATCACCTGACCTGGGTGCTCTAGGAATGTTCCTTTGTACCTGTGTTGCCCACCTACTGTAATTGAGTCTTGATTGGATTGCTGTTGTCTCGTTTGTGAAGGATTGACCCTCAGGCTGGCTTATTGTGAGGCTCAGTCCTCACACAGGGTGCTGATCACAGGAAGTAGACTTTGCCTCAGCAGGATTTTGTGGCTTTCCAGATTTCTCTGTAGATATGCTGCTTGTGCTTATTTGATTCTGTTTTTTTTTTTTTTAATTCAGGTGTAATACATTTCAAAATAAAAAAGACATAATGATTATGTCTATTTATTCAAGGTAATGGGGTACCCCACAGTATAATTGTTAATGATCATAGAGAAGTTTTTTCCATTCACCCAGTGTTCAACAATAGTTTTTATTTTTTTTTACACTTTTTTAAATTGTTTTTCAAGTACAGTTTTCTGCCTTTTCCCCCCATCCTTCCCCAACACCCAGCCCTCCCCGTCTCCCTCCCTCATTTCCACCCCTCTTTGTTGTTGTCCATATGTCCTTTATAATTGTTCCTCCAAACCCTTCACCCTTTTTCCCCTTTATCCCCTTCCCTCTCTCTTCTGATCACTGTCAGCCTGTTCTCAATTTGTGTCTTTGCTATACTTCGCTTGCTTGTTGGTTTTGTATATTAGGTTCCTATTAAAGGTGAGATCATATGGTATTTGTCTTTCACCACCAGGCTTATTTCACTTAGCATAATGCTCTCCAGTTCCATCCATGCTGTCCCAAAGGGTAGGAGCTCCTTCTTTCTGCTGCGTAGAATTCCATTGAGTAGATGTACCATAGTTTTTTTTATTACAATTTATTTTATTTTTTTAATTTTTATTTTAATTGTTGTTCAAGTGCAGCTTTCTGCCTTTTACCCCCACCCCAGCCCAACCCCCCAGCCCTACACATTGTCCTCCCATTTCCATCCCCCCTTGTTACTGTCCATGTGTCCTTTCTACTTGTACTTGGAAACCCTTCCCCTTTCCCCCTGAAATTCCCTCCCCTCGCCTCTCTGGTCACTGTCAGTTCTCTATTTCAGTGTCTTTTGTTGTATTTTGCTTGTTTGTTTGTTTTGTTGATTAGATTCCTGTTAAAGGTGAGATCATATGGTATTTGTTCTTCACTGCCTGGCTTACTTCACTTAGCATAATGCTTTCCATGTCCATCCATGCTGTCCCAAAGGGTAGGAGCTCCTTCTTTCCCTCTGCTGCATAGAATTCCATTGTGTAAGTGTACCATAGTTTTTTTTACCTATTCATTTATTGATGGGCACTTGGGTTGCTTGCAGCACTTGGCTATTATAAGTTGTGCTGCTATGAACATTGGGGTATATAAGCTCTTTTGGATTGATGTTTTGGGGTCCTTAGGATATAATCCTAGCAGTGGAATTACTGGATGAAAAGGCATTTCCATTTTTAGTTTTCTGAGGAAATTCCATAATTTTTTCTGCAGTGGTTGCACCTGCCTGCAATCCCACCAACAGTGCACTAGGGTTCCCTTTTTTCCACACCCTATCCAACATTTGTTGTTTGTTGCTTTGTTTATGATGGCCATTCTGATCAGTGTGAAGTGGTATCTCATTGTGGTTTTAATTTGCATCTTTCTCATGTCTACTGATCCTGAGCATCCTTTCATATGTCTCTGGACCCTCTGTATGTCCTCCTTGCTGAAGTGTCTGTTCAAGTCTTTTGCCCATTTTTTAATTGGGTTGCTTGTCTTTTTAGAGTGGAGTCGTGAGTTCTTGATATATTTTGGAGATTAAACCCTTGTCTAATGTATCATTGGCAAATATGTTTTCCCATATAATTGGTTCTCTTTTCATTTTAATGCTGTTTTCTTTAGCTGTGCAGAAGCTTTTTATTTTGATGAGATCCATTTGTTTATTCTTTTCTTTGATGTCCCTTGCTCTAGGGGACATATCAGTAAAAATACTATTGTATGGAATATCTGATATTTTCCTGCCTATATTCTCCTCTAGGACTTTAATGGTGTCAAGACTTACATTTAAATCTTTTATCCACCTTGAATTTATTTTTGTATATGGTGTAAGTTGGTTCTCGAGTCTCATTTTTTTGCATGTAGCTGTCCAGTTCTCCCGACAACCTTTGTTCAAAAGGCTACCTTTGCTCCATTTTATGCTGCTGCCCCCTTTGTCAAATATTAATGGACACTTGAGTTTATTAATAGAGACTTGGGTTTATTTCTGGGCTCTCTCTTCTGTTCCATTGGTCCGTGTGTCTGTTCTTATGCCACCATCAGGCTGTTTTGTTTACAGTGGCCTTGTAATACAGTTTGACATCAGGTATTGTGATCCCTCCTACTTTACTCTTCTTTCTCAAAATTGCTGCAGCTATTTGGGGTCATTTATGGTTCCATATAAATTTTGGAATTGTTTGTTCTACGTCTGTGAAATATGCCATTGGTACTTTAATAGGTATTGCATTGAATCTATAAATTGCTTCACGTAGTATGGATATTTTGATGATGTTAATTCTTCCGATCCATGAACATGGTATATGTTTCCATTTGTTTGTGTCTTCCTTGATTTCTTTATTCATTATTGTGTAGTTTTCTAAGTACAGTTCTTTTTCCTCCTTGGTAAGATTTATTGCTAGGTATTTTATTTTTTCTTGTTGCTATAGCAAATGGGATTTTTTTTCTTGATTTTTGCTTCTGCTGTTTCATTGTTGGTGTACAAAAATGCCTTTGATTTCTGGATATTGACTTTGTATCCCGCTTTTTTTTTTCCAAAATCATTTATTAGGTCAAGCAGTTTTTGGTGAGTCTATAGGGTTTTCTATGTACACTATCATGTCATCTACAAACAATGACAGTTTTGTTTCCTCTTTTCAAATTTGGATACCTATTATTTCATTTTCTTATCTGATTGCTGTGGATAGGACTTCCAATACTATGTTGACTAGAAGTGGTGAAATTGGTCCTGATCTTAGTGAGAGCATTGTTAGTTT
Organism: Trachops cirrhosus; assembly: GCA_028533065.1. Lineage (NCBI taxonomy): Eukaryota > Metazoa > Chordata > Mammalia > Chiroptera > Phyllostomidae > Trachops > Trachops cirrhosus. The sequence goes on along the minus strand of CM052547.1, from coordinate 57,751,153 downwards.
TTGTCCATTGAGAATGATGTTGGCTGTAGGTCTCTCATATATGGCCTGTATTATGTTGAGGAATGCTCCTTCTATTCCCACTTTGCTGAGTGTGTTTATCATAAATGGGTGCTTTACCTTATCAAATGCTTTTTCCAAATCTACTGTATGATAATGTGGTTTTTATCTTTGCTTTTGTTTATGTGATGTATTACATTTATTGATTTGGAAATGTTTTACCATTTGCATTCCCGGGATGAATCCCACCTGGTTGTGGTATATGATCTTTTTAATGTATTGCTGGATTCTGTTTGCCAATATTTTCTTGAGGATTTTAGTGTCTATGTTCATCAGTGATATTGACCTGTAGGTTTCTTTCTTTGTTGATTCTTTATCTGGTTTTGGGATTAGGATGATGCTGGCCTCATAAAAAGAGTTTGGAAGTCTTCATTCTTCTTGGATTTTTTTTATAATAGTCTGTGAAGGATGGGGGTTAGCTCTTCCTTAAATGCTTTGTAGAATTCTCCTGTGAAACTGTCTGGTCCAGGTTTTTGTATGTTGGGAATTTTTTGATTACTCCTTCAATTTCATCTCCTGTTAGTGACCTGTTTAGGCTTTCTGCTGCTTCTTGATTCAGCTTTGGAAGATTATATATTTTCTAGAAATTTGTCCATTTCACCTAGGTTTTCCAAGTACTTGGCATATAGTTCTTTATAGTAATTTATTACAATCCTTTGTATTTCTGTGGTGTCAGTTGTAATCTCTCCTCTTTCATTTCTGATTGTGTTTATTAGGGTCTCTCTCTTTTTTTCTTGATGTGTCTGCTTAGAGGTTTGTTGATTTTGCTTATCTTTTCAAAGAACCTGCTCCTGGATTCATTGATCTTTAGAATTGCTCTTTTAGTCTCTATGTCATTTAATTCTGCTCTGATCTTGGTTTTTTCCTTCCTTCCACTTGCTCTGGGCTGTCTTTGTTGTTGTTCCTCGAGTTCTTGTAGGTGTAGGGTTAGGTTGTTTATTTGAAATATTTCTATTTTTTTTAGGTAGGCCTGTAAAGCTATGAACTTCCCTCTCAGGACTGCCTTTTCTGTGTCCCATAAGTTTTGGGTTGTTGTGAGTGCATTTTTATTTGTTTTCAGAAACTTTTCAATTTTCTCCTTGATCTCCTTGACTCATTTATTGTTTAATAGCATGCTATTCAAACTCCATGAGTTTGAGTGCTTTGAGAGTTTTTTCCTTGAGGTTGGCTTCTAGTTTCAGTCCCTTGCGGTTGGAGAAAATGCTTGATATGATTTCAATTTTCTTGAATATGTTGAGGCTTGTTTTTTGACCTATCATGTGGTCTAGCTTTGAAACTGTTCCATGTGCATTTGAAAAGAATGTGTATTTTGCTTCTTTGGGATGAAAGGCTCTCTATATATCAGTTAAGTCTATTTGATTGAGGGCATCGTTCAATGCCAAAATGTCTGTGTTGGTATTTTGCTTGGAAGATCTGTCCATTTTTGACAATGGGATGTTAAAATCCCCCACTATAATTGTGTTGCTGTCAATATCTTTCTTGAAGTCCTCTAAGATTTTCTTTATGTATTTGGGTGCTCCTATGTTGGGTGCATGTATATTTACAATGTGGATGGCTTCTTGATGGGTTCTTCCATTGAGTATTATGAAGTGACCTTCTGGGTCTCTTTTTATGGCTCTTTTTTTGAAGTCTATTTTGTCTGATATGAGTATTCCTATCCCAGTTTTTTTCCTGTCCATTTGCTTGGAATATTGGTTTTCAGCCTTTCATTTTCAGTGTGTGTAGTTCATTTGTTCTGAGGTGGGTCTCTTGTAGGGAGCATATGTGTGGTTCATGCTTTCTTATCCACTCAGCTACACTGTGTCTTTTGATTGGAGCATTTGATCTTTTTATGTTTAAGGTTATAATTGATAGGTAGTTATTCATTGCCATTTTTGTGTACCTTCTTTCTTTTCTCTCTCACTCTCTTCCTTCCTTTCCTTAAAGCAGTCCCTTTAGCATGTCTTGCAGAGCTGGTTTGGTGGAGGTGTATTCTTTTAGACTTCTTTTGTTTGGGAAGCTTCTTATTTGGCCTTCCATTTTAATTGAGAGCCTTCCTGGCTAGAGGAATCTTGGTTGCAGGCCTCTGGCTTTCATTACTTGGAATATTTCTTTCCATTCTTTCTTGCCATTCTTTTCTGGCTTAGAGTGTTTCCATTGAGAAATCAGCTGCTAGCTTTAGCCGGGCTCCTTTGTGTGTTACTTCCTGTTTCTTTAAGATTCTCTCTTTGTCTTGGAATTTTGCCATTTTAATTATGATGTGTTTTGAAGTGGGCCTCTTTGGGTTCCTCTTGGTTGGGACTCTCTGTGTAACCTGGATTCGTGTGACTTTTTCTCTCATCAAATTAGGGAAGTTTTCCATTATTACTTTTTCAAATAGGTTTTCTATCTCTTGCTCTTTTTCTTCTCCTTCTGGTATCCCTAGTACACGGATATTGTTACATTTCATGTTGTCTTGCAGTTCTCTTACCACCTGTTCATTCTTTCTGAGTCTCTTTTCTTTCTCTTGCTCTATCTGGGAGTTTTTTTCTACCTTGTCCTCCAACCCCCTGATTCAATCCTCTGCTTCTTCTAGCCTGCTTGTAGTTCCTTTTAATGTGTTTTTTATTTCTGAGATTTTATTCATTTCTTCATGGTTTTTGTTTATATTTTCTATTTCATTTTTATGCTGATGTAGTTCTCACTCAGTTGCTGGTAGTTGTGTGTGAGCTTCTCGAGCATCCTTATAATCATTAAGTTGAAATCTGTATCCAATAGTTTGGTTACCTCCATTTCGTTTAGCTCTTTTAGTGCGGAGTCTTCCATTCCTTTTGATTGCATGTTCTTTGTCTCACCATTTTAGATGACTCTTTTTGTTTGTTTCTGTATTTCCTGATGTTTTGCTTTGTTAGCTGTCTTTGTGGGGTGAACTTCTATGGTAGGAATTCTGTGAGGTTCACTGGTATGGTCTCTGATCTCCTTGACTGGATGCTCTAGGTTTGCCCTTTCTTCTGTTTGTGTGAGCTCTCTTGTTGTATTTGGGTTTGTACTTTTTGATGGTTTCTTTATTGGTGGTTTTTCTCCTCCAGCAGGTATACTGATGTTCGCAGCTCCCACCTATTCTTGTATGTGATCAGTGGCAGGGGTAGGCAAAATGGATTAAAACAGCAAGAAAGTATTCTATGGGATTTTAAGTACCAGCAAGTAGAGAAGAGATAGGAGATTCTTTGGATAAGTATAGTGTTAAGTGTGATATTTCACCCAATTAGTCACTTTTTATAAAATATGAAAGAGAGATAAGACTCTTGTTAGAGGGGAGGATGATTGTGAGCTGAATCCAGAAAACAGAGTGCTTGTGCAAAGTTAGATGATGAGATATAGTGAGATTAAGGTATGGAAGGTAGATATAGTACGAGAGAGAATAGAGTTAACCACAACAATACTAATGCTCAGGGTTAAAGTGAAGTGTGCTAAGATCCTGGAGGTTTGTTTTGTAGTACGTACAATTGTATGGAACAACAGTTATTTACAACAGTACTGGAACAACAATAATATGACAAGAAATAAATGACTTGGATAATCAGAATAGAAAGTACCCAATCAAGCGTTGGGTGTTACTCAAACATGGGTGAAGGGAGACAAGGAAAATTAAAATATAATACAGAGAGAGAATAAGGAAAAACAGTCAAGCAATGCAATTAAACAGGGAAATAAATCAAGGAAAACTAAACGTAAGGAAGAGAAATTTAAACAAATACTAATAAAATAAAAGTAAAAAATAATTTCATGCTAATAATAATACACATACACAATAAAATGCCAGCTCTGTGGGATAGCAAAGTGACATTTGTCTCAGTTTCTCAGTTTTTGGGGTTAGCCTTGTGCTCCTTTTGATCTGTCTGTGGACCCTTTGTAACTGGTGTCTTATCATTTCACTTGGATGAAGAAAAAAAAAGAAAGAAAACAACAAAAAAGAGGGGGCAGGAAGAGAGAGGACTCAAAAAGAAAAAAAAAAGAAGAAAAGAAAAGCCTCCTGCTTTTCTTTATAATAATAAGCCTTCTGCTGACCTTAAACCTGTTGAGGGAGTTATGCTGGTCTTCCTAGATGCTACAGGAAGAGGGGGCTGGGCTTTGCTTTTCTCCCTTCCTTTGGTTCTGAGAGGATGGGGACCAGGTTTGGGTCACACTATTCACAGTTTCCTGGCCCCCGGCCCATGTCTTCTGTGAGCTGCCAGGCTCAAATCATCCACTCAGCTGCCTAGAGTGTGAGTCAATCTCTGGCACAGAGCCTGAGACAAGCCCAAGCCGGGTGCATGGTTCCCCCTACTACTGTCTTTGTGGCAGTGCGAGACAGGCGGGGTGCATGGTTCCCTTCCTCCACTCACTCTGGGTGCATACAGGGCAAGACAGGCAGGGTGCAAGGTTCAGCTCATCTACTGTCTTTGGGCGTGCTGTGCCAGACTAGTGGGGTGCACAGTTCCCCTCCTCTGCTCACTTTGGGCGCAACAGCTGCTGCTGGAGAGTTCCTTACTAAGCAGCTGCCCGCCATTCTTAGTGAGCGCACCACACAGCCCCACTTTTTCTACCCATCTGGAGACTATCCAAGTCAGGATCCAACACAGCCCAACTCCTGCCTTCTCCAGGTGTTGCTGGCACCCCCTTTTCTCTGGTGCCACTGTCCACAGTCCCAGTGAGCATGTACCACCTCTGTGTGTCTCCTACTTTGTCTCTACTTCCCCCAGTGACTTTAAGCACCTAGGTCCTTCCTAGTCCCAGGCTGCCCTCCCTGCTCTGGTAGGGGAGGGACCTGGTGCTCTAACTTTCCTCCCTTTATCCTGCAGCAGTCCCCAGGCCTGGGGCCACAGCAGCCTTGGTCCCGCCTCAGATTCCAGGGACTTTACCATCCCAGTGCACTCTCCTCGTTGTTTTTCAATGTCCTCTGCAATTTTTTGCCTCCAAACTTCATGTAAGCTGGGATTCCATTGGTTGTTCACTCTGTTCCTTGGAAGATTGGCTAGGTGTTCCAGCTGGGCACAAGAACTGGGCTCCACTCCCACCTACTTCGCCGCCATTTTCCCAGTCCAATTCTGTTCTGTTTTTTGTCTGAAGCTGACCACTGAGTGTGTTGATCCTAGAAAGACCCTGGTGCACACCTATGTCAGATGCTGCCTGTTCCTGGCTCTGTGCAACTTGTTTGGAGCTATCAGTAATTCACAGCTTGTGACTTCTTCTCTTGGGCCTGGGTCATGCAGAAAGGACTAAGTTACACAGCAAGGTCATCTTTTACCAGCACCAGGGGCGGGTCAATGAAAGTCTCAAAGTGCCCAGAGATCCGCCTCCACCTATAGGCTGCCCATTAGGCTTAGTCACTAAAAGAATCTCCAACTGTACTCCTCAGCAGGGCTTAAGCTCCACAGGGTGGAGCAAGAGAGAATCCTGTGGGTGGGCCTATTTCTTCTTCCCTGGCTGATGTTGCATGGAGAGTGGTGCTCTGCTGGAGAACGATGGTTTCTGTGGTATGGTAGAATGACTCAACACAGGGATTCTGGTGGCTGAACCTTTGACTGTCTCCTCAGAGATAGTCCCAGACTTTGCTCACACAGCTCTGGTCCACTCTGTCTGTCCATGGGAGCCCAGGGTAAGTGGCTGCAAACAAAATTTTTTAAATTGGCCCTTTAAGAGAGTGACTTTGGCTCTAGCCATCTCTCCCTGGTGGACAGAAACCCTACTGCTTTTCACAGGTGGATATTATGTGGGCAGGTTTTCTGGTTCTGGTGCTTTGGGCTAGGGATCCTTGCTTTGGGTTTAGACCCCACACTTCCCAGGGGGAACTCCCCCACAGATGAGATATACCTCCAGAACTTCAGCTCCTACCCATGGGAACCCAGCTAGCCCTCTTGTACCTCCGCATTTCCTACCAATCTCAATGTGGCTTCTTCTATATGTCTTTGGTTATAAGGCTTCTCTCTAACTAGTCTTCAGTTGGTTATTTGGGATGATTTTCGTATAATTTAGTTGTAATTCCAGTTTGGTCCTGGGAGGAGGTTAGTATAGCTTCCACCTAAAACACTGCCATTGTGGATCTCTGCCTCTTTTTCCCTTGAATGTTAACTCCTTTAATCATTAAGTCCTCAGGACAATTAGGTTGTAGCCTGTATCATATAATCTTAGGCACAAAGCATTGGGTCAGTTGACTAAACAGACAGAGTTTCAAGCAAACTAAAGATAACATCTAAGCCTCAGTTGTGTTTCACCTCCAGATGGAGAAAGCTGGTCAAACCCAGATGAGCTTTGGATTTTTTAAAGGGCTTTAAAAATTCTAATGCTACCTAGTTGATCCCTTTATTTTTTAAACATTTGATTTTGTATAGCTTATATTTTCAAATATTTATTTAAAAGTTATTTATTTTTAAATTATAATTGAAATCAATATTATATTAGTTTCAGCTGTATAACATAGTGATTGACATTTATATAACTTATGAAATGATCACGATAAGTCTAGTAACCATCTATCACTGTACAAAGTTATTACAATATTATTGACTATACTCCCTATGTTGTATACTACATTCCTGTGACTTATTTGTAATTGGAAATTTCTGCCTCTTACTTTACTCCACCCTTTTTGTCCAACACCTTTACCCCCACCCCTCTGGCAACCATCAGTTTATACTCTATATCCATGAATCCATTTCTTTGTTCATTTGTTTTCTTTCTTAGATTTCACATATAAGTGAAATCATATGGTTTTTATCTTTCTCTGCCTGACTTATTTCACTTAGTGTAACACTCACCCATGTGGTTGCAAATGGCAAGATTTCATTCATATATATAGAAAAATAAAATAGTCTGTCCAGAAAGTATCAAGCCAGCCATGTAATATGAAAAAGAGACATGTATTGAAGATACAAGATACAAGAAATATTGTACATAGGACAATGTCACCTCAGTCACCTTCAAAGTCGGTACCTTGGGACCTCACATACAGTTCTCCCAATTGCCACCAACTGCCCTATCGTATTTTTCTGAATCTTATTGACAGTATGAAATCTCTTCCCTTTCAAAGGACTGACTAGTACAGTGAAGTCGTCATTGTTCATGTATGTGCATTCCAATCCACTGTCATGGGCTGCCAGGTTACATTGATATGCGCAAACTGTTCTCGTTATATTAACCATGGCTGGACTCTTTCTGGACAGATCTTTCCAGAAATATATATACATATGTGTGTGTATATAAAATCATCTTCTTTATCTATTGACAGGCATGTAGGTTGTTTGCATATCTTGGCTATTGTAAATAATGCTGCAGTGAACATAGGGGTGTTTATATCTTTCCAAATTAGTGTTCTGGATTTCTTCAGATAAAATACCCAGATGTGGGACTGCTGGGTCATATGGTAGTTCTGGTTTTTTGCCTTTTTTTTTTTTTTTTGAAGAATCTTTGTACTGTTTTCCATTGTGACTGCACCAATTTACAATCCTGCCAACAGTGCATGAAGGTTCCCTTTTCTCCTCATCCTCACCAACACTTGTTATTTGTTGGCTTTTTGATAATAGTCATTCTGACAGGTGTGAGGTGTTATCCCATTGTGATTTTGATTTGCATTTTCCTGATGATTAGTGATGTTGTGAGTCTTTTTGTATGTCTGTTTGCCATCTGTATGTCCTCATTGGACAAGTGTCTATCATGTCCTCTGCCCTTGTTTTAATTTTTGTTTATTTTTTGATGTTGAGCTATATGAGTTCCTTATGTATTTTGTTTATCAACCTCTTATTTGATATATCATTTGCAAATATCTTCTCCCATTCAGTAGGTTGCCTTTTTGTTTCATTGATGGTTTCCTTTGCTGTGCAAAATGTTTTTAGTTTGTTGTCATTCCATTTGTTTATTTTGCCTTTTGTTTCTCTTGCCTGAGAAGACATATCCAGAAAAATATTGGTAAAACTGATGTCAAAGTATTTACTGCCTGTATTTTCTTCTAGGAGTTTTTTGGTTTCAGGTCTTACATTTAAGTTTTTAATCCATTTTTTAGTTTACTTTTGCATATGGTGTAAGAAAGTGGTCTAGTTTCATTTTTTGCTTGTATCTATCTAGTTTTAGTTGATTTCTTTCTTGATTGTATTTATCAACTTGCTAATATTTTTTATAAATTTAATGTCTTCATTTTTTTGCTTTCACTACATTTGATCAATACTTTGAAAATATTTGTTTTATTTATTGAGGGCTGTAGAATTTTTTTAAAGTTAGTGTAACATATAACTTTCTATATACATTAGAATTTGGCCTCAGAATAAATCCAGTAGAGAGTATACCATACACATCAATATCCTGTGGTCACTGAGCATCCTGGAATTGATCTAGCCATTTCTCTGGGCACAAAAAATACCCAAGGGCCCCATACATTGAAGAAGTGACAGTAACTGTGTGTCACAGAGCTTCCAAGAAGATACATTAACAATAAGAAAACCAAGAACACAGAAAGAAGGGCAAGAGGTAAAAGTGGGCATTTCTTTCTAATATCACTCATGTTTAAGAGGCAAAATTTCTCACACTTATAGGTATCTATTTTTTGCTTCTCTAAAACTGATGAAAAAATTTAAAATCTGTAATTGTATTTATTCTCAATGAACTGTAGATTGGGTAGCAACTGTATTATTGTCCCATCAAACACCCAAAAAGAACTAGCCAGAGAGGAAACACAGCACTGGGGAAAGCAAAGTCAAGGGACACAGTGTTTTAAAAAGAGTAGACAGATGTGTTTTCCTTCCTTTTCCTTGTAAATGGAGTTCCCTGCTGCCATATCATCATTATAGTCCTAGGGAAGATGTGGGGAAAAGGTGAGTGAAGAAAGAGATGCCTGGCAGGAAGAAAGATGAAATAAAGTCCTCAGGTTAGAAGAGTCACTGAGACAGAAAAGAAGGACAGATGTGGGGGACACCAGAGGCCACACTTGGTGTTCTGGCTCCCTGCTATAGGCTAGAAACCTTGGGGTGGGAGATAAGTTGATGAAAAAACTGGAAGCCATGAGGGCCTGTGCTCTGGCCCCTTGTGGGAATCTGGAAAGAGACTGCTGTACAGGATGGCTCCAGGTCTCCACAAGCATGCTGTAGCTGAGTAGAAGGGCCAACAAAGCGTAGTCACGCATTAGAAGATGGAAGGAGTTAATGTAAGGTGTCACTTACCATCGGAGGAGTGAAAAAGAGAGTCGTGTGGGTGTTCATTGGATTGACGATGGAGAATCTTGGAAGGGGTGATATGAGCCTGCCCTAGAGGTTGTAGGGGAACAGCTTCATCCAGGAGGGCAGCGGGGTCATGATCTTAGGTCTTAACAGTATTGACATTTCCTGCAGATCTTAAGAATTAACTCTTTCTGGCTTTCTGAGTGAGACTTGAGGGGTCTGTAGTGTTTGTGGGAACCTGAGGTAACACCAAGTCAGCCAGGGAGGGTCTCTTGCCCGTGAGCAATAGAGTGCCCCTCACAGGTGTGTACCAGAGCCAAGGTGCTGATTCACACGTCACCTGACCAGAGAGGCCACTGAGAACTCAGAGAGCTGTTTTGACACCAAGATGAAACAGTGTTACTGTCCATTCAAGATTTACCCAGCTGCTTACTCAGCAGGTTGGAGGTTTATGAGGAAGTTTGGATGAGCCCATGGAAATGCAGATGCCACATTTTTTTTTGGTACAGTTATGCAGTACCACCTGGGTTTTTGACTAGTAGCAGGAGAAAAACCATTCATTTATTGATAGGTGTCCACTTGCAATTATTCAAATAAGAGATTGTGTAGTAGAGGCCTGGTGGCTGGTGCTAACATCCAGGTGTGGATGGATATAAGTGAGGGATCTTCTGAGCATTCATTCTGGCTGCCTCTGAGACACCCACAGCCAGCTAAGGACCAGCGAAGGGCTGTGGCACCCCACTTCTGGGATTTTAGCCATGGTCCCAGATTGTGAACCCAAATAGGGGGCTAGACTAAAGGACAGCTATTACTCCAATTATTTATATGGGGGTTTTGTTGTCCATGGACTTTTGTTGCCCCTTCTGATGAAATTTGTCATCCCAGTAGACCCACAAAATTACTACCCAATATTCAAATTTCTTGAAGAACTTAATTAAGTAATGACAAACAGAAAGTGACCTTGGCATTTGCTCTGTTCCACAGAAAAACAGCAGTCACAACCCCTCCATACCTCAATGAGGGGAGCTGCAGTTTTCATTTGCTTTTCTTTAAAAAAAAGAAAGAGCCCTAGGGAGCCTGATAGACCCTAAGGGGAGAAGCTTTGAGTTTTCAAGGCATGAGAGAGAAAAAAAAGGCAAAAGAAAATAGAATGAGAAACTTCTTGATATTGGGCATATTTTTCTTTGAAAATGAGTCAAAAACCTTCATGGTTCAGAGGACATTCCCAGGGTATTGACATTTCTCTATCACACTGCAAATATTGGTTCTTATTTATTAAATGGATATGAAACTGCTAAAATTAACCTGTGTTTTTGTACTCTGTTTCATTCCTTTCATGCTCCCTCAACTCATTGGGAGGATTTTTTTCCCTTTCTGGCTCACAGCTAGAGGAGCTAGGGCAACTTCTCACTGAAAGAATGTGGTTTCTGCTTTTGGTTGCAGGTATTGCCTACTTTAAATATTTACTTAACTGTCTTCATTAGGGTGTAAGAGGACCATGTTCCTAAGCAGTGCTTCACATTTCTGTCCTCAAATGTCAACACACTTGAAAAATAAACAAGGAAATTGTTTTGGAGCTGCCATCTGTTTGACCTTTATCTGAATAGTAAGACATGCCCTGGCTGAGCATATTTCTTCTTACTAAGCTGAAGCAGTTCGTGTGTGTTTGTTCTGTTAAAAGGAAATTCCATCACTTTTCACTTTTTTTTCCTTTTAGAACATAGAATCACTTTCATTCCCAGAGCTTTATTTTCCTTCCCTGTGTCAACATCAATCTCTATGCACTGTTTTTTTGTGGTATAAAACTAGCCGTGCCTCTGAGGTGATGTGTTTTTTTTAAACTCAAAATAATTTTTTAGTTGGTTGCCCTAGAGTTGGCAATATACATTTTAAACTAAACTAAGTCCACCTTCAAATATCACTGTACCACTTCATGTATTACAGGTACCTTATAGGAGCATTTACCACATCCTGCCTCCCATCCCTTAACACTACTTTTCATATGCTATATAAATTAATACATTGTTACTATTATTATTTTACAAATATCTTTAGATGAATTAAGAATAAAAAAGATCTTATTTTACCTTAATTTCTTCTCTGATGCTCCTCAGTTCACTATGTGAATCCAAATTTCTGACTTATATTGTGTTCCTTCTGCCTGAAGAACTTCTTCTTAGCATTTCTTGCAGTGCAGATCTAAGAAAGTCTTTATTTCATCTTTACTTTTGAAACATAATTTTGGTGGTATAGAATTCTCAATCAGTGGTTTTTTCTTTCAATACTTTAAATATTTTCTTCTACTCTCCTCTTAGTTGCATAGTTTCTTCTGAAAAGTCCTCTGTAATTCTAATCCTTGTTCCTCTGTAGGTATGGTGGGTTCATGGCTATCCCATGTGCACCCCTTGCTGCCTCACCACCCAACCCCGGGCTTTATACAAGATTTTCTGGTTTTTTTTGCAATTTGTATATGATTTGCCTAGGTGTGATTCCTGCTTGGTGTTCTCTGAGCTTCCTGGATCTGTGATTTGGTGTTTTCTGTCATTAAGTTTGGAATGCTCCAGGCCATTCATTACTTGGAGTATTTCTTCTCTATACTCACTCCTTTCTCTTTCTGGTATTCTAGTAATATGGATATTAAACCTGTTGTAGTTGCCCCACAGGTCTTGGATGGTCTGTTACTTTTTCTCCCATTCTTTTCTCTTTGAATTCAGTTTGGAAAGTTTGTATTGATCCATCTTCAAGCCCACTGACTCATCCCGTGACTGTGTCCATCAGAGCATTCTTCATTTCTATTACAGTGCTTTTATTTTATTTCTAGCATTTCCTTTTGGTTTTTTCTTAGAGTTTTCATCTCTGCTTACATTACTCATCTCTGCTTGCATTTTGTCTACTTTCGTCATTAGAGCTTTTAACATATTAATCATACTTATTTTACTTTGCCTGATAATTTCAACATCTTTGTCATATCTAAATCTCATTCTGAGTTTTGCTTTGGGTTTTCTGAGTTTCTGGAATCTTTAAATATATGTTTTCCAGTACACTTGGGAAACTTTAAGCAATATTTCTTCAAATATTATTCCCTGACCCATTCTCTCTCTTCTTACCTGGAGGTAAGTGGAGAAGAACCAGTCAGAACAGCAGGGAGGAAAAAAAAAGAATCCAAAAAATGAGTTTAAGGGACTTTTTGCGACAACATCAAGTGTACTAACTTCACATTATAGGAGTACCAAAAGGAGGAGAGAAAGTAAGAAATTGAAAATCTATTTGAAGAAATAATGACTGAAAACTTTTTAAACCTGGCAAAGAAAATAGACATACAAGTTCAGGAAGTGTAAAGAGCCCCAAACAAGAGGAGCCCAAGGAGGCCCATACTGAGGCACATCATAATTACATGCCAAAGGTTAAAGACAAAGAGAGAATCTTAAAAGCAACAAAAGGAAAGCAGTTACCTACAAGGGAGCTCCCATAAGACTGTCAACTGATTTCTTAACAGAAACTGCAGGCAAAGAAGTACTGGCACAAAATATTCAAAGTGATGAAAGGCAAGGACCTCTAACCAAGATTACTCTATCCAGCAAAGCTGTCATTTAGAATTGAAGGATAGAAAAAAGCTTCCCAGACAAGAAAAAGCTAAAGGAGTTCATCACCACTAAACCAGTATTACAAGAAATGTTGGGAGATACTTCCTGAAGAAGAAGAAGAAATAAGAAGAAGGAGGGGGAGGGGAAAAAGAAGAAATATGAATATGAAAATAATATCCAAAAGAAAAAAATCTCACTGACAAGGGCAAACATAATAAAAGCAATGAATGAACCAAAACTTAAGTTAGTACAAAGGTTAATAGGCAAAAATAGGAAGATCATGTGTAATTACAACAGTAAATTAAGAGATATGCACATACACACAAGAAGTTAAAAAAAAAGTGGCCAAACATGTTGAGGGTGTGAGTAAAAATGGTAGGGATTATAGAATATGTTCAACTTAAAACCATCAACTTTAAATATACTGCTATAAACATAGCTGGGTATATATGAAGCACATGATAACCAGAAACCAAAAATCTACAAGAGATATACAAAAGATAAAGAGAAAGGAATGCAAACATAACAATACAGAAAATCATCAACATAGAAGAGAGCAAGAGAATAAGAAACAGAGAACGACAAAAACAATCTGAAAACAAGTAATGAAATGGCAATAACTACATACCTATCAATTAATTTAAATGTAAATAGATTAAATGCACCAATCAATAGACAAATGGCTAAAGAAGATGTGTTACATATAGATAATGGAATATTACTTGGCCATAAAAAATGAAATACTACCATTTGTGACAACATGGATGGACCTAGAGGGTATTATGCTAAGTGATATAAGTCATTCAGAGAAAAAAATACCATATGATTTTACTTATACATGGAATCTAAAGAATAAAATAAATGAACAAACAAAATTGAAATAGACTCATTGATACAGAGAACAGACTGATGGTTACCAGATTTTGGAGGGTATTCAGGGACTGTGTGGAAAAGGTGAAGGGATTGAGAAGCACAAATGGGCAGTTACAAAATAATCACAGGGATGTAAAGTACAGCTTAGAGAATATAATCAATCATACTATAATTCTATGTACTGTTAGGTGGGTGCAAGACTTGCCAAAGGAAAAATAAAATAAAACAGATTAAAAAATACATTAATTAAAATTAAATAAAATTTAAAATTCACTTCCTCCATCACAGTAGCCACATTTCAAGTGCTGAAGAGCTACCTATGGCTAGTGGCTGCAGAATGATTCCGTCATTGCAAAGAGTTCATTTGGACAGCATTAAGTAGAGGGACTGAGTTAAGATTTTGAGACCATCATTAGAACCACTGTAAGTTCTGTAAGATTGACATGGTTAAAAATATACATATATACATGAGAAATAGATGGGGTAGAATTTAAGCCAAAAAGCTAATTGCTTTCAGAGTTTGTTCCTTCCACTATTAGGTAACATCAGGTTTTTTCCTGCTTGCTTTATTAGATCACACCAAGCTTCACTCTACTAATTAGAAAATTGAATCACTGTCCCCATCACCAAGCAGGCACCATCAACATTCAAGCATTGGAAGAGATTCTCTATTTTGACAACTCAGTGGAGAGCTCATTGGAATCTCTAATAATGCTAGAAGGTCTGAGTGAATCCTTCATTGATCATTGACTTTATAGCAACTTTCATGTTTTTCATAGAATAGCCTTTCTTTTCTAGGTAAATGAATTCAGATTAGATCCTCAGCCATGATCTGAAATAAATAAACGACTCTTTTGAGAGTCATTTGGAGAGCAGGTCTGTGGTTTTGGTGTATCCTAACTCTAGCACTTACCTGTTGTGGTTGCTCTAATGGCCTGAAGCCAGAAGCAGATCAGCTGGAAGTCAGCATCTTTGAGTAACTCAGTGTTTCAACAGAATGTTGAGGTCTCCTGGTCCTGCACGCTTCCCCAGTGTTTCCCTGATGTTTCCAGGGAGTTAAAAAGAACCACTCCAGCAGCTTCTTTCATTAGGCTAGGAAGTTGTGGTGCTAAATTATCAGATACTTCTTACTGCCGCCTGTCAGGTGTCCCTAGCCTACAGGCCCTGTCTGGCTCTCAAATAGTTCATCTGGCTCACATGAACATAAAAAAAATTGCATTTAGAAATAGATGTCATCTTCTCAGAGGGAGGTACATTTCCTGTGTTCGGGGTTTCTAAATTTTAAGCGTCTGTGGTCCACTCTTCTAGAAAACCATGTGTTTATCAGCTTGAACATGACTTCACCTCACATCCCCACTCATGCTTCCAGCTGTGTGAGCCTCATGATCTCCACCTGCTCCCAGTTGATAGCCAGCAACCTGGCCCCTAGGTTTTTCTATAGTTATGTTTAAGAAGATGAGAGGGAACATTTGTTAAAAAGTGAGATTGGAAGTTAAAAGCATCTACTGACCAATCCATGTATTGTGATGGGGCAGTGGCTTACATCTGGACAAAAGGCTCTGGAATGCAGTTTGGAAACTAATTACTCATAATACTAATGTTGATATTATGATTAGGTCTGCCTGTTAGAGCTCCCAGTAATAGCACAGTTAGTTCTTATTTATTTATTTATAAATTGAATCTATCGGGGTGACATTTGTTAATAAAATTATATAGGTTTCAGGTATACATTTCTGTAATACGTCATCTATATATATTGTACTGAGTTCACCACCCCAAGTTGAGTATCCTTCCATCACCATTTATTCCCCTTTTACCTTCTACCTTCCCCCAACCCCCTTTCCTTCTGGTAATCACCATGCTCTTGTCTGTGTCTATGAATTTTATTTTTCTTTGCTTAATCCGTTACTCCTTTCACCTTGTCACCCAGCCCCCAAACCCCCTCCCCTCTGACAGCTGTCAGTCTGTTTTCTATATCTGTTAAGTCTGTTTCTATTTTGCTTGTTAGTTTATTTTGTTCATTAGATTCCACATATAAGTGAAATCATATGGTACTTGTCTTTCTCTGACTGGCTTATTTCACTTTGCATAGTACTCTACAGGTCCATCCATGCAGTCACAAAAGGTCAGGTTTCCTTTTTTAAGGCTGAGTAGTATCCCATTGTCTAAATGTACCACAGCTTTTTTATCCACTCATCTACTGATGGGCACTTGGGCTGCTTTGGAGCACAGTTAGTTCTGAAGACATATTAGTTGTAAACCTCAGATTAAATGCTTTATAAAGTCCCTATGCCTTAGTGGTTTACCTAAAAACTGAGAACAGAACTCCTGGGCTGAAACCTTTCATAATTCCTTCCAATTCTCTGATTCTGTAGGAAGGAAATAGAATTCCTAAATCGTCTTTCTTATATAAAATTTCTTTTAAAAGCTATTTTTGCAAAATTAATGTTCATTTATTATAGAAAATTTCAAAGATGCCAAAATACTAAAAAAAAATAGAAGTCATCTGCCATCTCATTATACTAAGATAGTAATTATCAACATAATGCTTTTATAACATTTTCTTTAAGCAGTAAATTTTGTTCTCTTTCCAAAGTTAGAGACATACTGTATATTTAATGTTACCTGCATTTGTCCCTTAACAGAATATCATGAATGCTTTCTAGGTCATTTATTCTTCTATAGTAAACCGTATCATTTTCACCTTCACATCAAATACATGAAGCATACATTTATTATCCCAATGCATTAAAATATGTAGAATATTTAATAGGAATAAGCATAAAAGAATAATGTATTCTAGTAGGATCTCAAAGCTCATTTTGGGTCCAAAAACAGAGGTTTTAGTTTATAACAAGAAGATGGAGTTTGCAAAAGGTCACTCTGAGAACCAGTTTCAGTATTTCAGTTATTAGTATTGCTGCTGAGTAGAGAAATAATAATAGGCCTTAGAGTTCTTATGTGTGGGTTCGCATCTTGATTAAAATATAGGAAAAAATGGACTGCTTCTCTCGACTTACAAATGGAAGTAATATGGTTCCCAGGAATTATGTTTTATCTTCTCTACCCTCTGGTGGTCTTTCAGGTGTCTCTTAGTAAGTTATTCAGGACATTGACAGGTGGCTTTCAGAGCAAGGGTAGGCCTTGGGGGAAGTTTCAGTCCCTTGTTTGGGTCCAGACAGAACCAAAGAACATGGAGTAGGGAGAAGTTGCAATTAGCCTTTATTTAGTGGGCCTGTGGACTTCAGTATCAAGCTGGGATTAGGAATGGAAGGCTATTAATTCCATTGAGGCATCTGCTCATTATTAATTCCTTAAGAATATGGCCTGTGTTGAGTGCATCTGGAGGCATTTCCACAGACATGGCATCACCACGTGCAACCCCCATTACCATAATCTTTGACTTTTACTGAAGTGCATCCAATTAGAATTTAGATCTAAGGGAATAGAAACTGCTCTGTTAAGTTTAGGATTTAGTCAAACTCTTAGGTGGCAAATACCTGCCTCACAAATCTTAGCAAGACAAGCTGGGTTTGTTGTAGCCTCAGATCACAGAGGGAAACTCAAGATACTTGGACATTTTATATCAAAGGATGTACCATACCTCAGGCAGTATTGAAAATATCCCATGAACATGTGGTTAGTTTGTTCCCTGTCCTTATGCTTTCTTTAGTCTGGCACCCCTCTGCCTCCTTTATTGGTAAGAGGATTTAGAAATGAGGCTTTGTATCTGTTATCAAGGAATTAGTCCATTTCATCTTTTGTCTAGTATGTGGGCATAAAGTTGTGTGTGACATCTTTTTTATCCTTTAAATATCTATAAAATCTGTACTGATGTTGCCTGTTAATTCCTGGTATTTGTAACTTTTGTCTTTTTTTTTCTTATCTGGCAAGAGGTTTATTGATTTTGGGGGGGTCTTTTTTTTTGGTTTGTCTTAAAATTGATTTTAATTTAACATAGTTTTATTTCTGTATAGTGCCTTTTATATGTTATGTAATGAAGTAAATGAAATCAGGTAAGAATATGCCTGACACCCATAACTTATGGATGCAGAAGGTCTCTTTCTTTGGTCTCAGACTGTACCTTTTTCTCTTCTTTCCTTTCCTTTTCTTTTTCTTTGCATTTTTAAATTTTTGTTCAAGTACAATTGTCTTCATTTTCCCACCACTACTTTCCCCCACCCCACCCACTCCCACCTCTCACCCTCAATCCTTCCTGCTTTGGCTTTGTCCACAGGTTCTTTATACATGTTCCTTGATAACCCTTCCCATTCTTTCCCCCATTATCCCCCTCCTACCGCCCCTCTGGTTACTGTTAGTTTGTTCTTTATTTCAATGTCTCCGGTTATATTTTACTTGCTTGTTTGTTTTGTTGATTAGGTTCCTGTTAAAGGTGAGATCATATGGTATTTGTCTTTCACTGCCTGGCTTATATCACTTAGCATAATACTCTCTAGTTCCATCCATGCTGTCACAAAGGGTAGGAGTTCCTTCTCTCTTTCTGCTGTGTAGTATTCCATGTGTAAATGTACCATAGTTTTTGGATCCACTCGTTTACTGATGGGCACTTAGGTTGCTTCCAGCACTTTTCACCTTTTTATTTTCCTTTTTGTTTTTCTGTTTGAAATTTCACTTTTGTTCTTGTTTTTATTATTCCCCTACTCTGCTTGTTCTGGGTTTACTTTGCTTTTATTCTTTTAGTTCCTTAGGGTGGAAACTCAGGTTATTGACTTTGCAGCTTTCTTCTTTTTTTTCCAGCCTCCCGCATACTTTTATGATAATATAATAAGTAAACATATAAAGATAGTAAATTTCAAGATCTTTTTAAAAATGGTTTTACAATCCCAGTGAGAATTTCACTTCAAAGAACAGTCTATATTCAACTGTCTAATTTAAATTAGAATCTCCAGGCTTATCTTTTAAGCACCCCACTAAGCCAGATTATTTTAAACATTTTCAAGTACTTGAAATATAGAATGTGCACAATGTAACAAAAGAAACATTAACACTGTTAGTTTGATTCTCGTAAGCAGTTGCGTACAAAATTCTAAATTTTCCTGAGGTTGGTAGATGATTACTTACCCAGTAAAAAGCTAGGTGAAGATTACTGTATTTTGCCATGTATTTTGCGTACCTGTGGTTTTGGCCTGAACTTTCAGGAAAAAAATCTTTTGTTTTAATTTTTTAATTCAATTATATATTTATTTATATTTAGAAACAAAACTGATTATCGTATTCCAGGGTATTGTTTTACATACAGATATATATCATTATTGCTTTCTAGAGTTATACTTATAATGCATAAGCATAAATAAAAGAATTAAAATCATTTATATAGATATGGAATTAGTACTACCCATTTATAATGTGCATCCTTATTTTTCCCTCAAAATTTTGGGCAAAAATTGTGTATTATATATGGCAAAATATGGTGGCTTCCCAAGTGATATGGTGGTGGTGGTGGTGGTGGGGTGGGGAGAGTGAGGACCATACCTTCTTTTCTTTTAATTTTAATATATTTTATTGATTATGATATTACAGTTGTCCCTTTTTTTCTCCCCTTTATTCCCCTCCACCCTGTACTCCCCCTCCCACCATCATTCCCCCACCTTAGTTCATGTCTATGGGTCATATAAGTTCTTTGGCTTCCACATTTCCCAAACAATTCTTAACCTCCCCCTGTCTGTTTTATACCTAGAATTTATGCTTCTTATTCCTGGTACTTTTTCCCCATTCTCCTCCCTCCCATTCCCTGCTGATAACCCTCTATGTGATCTCTATTTCTGTGAATCTGTTCCTGTTCTAGTTGTTTGCTTAGTTCATTTTTTTGTTTTTTTAGGTTCAGTTGTTGATAGTTGTGAGTTTGTTGTCATTTTACTGTTTGTATGTTTTATCTTCTTTTTCTTAGATAAGTCCCTTTAACATTTCATATAAGGGCTTGGTGATGATGAACTCCTTTAACTTGACCTTATCTGGGAAGCACTTGATCTGCCCTTCCATTCTAAATGAAAGCTTTGCTGGATAGAGTAATCTTGGATGTAGGTCCTTGCCTTTCATGACTTGGAATACTTCTTTACAGCCCCTTCTTCCCTGGAAGTTTTCTTTGAAGAAGTCAGCTGATAGCCTTGTGGGAACTCCTTTGTAGGTAACTGTCTCCTTTTCTCTTGCAGCTTTTAAGATTCTCTCTTTATCTTTAATCTTGGGTAATGGAATTATGATGTACCTTGGTTTATGCTTCCTTGGGTCCAGTTTCTTTTGGACTCTCTGAGCTTCCTGGACTTCCTGGAAGTCTATTTCCTTCACCAGATTGGGGAAGTTCTCCTTCATTATTTGTTCAAATAATTTTTCAATTTCTTGCTCTTCCTCTTCTCCTTCTGGTACCCCTATGATTCAGTTGTTGGAACATTTAAAGATGTCCTGGAACTTCCTAAGCCTCTCCTCATTTTTTGGAATTCTTGTTTCTTCATTCTGTTCTGGTCAAACATTAATTTCTTCCTTCTGGTCCACACTGTTGATTTGAGTCCCAGTTTCCTTCCCTTCATTGTTGGTTCCCTGTACATTTTCCTTTATTTCACTTTTCATAACCTTCACTTTTTACTCTATTTTGTGACCATACTGAATCATTTCTGTGAGCATCCTGATTACCATGTTTTGAACTGTGCATCTGATAGGTTGGCTATCTCTTCATCACTTAGTTGTGTTTTTTCTGGAGCTTTGATCTGTTCTTTCATTTGGGCCATATTTCTTTGTCTTGGTGCACCTGTTATGTAGTAAGGGGCAGAGCCTTAGGTATTTGCCAGGTCAAGGCAACGCACATCAATGAGTTCTGGCACTGCATGTAGGGGAGGGGTCTGAGAGGGACAATGCCAATTGCTCAGCTCTAGGCTGACTTTCTGTCACTTCCTCTGCTACCCACAAGTAAATTGGACCCTTCTGGTGCTGATTTGCATGTTGGTGATTTTGTGTACATTCTAGGGCCCTATGGGTCTCTCCAATGAGCTCTCCTGTGAGGCTGGGAGTTTCTCCTGCTGCCTCAACACACACAGGTTCTTTTAGTCAGAGGTTTTGTGGCTTTATTTCCCCTTGCTGGAACCCTGGTTTGCACAGTCTGTCTTGCTCCACAGTTGTTCCTCCTGGTTTATCTGCGCACAAATGTGGGACCACCCACTCTGCCAGCCACCACCTCGCCTGCCCCAGTCCTCCAGCTGCTGCCTTGCTGTGAGCCCTCTCTCCTCCTGCTGCCTGTCTCTGCCCCTTCTTCTGGTCTAGATGGATATTTCTTCATTAACTCCTTGGTTGTCAGACTTCCATACAGTTTGATTTTCTGGCAGTTCTGGTTATTTTTTGTTTTTAAATTTGTTGTTGTCCTTTTGTTTCTGTGAGGAGGCCGAGTGTGTCTACCTATGCCTCCATCTTAGCCAGAAGTCCCTGTTCTTTTCTAATATAAGCACTTAATGCTATGAATTTCCCTCTAAACACTGCCTTAGGTGAGTATCTCAGTTTTGCTATATTTAATTTTCATTTTTATTCACTTTAAAATGTTTTCTCATTTGCCTTGTGACTTCTTTTTGCTGTGGAAGCCATTTAGAAGTGTGTTGTTTAATTCCCAGATATTTGGTTTAGTTATCTTTTTGACCTCTAAGTATGAAGTTTTAATACATTGGAAACTTTTTGGTGAAAAGGCATTTGAATTTATACATGACAACATTGCATATTTTTCACAGTAAAGTAAAACATTGTCATGTTATTTTCATTGTATGAACTTCAACAATGTCGTCCTCAGCTATTTTATTATGCTTAGTAATATTTTTAAATCAGATTTGAAGGCAAATATTGGGACCCTCCTGAGTTATGTCTTGTTTTTGTTCTTTTTAGTGCATTATTATTGGGTGAAACTGGATTCTGAAAAATTCATGAAAGATGCTAAACACTTATACTGCTTCAAGGATCTGGAACTGAATTGGGAAAAGAAAGACAGAAATAAGAAATCGGGAACCTGAAGAGCCCTGCAAAAAAACACCAAAGGAATGTTACCGTTTTCTGTTGTTGCTGTGGTCTGATAGAGGAAGTGGGTGCTGCCAATGCAGGGAATGCACCCTGTGCTTACGGCAGCAGGGTATACACCTGTGCCTCACCCACAAGAAGGCTTTGTTGGGCCCTATGCTGCCTTTGCTTACTTTTGGAACAGGCTGGCCTAATATCATTTGTCATCAAGTTCTCTTCACACTGTGGTTTATTTCTGTGTATCCATTATGGATGGGTCTCAAATGCATTCATGCTATCCATGTTCTTCCCAACATTGGCCAAGCCAGTGCCCATGTAAAAAGAACAGTCATCAGTGATAATGTATTGTGTGAGACCTTTACATCTTACAAATTTTCTCTTTTTTCTAAAAAGAAATAATAAAACTCCAAACCTCACCAGGTTTTTGCTTTTGTTTTGTTTTGTTTTTTCAAATAACCCTCTTGTGAGAGACATTCCCTTAGTGGCCCACATAGGCCTCTGATTCCCAAGTGAGAGACTGGATGATAATTTGTAGTTGATTACATTTTACTTGGACATGAGATGGCAGGAAGGGGTAGTGTGGGTGGGAAGGAAATCCAGTTTCAGAATGGCCAGATGACTGAGACCAAGTATGGCTGCCATATCTGGTGTATCCACCTTTGAAAGGTAGGGGTAAGGCTTAGCATGTTAGGCCATACAGATGCCCCTTTAACTGGAATTGCATGGTTGTCCATATATCCAGGCCGGGATAGCTTCAGTAATAAGAGGAAAGAGCCATACTCTGCCAAAGAGTTTCTCAGTTCATTTTAATCTTCTAGTGGCATAGCTATAGTTATCATTTTTAGACATTATATGATGTTAATAGTAATATATTTTTATATAACATTTATAATACATTAAGTGATTATATTAAACAAAGTTATCCTCTCTTGAAATACTCCTTGCTTACCAATAGAAGAGACATCCTTATTTGGCATTTTTTTAATAATGCTAAAACTATCTGTGACCTTTATAATAACTCTTGAATCCCTCTAGTCTGACTCAAGTGTCTACTTCAAATAAAAGCATAGAAAATGTGGGAAAAAATGAAAAGTTCAAATCACATCTTCAGTGTGATTAAGTAGTTGGAATATGGAGTTGAAAAGGGGGTTGCCAGATTGCTATATGCTGAATTGATACAGATGGCCCAGTATAATGCATGATAGTTTAAATCTGGATTTGAAATCATTACATCCCAGATGCAAACCCCTGGTCAGCTCCCCAGCTCTGTGGACTGCAAAATACAAGAAGCTCTTCTGTTTGAGTTATCTAAGTAGGCTTTTACGGAGTGAATTCAAATTCACTTTAAAGTTACTTGGACCTACAGTTTTGTAAGCTAGTTGTAAGGTTGCAGACTTGCTGAACAGATTTGTCATACATTTCCCTACCACACCATTTTATCAGCACCAGTTACTGAACAGCTGCAACCTGCCCTTGTGGTAATGGGTAATGAAGATAGCACAGAGCGAAGAGCTAATGTGCTTGACATTTGGATGGTGGTAATATGATAAAGTCCCTCATAATCCACAATCTAGTTCCTGGATGACATTTCAAAGGGTCTTAGACAAATTGGAGTGTGAGCAGTGCCAGTCTGATCAACTTGTGGAAGGGTCTGAAAATCGTAAAAGAAGAAGAGCTGAAGGGTAACAAAACCAAACTCTGAATATTTGAAAGACATGGACAGGACACTGGGTCAGGGTCAAAACTAGGAGCAGTGGGTCTGAGTTGCATTAATATAGATGCTGGCTTGACCAGAAATCCAAAAATCAAGGTGTTACAGAGCTGTGTTCCCTGCCAAGGCTCTGGGGAGGATTTTTTTTCCCTTGCCTCTCTCAGCTTCTGGTGGCTCCTGGCTTTCCTTGGCTTGTGGCCACATTACTCCAGTCTCTGCCTCCATCTGTACATGGCCTCCCCTGTGTCTGTGCCTCAAATCTCCCTCTGTTTTTTGCCTTATGACACCTGTCATTGGATACAGGGCCCACCCTAAATCTGGAATGATCTCATCTTGAGATTCTTAACCTGCATCTGCAAAGACCCTTTTTTCAAATAGCGCCACACTCACAGGTTCCAGGGCTTAGGAGCACCTAGCATTGGAGCACCATCCAGTCCATGTAGACAGTGTCCTCTCTCCTTCGGAGCTGGCCCACCTCCAGAGTTCTCTTCCCAGCTTCCCTTACTGTGTTGTTGGCCATGTCTCACTGACCTGGAACCTTGGATGCCCTTGGAGTTCCCCAGGCAGGAGCCAAAGGCACTAGTACCTTGGTAAAGCTCCCACTGGTACAAGAAGAAAATAGAATGATGGTCTTTCCCCTTTGCTGAATTATGGCTAAGTTCCCATTCCTGCTGACCTGCTGCTCCTCCACCATCTTTAGGTCCTATAGCGCTCTTCCCCTCTCAGCTAAGGATCAGTCAACAGGAAGGACAAGACAATGTGTACACTTCAAGAAGACAGCATTGAGGAGGGGGCAAGTTCACCCTCAAAACTCCAGATGGATAGCTGCTGCTGGTTGAAAGGTGATAATCACTGATAATAAAGTTGATTCCCTCCCCCCACCAAAAACAAAGATGCTGGCTTGATAGAAGGCAAAGCTTTCTAACACCATTCAAAAGTAGATGGTGATGTTGGGGGCTGTTAGTGTTTGAGCAGAAATTCTGAGCCTTATGTGTGGGGAGATTTTTATTAATTATATTTCCTCCCTCACATGCAGGGAACATGGTAAATGTTGGAAAATGTTTGCTATTTTTGTAGCATTGTATTGAAGGAAGGTTTTCTATGATCCTAAGGTCACTTTCAACACATAGGAACAGAAAAAGAAGTGTGCCTCAAGAAGGTCAAATGTAACCACTGGGCAAGGTAATAAAAAAATGAAACTCAAGAAGAAAGCCCATGGCATCCACAGCTGCATCAAAAACACACTAATTTATGCTTCCCCCGCCCCCTTTCACTCTTTCTAAAGGTCATTTCTCTTACTGTGGGACTAATGGCCAAATTGGATTTTGCATGTAGTTCTACTCGCAGAGTATAAAACTCTCAGTCTTTATATCCCTCTGAACATCTCCAGCTCCCTTCTGCATGTTTATAAAGCCAGTTGTTTATTGTCCATTAAAACATTATGTGAATGAATATGGGAGAGGAGAATCATACCATTTATGGCTTTTCTGAGGAGTCCTGGCAGACTACAGCCCAGTATTTTAAACAGAACACTGTCTGATAATACTGGGTACTAGGCTATGTTAATCTTGTGTTTCGTGGTTTACTTTATAGGAAACCAAGTTCTTCCAGTGATTCAAAATCTAGACCAAATAAAGACACCTTCTGGGGCTGGACACTCTGTAGCACCACCACACAGTTGGTGGCCCTCAGCGTGGCATTTTCTCGATCAAGCTGCTTCCTGATTGGATGGGTGCCACCTGGCAGATAGAGAATGTGGTATTGATTTGATCATAAGGAATGCATAGTTCCACCAACTCACAGTCTCCTCCAATATTGTGTCAGTCAGTAATTCCAAAGTGGTGATCCAGAGTGGTGATCTTTTCTGCTAAACAGTTCTGTTGGATTCCCTGCCCTTTTTCAGCCAGGCACTTTCAGAATTCTTAATTTGCAATTCATTGCTGATTTGGGTCTTTTGAAATTAGAGTTAAGAAACCTCATCTCACAAGATATGGGATAATATCAAAGGTAGAGCCTCACAGTGATCATAGTAGAGAAGAAGATGGTACCTGTTTTGAGGGGAGCCTGCCTCCCATAGTCGCTGCTAAGGTTTTTGTTCTCTCCTGGGTTACAGACACTAGTATACTAATTTTTAGAAGTTCTGGAAAACAAAACCTTCAGTTTCCATTATGAAAGTATCTATTTGTGATGGTATTTTAGATTTGTCAAATTAATTTTTTATAATATATTTCATATTTATTTGTAGGGACCTTTAAAAATAGCTTTTCTTGTTTTTGAGTCTTTCCTGAGGGTTGGTGCATCAGAGACTCTGTCATCAAGGAGAAAATGTATTGTGGTGTCTGTTGAAGGAGCTTTAGCTGACAGTCCCCCTGCAGTAGGGAGATGGACCTGGACCAGGTATGGGTGTGAGGAGGTGGCCTCACAGAGGGAGCCAAGAGCCATAGGATAAGGTGGAGTTGACTGGGTGAAAGTGGTGAGCCACGAGGAAGGTAAAACAACAGGTGCAGTTCCTCAAGGTGTGAGAGAGGGGTGGTTAAGACAACTGCCAGCAGGTCAGTAGGACTGGATTCAGAAAGAGGGGGTCACATGCAGGGTCATGTTGGGAAACAAGATTGAGAGGTGAGCAGGGACAAGACCCACAGAGATCTGGTAAGTCATGATAATGCATTTGGACTTCACATCTCCCTCCTCATGTTCTCCAGGTTGATTTGTTCTAGTTCTTCAGCAGTTTCTCCCATGATGTGGCCTTCAGAGTGGCCTTGGGAACTGAGCACAGCTCTGCTGATGCAGTTTGAACAAGGACCCTGGACAGTGGTGTAGTGGTCTCAACAGGCTAAGGGTCTGCACAGACTTAGGGTTGAATCCTGGCTGTGCTGTTGACTTGCTGTATCCACTTGGCACAGTTTATTTGTTCATTCAGCTCTCTGAACTTCCCTCCACCATCTGTACAATCTTGGAGCATGGTTGTAAGGATTAAAAAGAGTTGTTATACAAAGCACTTTACAGGGGCGCACATCGGGGCCACCAGGCATATTACTGTGATAATGCAGCTTAAAGTGACCAAAGTGTGATAATGCAGCTTAATGTGACCAAAGTGCTTTCTTTCAGTAGCTGTACCATACCTGTGGCTCATACCAAGCCTGCAGGTAACTAAAATCCAAGGCTTACTCCATATAACCACTTCCTGGCCAGCAGAGACCCCAACTGAAGAACTT
This sequence comes from Trachops cirrhosus, assembly GCA_028533065.1. Lineage (NCBI taxonomy): Eukaryota > Metazoa > Chordata > Mammalia > Chiroptera > Phyllostomidae > Trachops > Trachops cirrhosus. Next base: position 57,724,566 of record CM052547.1, on the reverse strand, counting down.
AATTTTATTCCTGTTGGACTCAGCTCATGATTCTGGACTATTGACACAGTTCAAATGTCATGCTGGGTATTTCTCCCAGGTTTGTGTCATCCTCAGACATGTTTTCTATATCTTTAGTCTTGGCTAAACACAATGCACAGGATGGAGTTGGCATTCCATTAGAAATCAGGTCAATAGATACATGGTTTATATTCTCACTTAATCCACATTCTTCCTTCCCACATCACGTGTTCATGCTAAAATCAAGCTATACTATTTTCACAGTATTTTGGTGATGAATCCAATGATTCTGTCAGAAAAAAAATATTAATACAGCACAGTGTGTTATTTGCAAACTCATGCTATCTTCCAATGATTGCTGTGTTCTTTTCCACAGGCTCACAAACCATCTGTCTGATCATCTCTTGTAAAATGTTTTCAGGAATCTGCATCTCACTGGCTAGCCTGATGTGTCTGGAATCTGTCTTTTTGAAACTAGGATTTTTGACATTTGGTTTTGTGTCCTCTTCTTTTTCACAATATTTTTCAAAGTGATAAGTGGTAAGTCTGTCCCATGATCATATGTTCAAGTCATTTCAGAACTTTTGAAACTTCATTCAGAGAACTGAGTCAGTTTTTTACCTACTGTGAGCTTTGGGTCCCCTTTTACAATGCTTATTTGGCCTTTTTTGAGTTTGAAACATTTGCAGAACAGGTGTAAGTAAAATAACTGACTTAATTTGAGCACTTGAGCATGACCAAAACTGTTCAAAGCCCTTTATGTGTGTAACCTCTTGCAACCACGACAACCTTTTTATTCCCATTTTACAGTTGAGGAAGTTGAGACTTAGAGAGGTGAGGTAACTGTTGAGAGCCCTGAAGGGAATGAAATTTTATCCTATTTACAGAGCAGTCAGCCTGCCCACAGTCTCCTGGATGCTGGCAGAACACAGGAGACCCAGGGCAGAGACATGCCTGAGCTTTATTACAGCAATAGTGGAAGCTGGTGTCAGTATTTCTGCTGGCTCCCTGAACCCTGATTTCCATAATTAAACATTCCTGGAAATACAGTTTCAGAGCAAAAGCAGTCAACACCTCTGCTCAACAGATGTGCAGAAACACCAGAGGCCACAAGGAATTGTCACCCAACAGGAACTTCCTCAAACCAGTCCATTAGGAGTCAGGACTCAAAGCCAGGCTGTGAAGCGCCATAGCCTGCACTCAGCCTCTCCCACCCTCACTGGACTGCTCCCATGATGACAACATGAAGAGAGGAGCTGTGGCACCACCTTCACACAGTGGGTCTCTTACAATCCTGCCCTGAACATCATTCTTATTCTAATCCCATTTTTCTTTTCAGTCACTCCTTCCATCCCCCTTGTAAGCCTGTCCAGATCCCCTCTCTACCTCTCTCCTCCCTGCTGTTCCCAGGAGGCCCGCTGTGTGTTCTTGCTTGGGTTCTTGTTAGGTTTGGACAATGGGAGGCCTCTGCAGGTGATTTGAGGAGTTGGAGAACAAGGCACCGTGTGGGTTCCCCTGGCTCCTCCCTCTATGAAGGTGAAGGTGCAGCACCTGGCAGGCATCCTCTCCTATAGCTATTTCTGAGTTTTCCAGTAACCCTCCGCCCTCTACCTTAACCCTGTCCCTTCATTAGTTCTCCCCAGTTGCCTCATTAGAGTAGGTCGCCTCCTCACCAGACTCAGTACCCCTTCACAGACTGCCCCCATGGCCTGGCTGCCTGTCTCAGGGCGTCCTTACGATGCGTGCAGGCACCTGGACTGTTCTGCTTATTGACACTGAATCATGAGTGCTGGTGCCAGCTTGCAGCTAATTTCTCTGGACATTATGGGGAATTTTCTCTGTAGTTCTTTCTGGGTCACCTGTTAACAGTTTTATCTGAGCACCCTGCCCCTCTTTTACTTTTAAGTCCTTAGCCAAGGATCTGCATTTTGAGTGGTCCCTGTCTTAATATTGTTGTAGGCAAGAGATGGCCAGGGACTTTTTCCTCTCCTGAAGTTTTCCTTACATTGAAGGAAGAGGTTTTGATGCCTCACCCGTCCCCTTGTCTCTTGGTTTCTACCCTGAATGAACATCAGAACTTTTAGAATTATTCCAATATTGTACAATAGCCACTGGCTGCTACATGTTTCTTTCATTGCCTGTGCTTTTGGTATCATGTGCAAGAAATCATTGCTAAGGCCAATGTCATGAAAAATTTTCCCCATATTTTCTTATGGGAGTTTTATGGTTCAGGTCTTACATTTAAACCTTTAATCCATTTTGAGTTATTTTTATGAGTGGCACAGTATTAAAATTAACCATAGCTACAATAATTTGTTAATGGATATGCAGTATTAAAAGGTGTAAGTTCCCCAGATGATTCCATGAGCAACTAAGGCTGAGAACTAGTGTAGTAGATCTTACTTTCCCTGACAAAGTTCCTTAATCATGTCCTTCTTTCCTAAACTGTAATGTATGTGGGGTAGTATCTCACATGTAAAAATGCTTTTGCAGACATTATCCTCTTATTGGAACAATTCTTTGCTATAACCAGAGAAGAATCACACCATTATGTAGATGAGGCCACCAAGAAGGAAACTGACTTGTTTGAGATCAAAGAAATAGTGATTGGGCCATCACTTGAACTTAAGGCTCTTGACTCCTGGGCCTTATTCCTTTCTTTGCTCGTTCGTTCGTTCGTTCGTTCGTTCGTTCGTTCATTCATTCATTCATTCATTCATTCATTATAGTTACTGTGCTAGTTGCCAGGCAAACAAAGATGACATAACTGAGCCCTGACTGTAGGTTGCACTGTCTACTGAGAACACAGACTGACGGGTAAACAGGTAACCAAATCAGAGTGGCAAGTGCTTCAGTACAGGTGGCAACAAAGTCCTCAGAAGATGGCTGAGCAAGTCTTCCAAAGCACTCAAAGGAAGAGATTTTTGAAGGGAATGCTAGGGCAGTTTGATTGGTGGTCTGTGACATATAGAGGATACTCAGGCAACAGTGGACAGCTATATAAAGGTGTACCCAGAGAACCAACCTGGAGAAACAGAACATTTTGGGATTTTCAAGGGAGATTTAATATCTGGACATAATGCCTCATTCAAGACCTTGCAAGTCTTTTCCATCAAAGTCTTGTTTTCCATTAGCAGGTTATTCCATAAAATTTGGGCAGTATCCCAAGGGCAACACCAGTATTCCAGTTTCTGGACCATTTGGGGTGTATTCAGAGGAAATAGGCTTTGGCCTCAGTGTCTTGTCTCTCTCTGGGCCAAGCACAGAGGCAGGCTTTGCCTTTTTTTGTGGTATAATGAATGAGGTGCCATCCTGAGGGGGCTCAGTGCAGGAGGTGAAAAAGCCCAGAACTCGGCACCTGCAGAAAGTGAAGCAGAAAGAGCAATGCATGTCTGGTCAGAAGCTCAAGGTCTAGCTTCTCATCCTGTGGAAGTGCTTAGAGATCAGACCTTAGGAAAGCCATTTGACCTGTGAGTCTCTTTCTTAACTGTACAGTGGCATGCCTCCCACCGTAGGTTGCTATGAAACTCAAGATGATAATGCCTTGGCTGTTGTGGCTCAGTGGATAGAGTACTAGCCTGCAAAGCAAAGGGTTGCCAATTCTATACCCAGTCATCACATGTCTGGGTTGCAGGCCCGGTCCCCGGTAGAGGGTGCCCAAGAAGCAACCACACATTGATGTTTCTGTCCCTCTCTTTCTCTCTCCCTTCCTCTCTCTCTAAAAATAAATAAATAAAATCTTTTAAAAAAAGATGATAATAATCCAGGACAGGTGCAGTGAGAAGGAAGCGGGTCAGCCAATGCTGCAATTGCAGTGAAGGGGAGCGGGTGATAGGAATTTGATGGCATGATCTTTATTTCTGCTGTCTTTGCAAACCCTGGGTGCCAGACATGGGTTCTAAAAGCTGTGGGCTGGGATCAGATCAAAGAGCAAAAGAGGATGCAGAAGCCTGCTGAGTGTCCACAGACATGCTGTTTGCTGCAGTCTCCGCGTTTCTTTCTCACACATGTTGCTGCAAGTGTTTCTGCTCAACAGGAAAACAGAAATGCAGCATGGGTAACTGACAGCAAAGAATGTTCCCTCCACATTTCTCACTGCTTCCCAAAGATAGGATGCTTCTGAATAAGGGCAGGGAAAGAAGAGGCCCTCCCTGCTGGGGCAGGGGTTGAGGGCATCCCAGAGATTCAAACCAAGCTCTGCTTTGGTTGAGAGCAAGTCCCTGGGCATGATTGTTACCCAAATCTAGCAACCATTTGCCCTGGAATAGAATGGGATTCTTTTCCCTTACACAGGGTAGTCCATATGCCCCTCCCTCCCCAAGATGTGCTGGTTTAAAGGATTACTTCTTAAACCTTTTCTTTGGAAATAATTACAAACTTATAGAAAAGGTGCAAGAATAGTACAAAAATACCCCTATATCCTTTAGCCAGATTTGTCTATTGCTAACATGTAGGAGACCATTCTGTGAGGCGTGGGCCCAGCTCCCACTTAGAGATGCATAGGATCCACGCCCATGGATAGGTTCTCCCATGGGGAATCAGGCATGCATTGTACCTAGACTGCTATGAGACTTGTTTTTGCTAAAACTCCCCAGTATGGAGTGTAACTGGTTCAACCATTTTCCCTTTGTTTGCATTTGCAAATATCCTTCTTCTATGATGTGATTAGTGGCATCATCTCCTTTGTTTTCTGTAAAAGGTAACCACCTAAAGCGAACTTGTGCACAGTAAATGAGGACCATCATGTAATGTGCTGAGAAACCCAATAAAGGCCTGTCAAGGCAAGAGCCCAGGCTTTTTCTCCCCTTGAGAGAAAAGCCATGCTGTCCCTTTTCCTCCACAAGATTCTGTAGTCCGTGTGAATTTCTCATGCCTCATCCACAATGTGGCAGACCCCACGAGCCGGGGTCCACATCACTAACATATTTCCCCATATGCTTTATTATTGTTCCCTTACATAGTTATATATGTGCACATTTTTTCCTGAAACATTCAAGGATAAATTACATTCACATTTGAGGGTAAATTGCATATCTCACAACACTTTATCCCTGTGTGCTTCAGTTTGTGTTTCCTAAGAATTAGGGACCTCCTCTTGTAAAACCACTGCACAGTTGTCAACCTCAGTTGGTTTAATGCCCTTTAATTTATTTTCCTTATTCTATTTTTTATATATTTTATTGATTATGCTATTACAGTTATTCCATTACCCCCCTTCATTCCCCTCCACCCTGTACACCCTCTCCCATCCACATCCCCCCCAC